>CM054057.1:392007064-392239564 GCA_028641055.1 Alopecurus myosuroides
ATGCTCTCCACCAAGTACTATTGGCCTAAGATGAGGAAGCATGATAAGGGGTGGCCCAATATTCTCAGTGAGCTTTTCTCTCTTTTTGTGGATTTTCTGATAATTCGATAACTAGTGCTACACTGAGACCTCTCACTCAGCTGACCCATGTTGCCAGATGCAACAACAATCAAGCTCTTTGGATATTCTCAACTACACACTCTTGCACAAGTAATCAAAGATCACAAGTGGTCCTCTATCCCCCTATTCCCAGATGGAATAACAAGATATCACGCAACTTTGCAAGGGTAAACTTCAAGTAGTATGCTTAGCAGCAATACAAACTAGAGGCTAGGGTTTTGTATTTTAGTTTAAACTGGATCTAATCTATTACACATGCAGGTGGTAGCTATATATGAGGGAGGGGATGTTTCCCACGAAATTGACATATTCCTACTCGTTTGGACTCCTCTAACTCGGATACAAACTGACCCAACATGGGTGCAGCCAATTGGACTCTATTTGGAAACTGACAGAAAACTATTCGTGGATTGTTTCGGTCACCATGGCTTGCACGAGTCGAATTTCTTGATGGGGCCGGATCCATTGGAAAGCTCTTCAAATTTTGTTGAGACATCGTAGTAGATTTCATAGACGGGGGTGCCATGAGACTACCGATAGAGATGTGGGGGGAAGTGATTGTACGATGATCAAGGACACATGGTTTTACCCAGGTTCGGTACGACGCAGTAATGCGGTGTTCCTACTCCTGCAATCTCACTATTCAGGACTAAAGCCTGGGAATACAGAGTACAATGTGAGGTTCTATTAGCTGCTCGTCAAGGATCAACCTCTCGGCGAGTTAGCCTTTAGCTTCTTGTCTATCTATCTTATCTCTCGTCCGGCTTTATATAATAGCCGAATTAGGGCATACAGAGAAGGAAACCTAGAAGACTACAGTATGTGTTAACTTGGAAAGTAAGGAATCCGCCTTCTACTCCAAGCCGTATCACGTGGGCCGTGATCCGGGTTCTTCTAGAATCCGGCTTCCGTGCGTCAGCTTACTGGGCCGCCCAATGGACCGTAGCCCATTACCATTTAGGCCACTCTAGTAATCCGGCACTTTAGACTACCATCTGATATACCCCTAGTTGGTATATATCCGACAGTAGCCCCCAAGAAGGATTAAGACTCCGATTTGCCGTCTTTCGTGAAGTGTTGCATGCTTTCCGAGAAATATAGGCTCTCTGTCTTGATTCTTCTTTTTATCAGAATAATGTCATAACGCAAAACTCAGATTTCGGAAAATCCGGCTTTTCTTCCACGAATCTTCGCGGAGAAGGAACTTCCTACGTCAGCGCTTTAATCTTGCTGACGTCAGGGACGTTTAGGTGTCGAGCGGGAAACCCTGAAACGTATCTCTGACAGATTCTCGGGGGAAACGAGGAGATAGCAATAATCACCCGTCGTTTCATTTCCCGGAATTTCCGGCGAGTGACACGCGTTGATCATCCAACGGTCAAAAGAGCCGTTAGCACGTATCGCGACGGGTTTCCAGCTATAAATAGCCGTCTCCGTCCTCTCCGGCAAACCTTCTGCTCACAGCTCTCTTCTCGCCTCCACAGCGCCCAAGCACACTGCAAAAAGAGCGAACCTCCAGCAAACGCACGCCGTCCGGGAACTCACCGGAGGCACGGAATCTCCATCGCGCCGCCGAGAAATGGCTTCTCCCAGCTCTTCTCCGTCCCGCTCCGTCGCGGCAGAGATCGATGAGATCATCAACACCATGGATCCCATGGTGGATTCTCCCCTGCGCGCAACCGGCGACGAGCCGGAGAAAACTACCGGCAGCGCAGCGAGCGAGGAAATTCCTCTCGCCGCCACCAACCTCGCGAGATCCTCCTCCGCGCCATCCCCGCCACTCGCGCCCGAGACGGCGGAGGAAAAAATCATCCTCGTCGGAGAGGAGCTCGCGGCCACGTTCGCCGCCGCGTCGGCCGCCACTGGGGCGGAAGAAGAAGGGGAAACTGCCGGCAATTGGAGCCAGAGCAGTATTCCACCTTCCCTCCTTCTGACAATGGAGAAGGAGGGGCTGCTGCTGAAGGGCAAATGGCGGAGCCCGGAGGACGAGTCCGAGCCAGCGCCAAAAGACGGGGAGCGCGTTCTCCATACCTCCCACATCGCAAGAGGTATGGGATTGCCGCCTTCCGCCTTTTTTCTAGAGGTCCTCAACCATTACGGTGTTCAACCTCACAATCTTCCCCCAAAATCCATTCTCTATCTAGCCGGCTTCCAAGACCTTTTCGAAGGGTATTTAGGAATAGCACCTAGATTAGACTTTTGGCAATACTGCTTCGGAGTGAAACGTAACCCTACAGAGGGTGTTCTTCCCATCTGCGGGACCATTTCTTTCACTCTTTGGAGATTTAGGGAAGACTGGTACCCAAAGATAAAAACATCAGAATCGGTCAAGTTTTGGACGGGTTCTTTCTTTTATCATCACGACATCTCGTTTCCCGGAAAAGAAAACGGGGTTCCTCCATTCATCAATTCCGCCGCCACTCCATAAGAGAGTTGGGTAGTCGAAGTAGTGCAGACCTTGCCGGATGATCTGTTGAAGATCAAACGGCGTATTGCCAAACTCACCTCTTCTCAGTCTCCTTTGACCGGAACAAACACAATTTTGTGCTGGCTCGGTCGTCGTATTCAACCTCTTTCCCTCCGCCCCCGACTTCTTTGTGAATACAAAGGCCCAGAAGACGGAATGAGAAGGACAGACAAAGCTTTTACAAAGAAGGATTTCAAGAAACGAGTCAACCAATTGGTCGCTACTCGCGACCAATATAAGGAGAGCTTGGAGATGTATCATGAGGAGAACCCCGTCCCTAAGGTAGTTTTACTTTTCCTTGATTTGGGATTCTCTCGGATTTTTATCTTTCCCTGATATCTCTGACTTAGTCGGATTTTTTGCTCTCTGTAGTTCGACGATCTCACGGAAGCAGATCTTGCCTCCGACGCTGAACTTGACGAATTGCACGCCATCTTTTATGGCGGTCGCAAACGTAAGAGGCAAGTGATCACAGAGGAGGTGATAAATATTGATGGAATTCCCATAGCCACGTCCAAGTATTTTTCTGAGGTCTTTAATCTCTCATTCCATCCTGGTTCTTCGAGGTATTTACTTCTCGGATCTTTCCTTTTCAGCCTTGCACCAGTTCCTTTGAAGTCAAAGAAACTGAAGAAACATAAAGCTACTACTGCCAAGGGAATGCCGTCTTCAGCTGCAGCTGCAGCCACTCCAACAACTCTTGGTGGGGAAGATAAAACCGCGAACCCAGACGAACAATTCCAGCCATCCAGCCAGCCTATTGCATCCAACTTGGTTGCGAGGGAAATGGCGGAGCCGGAGATGGGCGGACCTTCTCGGACATCTGGAGAAGACGAGCCCATCCCTACTTTTGATAAGGACTTCAAGGTAAAGGAAGAACCTTTTGATGATCTCGGATACATTCGTCTGGCAGCTAAGAAGTTCTTCGCTCCTGCTCCCCTGATCCGTCCTTCGCCACAAGGCGGACTAATTGTCCGAAATAACTTCGTGTTTTCACCTCGTCAGGTCATCCAAGACGGCCTGCACCATGTTGGAATTCTTTTTTCTCAATATGTAAAAGAATTCAACGAGAATTTTTCAGGTTTGCAGCGAATGAGCCAGGTAATATCTCTAGACCCCAAGCAATAAGTCAAATGCATGCTTTTAACTTAATGCTTTCAACTTTATCATGCTTGTTTCCAACTTAAGCATTCTGGTTCATTTCCGTGTTTCAGCAAACCGCTGAAAGCATAAACATGGAAGTTTTCGGCAAACTAACTGTCAAGAATAAGGAGGTTAGAAGCCTTCTCTCTATTCTTGAGGTTAAGGAAGCGGAGCTGGTATCATCTCAGCATCAGCTGAACGAAACAACATGTATTTTCTTCCCCGTGATTTCATTTTTATTCTTTTTCCCTAAATACTTTTCCGAGTTTTCTTAACTCGGGCTTTTTTCCTTGCTTTTCAGCTGCTTTGGCGAAAGCCAAACAGATTGCTGAAGATGCCGGCTGTCGCACCCGGACTTCTAGAGGATACTCACCGTACGAACTGAACAGTATTTTGATTGGATTACGGGGCTTACCGGCACCCGCGTCCTCTTACGAGTAGGCCAACACTTATGTGTGACAACCAATCGTTACTGTTCACCGTCGATGTAAACTATCCCGTAGAAATCAGGACACTACCATTGACGTACTTCATACCATACACACATGGTACGTCAACGGCTTTGAACAAACTGATAACACAACATATCTCTACGACACAAAAGATTGAAATAAGTTGCAACTGGCCCTCACTAGGGCAGAGATAGCAAATACAATCATCCAGAGGACACATGTCCCAACATAACATCATTACATCTCAGCGGAAGCACTCAAAGGGGTCTGAGTACAGACAAATCCAAATAGGCTTAAGAAGCCGGAAACTGAAATAAAGACGGAGCCCATCCACGATGTCTTGGATCCTGCCCGGGTCCGCTAACTACTCGTCAGCAGCCTCGTCAAACTCCACGTAGTAGCCGTCACCTGGATCCTCGTAAGCGTAGTCTGCGGAAACCACAGCCCCAAAGGGGTCAGTACATCCAAGTACTGGCAAGCAAGACTCACATTTCACCAAAGTGTAGCCCGTCAACACCAAGCACGGATGCCTTGGGTTCAACGGAAGAAAGGGGATATAAAAGATGCTGCAACTGGCTGCGCTAACCAACTACAGAGATTCTATCACTTCCGGCTAACAGAAAGGAGATAAGATCGAGTATTGTAACCAACTGAAAGATAACTTCAAACAAACCCATCCTGGATCTCGCCCCTTATCCAAAGAAGCAATCCGAGGATAACTCACACAGTTGGATTAAAGATGAATCAAGTTATTGTGTCAATAACCCTATTACTAGTCAAGTTGTTAATCATGGGGTGAGATTGTGAGTCATTAGGTTTAAGTTGTCCTGAGTACTTGTTAGCCAGTACTTTCACCAAGTTAACCATAACCGCGGAAAACACGGCTTCTCGAGAAGATTATCCCTGCAGGGTTGCACCAATTTGGCCGTACACGTATGAATAACCCGCCAGATGGGATGCCTCCCACCAAGCGGGGCACTCAACACAACTCAACTCTTCTTCGCATCAAGCCCAAAGCACCTTGGGCGCACGGCTAATCGAGCCCAGAAGAAAATGGACCCTCATAGCACTCTAAGAACGTGTCCCCCTATATGCCGACTACGAAAGTTCCACCCTGCGCCGGGCTCGCAAAAACATGCATGCGGCAAATGGAAAACACGAACTGTAACAGCCCAAGTATGAAAACCTACCATTTAGAATGTTTGATTTCTTGTTATTAAAGTATTGCATCATGTCATCATATTGTTGCATTTGTTTCTTTTGTTTTGCATCTGTTATTCTTGTTTTCACAATAAAAATCAAACAATTTCAACTGCCTTGTTTTCATACTTGTTCTGTTACAACCTTTTAAATAAAATTCTCAAATGAAAACAACCAAATTGTTCCATTTTATTCCATGTTGATCACTCATTAAATTGTTGGTTTGATCAATCAATTGTTTCCAAATTGCAATCAAAAATTCAAATCAAAGCACCAAAACAAAATCACTTTGAAATCATGTTGAGGTCAAAACAAATCAACTCTATTTGTTTTTAATAACATAGGGGTCACCCTATTTAAAAGTGTGTTCTTATTAATATTCATCTAATAAAGAAACTCATTCAGTTTTGGTTTATTTTCCAAACAGCACAAACATTTAAATATTTTTGAAGTTCAAACTTGAAAATTGGTTGTAATTAACATAATGAGTTCACCCTAATTTTCTTAGAATTTTTCCTAACACTAAAACCTCCAATCTATTCCTTTTCTTTTGCTACAAAAAAAAAGAAAAAAACAAATAGAGAAGGGAGAAGGAGAAAGCAAGCCCAGCCCAATTTCCATTTGGCCCAGTACCCCTTCTCCCCCAACCTCCGTACGAGCGTACGTCATCAATGGAGAAAACGACAGAGGTTTCCCCACTGCTCCACCCCACCCCCCCTCCTTATCTAACCCCCCCAAGGGGCAAACCCTAACCCTAACCCGCACTCTCTTCCCTCTTCCTACCATCTCCGCCGCCATCCCTCTCAATTTCCCCTTCTTCTTTCTACCTTTTCTTCTCTGAATTTTTGGCCATCACCATGGACGGAGCTTGAACGTGGAGAGGGTTGGAGGGTGTGGTCGACGAGAGAGTCCCGCGGGGGCGGGAATGGAACCGGCTCTCCTCCTGCTCCAAGGTTGCTGTAGACGTCGCCGGCCGTGGATGCCCGAGGTGGCGCCGCCGTCGAGGTTTCCGGCCGGCCCGCCTCGCTGCCGCTGCGCTGCTGTCCGCCCCGACTCCCTCGATCGCTCGAAGGTGAGGCCGCACCTCCGATCCCCTTCCTCCTCTCGCCCTCCTCCCTCCTCTCCTCTAGGCCCGCTCCCCCCACGGCGCCCCCTCCGGCGAGCGCATCGCTGCCGGCAACCATCCTCGTAATCTGTCCGATTGAGGTTCAGTTACGTGCAGTTTTTAGGTTCAGATAAAAAAAATCCCGCAGAACAGAGCTTATCCTCCCTCGTTCCCCCTTCCAAACACGAGTCCAGCAGCTACCCTACTGGTAGCGTCCGTGCGCAGCGAACCCACAGCTCCCAGGTTCGACTCCCCATCCCCACCCTTTTCTCTGTCCATTTTTTCCAATTACAATTCCGTGCAGCATCTGAACCATAAGCCCCCCTGCAGCCCCTTTCTGTCAACACATCTGCATCTAGTCCCACTGGTTAGGCATCCTTGAGCGCATTAGGAGGTGGGGGGTTCGAATCCCACCTCCCTCAATTAATCCAACCTTTTTGTTTTTCATCCTTTTGGCCACAGAAACATCTCAGTTTCACATCCATGCCCCTGGTAATTATTTATAGCCCTGCAAAATATTTTTCTAGTCCCTAGTTTCTAAAAATGGCAGATTTACACTAAATCTTGTAAATTGCATAAGAAATCCATCCCAACTCCAAATTCAACATTTTTAATATGTTTTCAATACCAAATTAAATGTTCTATCCAAATATAAAATTTGTTTACTGTTTTGAATATTTTAAATTGGTGAAATATTTGAATTCTTGTTAAATTCACTTAAACTTGCAAAAATCATAAATTGGGCATAAAAATTCCAAATTGCACAAACTAAATATGTTTTCCAATCAACTTTTCATGTACTTTTCAAATATAAATTTTGTTTGCTGTTTTGAATAATTTAAATTGCTGAAAACAACTGTTTCTTGTTTATTGCATTTAAAATTGCCAAAATAATAACTTGCTCATTTTAAATCCAATTTCAACAAATGAAATATGTTTTCCATGCAAAATTAAACCAACCTTTCAAATATAAACTTTGTTTTCTGTTTTGAATAATTAAAATTGGTTACATGATTTAAACCTTGTTTAATTCATTTAATATTGCTAAATTCATAACTTGATCAAATCAAATTCTTTTGGGACTTATAAAATATGTTTTCAAACCATAAAAGCATAACCTTTTCAAATATAAACTTCGTTATCTGTTTTGAACAATTAAAATTGGTGAAAACAACAATTGCTTGTGTGGCACCTTTAAGTAACCAAAATTTCTTAACTTAATAACTGAAATTCCAAACTTGTTAAAACTTATTTCCATTTGGTTCTATTGTTGTTATTTTGCTGTTTTCCTCATCCATGCATCATGCTAACACACTTACACATAATGATTAGTTGTAAAACAATTAATTCAACCATAATTCATGGGCTTTTCATATGCAATCCAATTGCATGTGGGTCCATTTAATCATGTTATGTATCTTGTCAACTAGTTTATTTCTATGCATCAATTAAACTATCATGCATCATCCCATGTTTGTGCACCTATGCCATGTTATCGATTGTTTATATTTCTGCCTTGTTTGTTTGCTTCTTCTCGGATAAACGACGACGTTGAGACCGACGATACTTACGACACCCCTTCTAAGGAGTTAGCTCAGTACCAGGCTACTGGGTTTGCAGGCAAGTTATCACTCACATGAACCATTGTGTTCCTTTCAACATTGACTACCGATACTTTCCGTTGTTCTTTCCTGCTAGCCTTAGTAGTAGTTGTTTCTGTTACGAACCTATCACATGAATCCTTTAACCCTGATAATGCCTCATCTCCCTTCCTACAACCCATTGTTTGAGCCAGTGTCTTAATAGCATGCTTAGGTTGTGTTGCTCGAGTCTGTTACCCGTTACTTTCGGTTACTATTCCATTATGTTCCGGGGGCTCGATGTTTACTCAATCAATCAATCAATCATGCTAATGTTATCACTTAATAATAATTTGATGATAAGGCACCGGCAGGAGGCCCTGTGTGGTTTTGAGGCCTGCTAGTGTCGACCCTAATAGGAAAGGGGTCTTGTCTACTGATCCATGATGAGCGCACTAACCGCATGTGGGAAGCGAGTATGGGCGCCCCCCTCAACTTGACCTGATTCGCATCTCATCCAAATCGCCTCATTTAGTTCGTGTTTTCCATTTGCCGCATGCATGTTTTTGCGAGCCCAGGCCAGGGTGGAACTTTCGTAGTCGGCATATAGGGGGACACGTTCTTAGAGTGCTATGAGGGTCCATTTTCTTCTGGGCTCGATTAGCCGTGCGCCCAAGGTGCTTTGGGCTTGATGCGAAGAATGGTTGGTTGTGTAGAGTACCCCGCTTGGTTGAAGTGCATTTCCATCTGGCGGGTTATTCTTGCGTGTACGGCCAAATTGGTGCAACCCTGCAGGGATAATCTTCTCGAGAAGCCGTGTTTTCCGCGGTTATGGATTACTTGGTGAAAGTACTGGCTAACAAGTACTCAGGACAACTTAAACATAATGATCAAACATGTTACACCCAATGATTAATAACTTGACTAGTAATAGGTTGATGGCACAATAACTTGATTCACCTTTATTACAACTGTGTGAGTTATCCTCGGATTGCTTCTTTGGATAAGGGGCGAGATCCAGGATGGGTTTGTTTGAAGTTATCTTTCAGTTGGTTACAATCCTCGATCTTATCTCCTTTCTGTTAACCGGAAGTGGTAGAATCTTTGTAGTTGGTTAGCGCATCCAGTTGCAGCATCTTTTATATCCCCTCTCTTCCGTTGAACCCAAGGCATCTGTGCTTGGTGTTGACGGGTTACACTTTGGTGAATTGTGAGTCTTGCTTGCCAGTACGTTTATGTACTGACCCCTTTGGGGCTGTGGTTTTACGCAGACGACGTTTCCGAAGATCTACTTGGTGGCTACTACATGGAGTATGACGAGACTGCTGACGAGTAGATAGCGGACCCGGGCAGGATCCGAGACTTCGTGGATGGGCTCCGTCTGTTCGTTTCCGGCCTCTTAGGCCTATTTGGTTCTTGTCTGTACTCAGACATGTTGAATGCTTCCGCTGTATTGTACTGATGTATTGTTGGGGCATGTGCCCTCTGAATGAATGTATTTGCTATCTCTGCTCTAATGAGAGCCATTTGCAAGTTATTTCAATCTTTTGTGTCGTAGAGATCTGTTGTGATATCCTTTGTTCAAAGCTGTTGACATACCATGTGTGATTGGTATGAAGTACGTCGACAGTAGTGCCTTTGATCTCTAGTGGATAGTTTACATCGACGATGGAATAGCAGGGCTTGTGTTGTCGCGCATAAGCGCAGGCCTACCAGGAAGCTGGGACGTGGGAGCAGTTATGCCCCATAATCCAAGCATCTGCTATCCAGTTCGTACGGTGAGTATCCCCTAGAAATCAGGGTGCGACACGAACTAAATGAGATGATTTGGACGAGATGCGAATCGAATCAAATTGAGGGGGGCGCCCATACTCGCTTCCCACATGCGGGTAGTGCGCTCATCATGGATCAGTAGACAAGACCCTTTTCCTATTAGGGTCGACACTAGCAGGCCTCAAAACCACACAGGGCCTCCTGCCGGTGCCTTATCATCAAATTATTACTACGTAATAACATTAGCATGATTGATTGATTAAACATCGAGCCCCCCAGAACATAATAAAAATATAGTAACTGAAAGTAACGGGTAACAGACTCGAGCAAAACAACCTAAGCATGCTAGTAAGACACTGGCTCAAACAATAGGGTTGTAGGAGTGGTGGTGAGGCAATATCAGGGTTAAGGGATTCATGTGATAGGTTCGTAATAGAAACAACTACCACTAAGGCTAGCAGAAATAGACAACGAAAAGTATCGGTAACCAGGGTTGAAAGGAACACAATGATTCATGTGAGTGATAACTTGCCTGCAAACTCAGCAGCCGGGTACTGAGCTAGATCCTCAGAAGGGGTGCTGTAAAGATCGTCTGTCTCAACGTCGTCGTCTATTCGAGAAGAAGCAAACAAACAAGACAGAAATATAAACAATCATTATCATGGCATAGTGCACAATCATGGGATGATGCATGTCAACTTAATAGATGCATCAAAATAGACTAAGTGACATGGTAACACAATTAAGATGGACCCCTATGCAATTTTGAGTTGCATATGGAAAAGGGTCCATGAATTAAGTGGTAACAAATAATTTACAATTAATTATTATGTGAAAGTTGTTAGCATGATGCATGCAAGATGATAACATCAAATTAACAACAAGTAACAATAACAGATGCAAATGAAAAGGATTTAACATGTTTGGAAATCATTTATTAAGTTTAGAAATTTTGGGTTACTTAAACATGTCACACAAACAATTGTTGTTTTCATCAAGTTAAAGTGTGCAAAACAATTAACCAAATTTATATTTGAAAAGAACATCAAATTTTAGTTGGATTACATGTTTCAAATTTTGAAATATGAGTTAGGATGAATTTATTATGACTTAAACATATTAAACAAGTTTTAATTGAATTTAAAAAAAGTTTGAATATTATTTGAATTTTATTTGTTCAAAACATAAATTCAAACTCATATTTGAAAAGTTCATATTTTTCTAGTTTGAAAACATATTTTGCATGTTCAAAAATAATTTATTTGGAGCAAGTTATGATTTTATCAAATTTAAATGAATTAAACAAGGATTAAATTATTTAGGCAATTTAAATTATTCAAACCATGAAACAAAATTTATATTTGAAAAGGTTATTTGAAATAGCATGGAAAACATATTTTATTTGCATTTATTGGATTAATAATGAATTAGTTATTGAATTTAGAAATTTGCATTTGAATTATTTGAATTCAAATTTGAATTGCATTTTGAAATTTCAAAACAGGAAACAAATGATACCAATAGGTAGACAATTAAATTTAGATTAGTGTGCATATTTTATTTTCATTTATTGGAGTTATAAAACTAATTTTATTGCCAAAATACTTTCAGGGACCAATCTGCTAAAATAAAAGGACTGGATTTAAATACAGGAATGTTTTAAAACGTTTTATACGCGCTGAAAACCTACCCAGACACTACCAGGGGGGCCCAGGGGACCGTGTGCTTGCGTGGCTGCTGTGTGGCTGACAGGGGGCCCTCCCTGTCAGCGTGGAGGTGAAAAAAGATTGGGATTTTATCCCAGGGAACCAGGGATCGAACCCGGTACCCTTCGCTTGCGTGCGCTGTGCCTGAACCAGTGGGGTGAGTGCGCGTTTGTTGTCAGGTAACAGGGCGCGGGGAGGATATGGTGTTGGCCGCGGATCTGAATTTTTTCTGACGAGCAAAACCATCCGCGACTGACAGAGGAGGACGCCGGCGGTGATCACCGTTGTGCGCGTGGATGCTGTGCGCGATGCAGGGCTGGATGCGCGCGTGCTTGCGATCAAGGAACAGATAAGAGGAGGAGGTGAGAGGCACGGTGGCGCTCACCGGGAGTTGGTCGCTGACGAGCTCGACGACGGGGCGACTGCTGCGGCGGTGACGAGGACGGCGGCGTGGCTCCCGTGCTCCTCCCAGCTAGCTCGGGTGTCTAACAGAGAGATGGAGGGGTGGCGGTTTCGTTTCCGCGATCAACGAGGAAAGAGGGGATCCGTAGCGGCGGCTGCCATGGAAGGTTCAGAGAGCTCGCTCTCCGGCGAGAGATTCAGAGAGGGGAGAACGCGCCGGGAGAGAGGGAAATGGCGGCGCGAGAGAGGGGCTAGGGTGGCTAGGGTTGGGTGATGCGCCCTAGGGCTCCGTGGGGTTCTTATAGGGCGCGGTGATCGACGATGTCCGTCTGCTCGGCACGGTGGCGTACGTGGCACCGGCGGATTTCGTGCCGTACACGAGGATGACGACGGGTTCGTCTAATCGAACCGGTACGCAGGGGTTTTAGCGGGCTGGGCTGCGCGCTAGGTAGGGCTTAGGTGGGTTGGGCTGCTAACTGCCGCGTGCGCGCGTTGCTGTTTCCTTTTTATTTATTTTTTTGCTTTCTGTTTTTTTTTGTAGCAAAGAGAATTGGAAGAAATTGGTAGGATTTTTAGCTTTAAATTTTTTTGGAAAAATCAGGTGGGTTTGTTAGCTCAAACTCTACCATTTGGTCACTAGGTTTTTTGAAAATTCAAGTTAGTTGTTGTTTTGCAAAATGGTTTGAATTGGAAGAAATTTAGTTAATCATTGGTTATTTAAAACAAAATTTTTAATTATGGAAACCAATGAGTTTTTTAATTGGAAACAAATGAATACATTTGTTTTGTAATTTCATAATTTCCAACAATGGTACTGTTTGAAAGTTTGTGGTTTGAATTTGAAGAATTTGTTAATTTATGTATTAATATTGAAAACAATGGTTTTATTAGGGTGACCCCTAATGATTAAATAGAACAATTGTGATTATAATTTGTTTGATACTTTTATAACTTCCAAATTAGGTGTTGTTGATTTGCTTTGAATTTGAAACCACATTAGAATTAATTAATTGAAATAAAAAGCACCATTTTATTAGTTGATCAATATGGAATAACATGAAAACAAATTGGTTGTTTTTATTTGTGATTTTTATTCCAAATGTTGTAACAGAGCAAGTATGAAATAACCATTTGAATTTGTTTGAGTTTCATTATGAAAACAAGATAAAACAGATGCAAAACAAATAGTGAACAAATGCAAACAAATAATTAAACATGATGACATGATGCAATACTTGAATTAAAACAAGAAACAAAACATTCTAGGGGGTATTTTCATACTTGGGATGTTACAAAACGCCCGCCCTTGAAGGAATCGCGCCCCGAGATTCCTTACTGAGAAGTGAAAAGGTCCGGATACTTCTTGCGAAGATCCTCTTCGGTCTCCCACGTTGCCTCTTTATCGGAATGATGCGACCACTGCACTTTCAAGAACTTGGTGCTCTTGTTTCGAGTCTTACGCTCGGTCTCATCGAGAATACGAACAGGGTGCTCCTCATAAGATAGATCATCTTGCAGTTCAATGGAATCATGATCAACTGCACGATCTGGATCTTTGAAACACGTCTTGAGCTGTGACACGTGGAACACATCGTGCACCTTGGATAGTTTTTCTGGAAGTTCAAGACGATAGGCATTTTCTGCCCGCCTTGAAAGAATGTTGAAAGGACCAATGTATCTTGGTGCAAGCTTTCCTTTCACACCAAAACGATGAGTGCCTCTGAGGGGAGTTACACGGAGATATGCCTTGTCACCAGGTGCATAGATCATATCCCTGTGCTTGCTGTCATAGTAGCTCTTCTGACGAGACTGAGCAATCTTGAGATTGTCACGAATGATACGAACTTTCTCCTCGGCTTCCTTAACAATGTCAGGGCCTAAGAGTGAACGTTCACCAGCTCCAGACCAATTGATTGGACTCCTGCATCTGCGACCATACAGTGCCTCAAATGGTGCCATGCCTAGGCTTGCCTGGTAGCTGTTGTTGTAGGAGAATTCAGCATATGGAAGGCAATCTTCCCATTTCATGCCAAAGGAGAGACCACATGCTCTGAGCATATCCTCGAGAATCTGATTGACTCTTTCGACTTGCCCCTGAGACTGAGGGTGATAAGCTGTGCTGAACAGAAGTTTGGTGCCCAATGCATCTTGAAAGCTTTTCCAGAAATGAGAAGTGAAGATACTTCCACGGTCTGAGCTTATTTCCAATGGAACACCATGAAGAGGAACAACCTTTGCTGTGTAGAGCTCTGCTAACTGGCTAGCTGAGATAGTTTCCTTTACATCAAAGAAGTGAGCTACCTTAGTGAGACGATCAATAACAACGAAGATTGCATCGTTGCCCTTCTTGGACTTTGGAAACCCAGTAACGAAGTCCATTTCAATCATGTCCCACTTCCACTCAAGAATTTTTAGAGGTTGGAGTAGACCTGCTGTTTTCTGATGGACTGCCTTAACACGTTGACAAACGTCGCATTCAGAAACGTATTGAGCAATTTCACGTTTCATGCCAGGCCACCAATACAGAGTCTTGAGATCCTGGTACATCTTTGTACTTCCAGGGTGGATGGAGAGAGGAGTTTCATGAGACTCCTTGAGAATGACATCTTTGAGACTTTGAATCTGAGGAACTGCAATGCGTCCTTCGAAGAACACAGTTCCCTTGTCATCAATTGAGAAGGACTTGAATTTATCATTGCCTTCTTTGATGTGCTCTACAATCTTCTTGATTTCAGTATCACGAAGTTGTTCAGAACGAATCTTGTCCTCGAGAGTTGGACTGGCTGTCAAGCTAGCAAGGTAACCTTGAGGAACAAGACCAAGGTTCAGCTTCTGGAATTCTTCATGAAGTGGAGGTTGGCTTTCCATGATCATGAGATTATTGCAATAGGACTTGCGACTGAGAGCATCGGCCATAACATTAGCCTTGCCTGGAGTGTAAGAAATGGTGAGATCAAAGTCTTTAATCTTTTCAATCCATCTCCTTTGCCTGAGGTTTAGATCTGGTTGAGTGAAGATGTATTTCAGACTCTTATGATCGGAAAAGATTTCAGTTTTGTTACCCAACAAGTATTGTCTCCATTTCTTGAGGGCAAACACAACTGCTGCAAGTTCAAGATCATGTGTGGGATAGTTTTGCTCATGTGGGTTCAACTGACGTGAAGCATAAGCCACAACTTGACGTTCTTGCATAAGAACTGCACCTAGACCTTGGAGAGATGCATCGCAGAATATCTGGAAAGGTTTGGTAGTATCTGGGCCAACCAGAACAGGTGTGGAAGTTAGTTTAGCCTTCAGGAGATTGAAACTCTCATCACACTGTGGAGTCCAAACGAACTTCTTGTCCTTCTTTGTGAGATCAGTGAGAGGTTTGGCAATCTTGATAAAGTTTTGGATGAAACGACGGCAATAGCTAGCCAAGCCAAGAAAACTTCTGACTTGCTTCACCGTCTTAGGAGGTTTCCAATCAACAATTGCCTTAACCTTTTCTGGGTCAATGGCTATGCCTTTGGCAGAGATGATATGACCAAGGTAAGCAACTTCTGGAATCCAGAACTCACATTTGGAAAACTTGGCATACAGACGATGCTCGCGAAGTTTCATGAGAGTGAGACGAAGGTGTTCTCCATGCTCTTCCTCGGATTTTGAGTAGACCAGAATGTCATCGAGATATACCACAACGAACTTGTTGAGGTATTCATGGAAGACAGAATTCATGAGTCTTGAGAACGTTGCCGGTGCATTGGTGAGACCAAAGGACATGACGGTGTATTCATATAGACCGTACCGAGTGGTGAAAGCTGTCTTAGGAATATCTTCCTTTCTGATCTTTATTTGATGGTAACCCATCCTCAAGTCCAACTTTGAGAATATTGAGGCTCCAGCAAGCTGATCAAAAAGATCATCGATACGAGGAATTGGATACTTGTTTTTGATGGTTTTCTCGTTGAGAGGACGATAGTCAACCACGAGTCTTTTTGTTTGATCCTTCTTGGCAACAAACAGAGTTGGGCAACCCCAAGCGGAGGAACTAGGCTGAATGTAACCTTTCTCCATGTACATATCGATTTGCTCCTTCAACAATTTCAGTTCAGGAGGAGCTATCTTGTATGGATGCTTAGAGATTGGAGCAGTACCTGGCTCAAGCTCGATCACGAACTCAACTGCTCTGTCCGGAGGCATCCCTGGCAACTCTTCTGGAAAGACGTCAGGGAATTCACAAACCACCGGAACATTTTCAATTGCAGGAAGGGGTTTTGCATCTAGGTTGAACAGCTGAACAGAACTTGATCCATATGGAGAATAGACTATCTGGCCTGAAGGGTGAGAGAGAGTTATTGACTTTTGAGCACAGTCAATTTTAGCTTTGTGGGTCTTCAACCAATCCATACCCAGAATGACATCAATGTCAGAATTTCCCAGCAACATGAGTGAAGCAAGGAATATGCGACCTCCAATTAGGATTTGATTGTCCGTGCTTATCTTGGAAGTCAACATTTGCGGTCCCGGAGAGTGAACAGTCATTTGATTGCTTAGCGGAACCAGAACTAGGTTGTATGCTTTTGCAAAGATCTTTGACACAAAAGAATGCGATGCTCCAGTATCAAACAACACTTTAGCTGGAAAAGAGTTTACGGGTAATATACCGAGAACGACGTCAGCAGCTTCCTCAGCTTTGTCGGCCTTGATATGATTCACCCTCGCGGTCCTCCCGACAGGCCTGTTGTTGGAGTTGAAGGCTTTAGCCGGGGGAGCACGAACCATTGCCTGGTTGGTGTTGGGGCGAGGAGGTGGAGGTAGCTGCCTCTGAGTGCACTTATCAGCATAGTGTCCAGTATCCTTGCACTTGTAGCAAGTGACGACACGAGAAGGACCTGGCCTTGGCTGCCCCCATTGGAACCCTCTGACTCTGCATCTGAGATGGGTTGGGTGGGCGGGGAGCAAAGCCTGGAGAAGCTTGGGCATATGGAGCCCTAGTGACAGCAGCATTTGGCACCCAGATGCGGCGCTTCTGCGGAGGGGTGGTCATGTTGGAGGAGGAACCACCCTCACGCGAGTGCTTTCGGGACTCCTCGAACGCCTTGCGCCCATTCTCCTCATTGAGCGCGGTGTTCACGAGCTCCTCGAAGTCCTTGCACTTGATGTTGGTGAGAGCGTACTTCAGTTCCGGGTTAAAACCTCGGCGGAACCTTGCCATCTTCTTGGCCTCAGTGGACACCTCATCACCAGCGTATCGAGCGAGACGATTGAACTCGTTCTGGTAGCCAATGACGTCCAGCTTGCCCTGCCTGAGAGGGAAAAATTCCTCACGCATCCTTTCCATGAGACCATCTGGGATGTGGTGCTTCAGGAAGGCATCCTTGAAACAACCCCAGGTGATAGGATAGCCAGCTCTCATGGTCTGGTAGTTCTCCCACCAGGTAGATGCCTGACCCTTCAGTAGGTAGGTGGCATACTTGACTTTATCCTCCTCAGCAACGTGAGCAATGTCCAGAGCCCTGGCCATCTCCCTGATCCAGTCATCAGCATCCAGAGGCTCACGTGTTGCCACGAAAGCTCTCGGACCTATACTGAGGAACTCCTTGATGCTGACCCGTGGAGCATTCTGGTTGTTGTGCTGGTTAGCCTGGATCTGGGCCATCTGAGCCACGACCTGAGTCATCTGAGTCAACAGCTCCATGAGCGGAGGTGGTTCAGGCGGGTTGCTCCTTGTTGGCGGCATCCTGAATAGAGTTGCATTTTAGCACAACAATAGAAAAGGATAGACTTGGTAACCGAAAGATAGATTATTCCGACGCATGAATAGATAACCAACAGGTAGATCATCACATGTTCAAATACATCAGAATATCCAACACACCAATACATGGTTCGAAAGGCAAAGGATGACTAAACATAGCTAGGAATGGATACATCGGTACTCCCATGCTCATCACGCAGGACGGCGGTGAGTAGTACGACGAGAGATACGGTGAGGAGGAATCCCACGGAAGTAGGTAGAACGACGATCCACGTAGATCGGGACTGCTCTGAGAGCAACTCTCGGTGTGGTGAAGTAGAAAGCGTCGTCTCCCTGTGCTCCAAAGCGTGGAATCCCAGTGTAACCAGCTCCGAGGTTGAGGAGTGGACCTCTGATCGGCTCGTAACCTCCAGCATCTGGTAAACTACGTCCAAGTGTCTGATGGAAACATGCAAAGCGCTCATCTCCAACAAAGTCTGTGGTGTACGTAGCCAGACGAGTCAAAGCGAGATAGAGCTGCTCCCTGACTGAGGCCAACTCCTGAGAAAGTGTGGTGGCAACAGCGTCACTGTGCCTCACAAACTGAGCGGTGGTGTGCAGCCTGGTGTTATCATGCTCGTAGACATCCAGGTTGTCGTAGAGGGTGAAGTGAGCTCCCGCTGAAGTGATGTAACCACGGGGGATGTGGCGATAGATAGAATCGTCAAACCCCCAGTAGTCAGCACGTAGGACGGTGAGACTCACGTAAGCTGCCTGCTGCACGGCCATATCCACTGTGGAACCTACTGCCTCGTAGCGGTGGACAACGCTCATGCCATCATCTGACAGAATGTAGACGATAGCCTGGTAGTAGGTCTGGTCAAACTCTCGCTGCTGCTCGTAGACCTGGTACTCTGGTGCCCAATGGAACCCCAGATAAGTGACCATGTCTCTCAGCATCTCCGGATAACCGGCGGTGCTCTCACAACGAGTCATCCGAACCACCTGCGGGTAGAACCTGAGATCCATCTGCAGATGATTTGGGAGGTTTTGATTAGACGCCGGTAGAGAACTGAAGTGGAAAGCAACAACAAGGTTCAACGGACGAAAAGGATGTTGAAAAGAACAGGATATTGAAGCAACATCGGGAAACACGAGACCAAAAACTCCTGAGGTACTACGGAGAACCCAAAACACGTGAAATCCTAACTTGAAAGTTTAGGTGAGAACAGAAAACAACGTTGCACTTCCTTACCAGAAAAGGGTGGGTGGGTGGGGAAAGAAGAAAAATGGCAGAATTCCTACTCTCACGTTTCATTTTTCCTATATAGCTACAAAATAGTTTCTAGACTCAACTGCGACCAGTAAAAAGGGATCCTACAGGCAGACAGGCTCTGATACCATTTGTCGCACCCGGACTTCTAGAGGATACTCACCGTACGAACTGAACAGTATTTTGATTGGATTACGGGGCTTACCGGCACCCCCGTCCTCTTACGAGTAGGCCAACACTTATGTGTGACAACCAATCGTTACTGTTCACCGTCGATGTAAACTATCCCGTAGAAATCAGGACACTACCATTGACGTACTTCATACCATACACACATGGTACGTCAACGGCTTTGAACAAACTGATAACACAACATATCTCTACGACACAAAAGATTGAAATAAGTTGCAACTGGCCCTCACTAGGGCAGAGATAGCAAATACAATCATCCAGAGGACACATGTCCCAACATAACATCATTACATCTCAGCGGAAGCACTCAAAGGGGTCTGAGTACAGACAAATCCAAATAGGCTTAAGAAGCCTGAAACTGAAATAAAGACGGAGCCCATCCACGATGTCTCGGATCCTGCCCGGGTCCGCTAACTACTCGTCAGCAGCCTCGTCAAACTCCACGTAGTAGCCGTCACCTGGATCCTCGTAAGCGTAGTCTGCGGAAACCACAGCCCCAAAGGGGTCAGTACATCCAAGTACTGGCAAGCAAGACTCACAGTTCACCAAAGTGTAGCCCGTCAACACCAAGCACGGATGCCTTGGGTTCAACGGGAGAAAGGGGATATAAAAGATGCTGCAACTGGCTGCGCTAACCAACTATAGAGATTCTATCACTTCCGGCTAACAAAAAGGATATAAGATCGAGTATTGTAACCAACTGAAAGATAACTTCAAACAAACCCATCCTGGATCTCGCCCCTTATCCAAAGAAGCAATCCAAGGATAACTCACACAGTTGGATTAAAGATGAATCAAGTTATTGTGTCAATAACCCTATTACTAGTCAAGTTGTTAATCATGGGGTGAGATTGTGAGTCATTAGGTTTAAGTTGTCCTGAGTACTTGTTAGCCAGTACTTTCACCAAGTTAACCATAACCGCGGAAAACACGGCTTCTCGAGAAGATTATTCCTGCAGGGTTGCACCAATTTGGCCGTACACGTATGAATAACCCGCCAGATGGGATGCCTCCCACCAAGCGGGGCACTCAACACAACTCAACTCTTCTTCGCATCAAGCCCAAAGCACCTTGGGCGCACGGCTAATCGAGCCCAGAAGAAAATGGACCCTCATAGCACTCTAAGAACGTGTCCCCCTATATGCCGACTACGAAAGTTCCACCCTGCACCGGGCTCGCAAAAACATGCATGCGGCAAATGGAAAACACGAACTAAATGAGATGATTTGGACGAGATGCGAATCGAATCAAATTGAGGGGGGCGCCATACTCGCTTCCCACATGCGGGTAGTGCGCTCATCATGGATCAGTAGACAAGACCCTTTTCCTATTAGGGTCGACACTAGCAGGCCTCAAAACCACACAGGGCCTCCTGCCGGTGCCTTATCATCAAATTATTACTACGTAATAACATTAGCATGATTGATTGATTAAACATCGAGCCCCCCAGAACATAATAAAAATATAGTAACTGAAAGTAACGGGTAACAGACTCGAGCAAAACAACCTAAGCATGCTAGTAAGACACTGGCTCAAACAATAGGGTTGTAGGAGTGGTGGTGAGGCAATATCAGGGTTAAGGGATTCATGTGATAGGTTCGTAACAGAAACAACTACCACTAAGGCTAGCAGAAATAGACAACGGAAAGTATCGGTAACCAGGGTTGAAAGGAACACAATAATTCATGTGAGTGATAACTTGCCTGCAAACTCAGCAGCCGGGTACTGAGCTAGATCCTCAGAAGGGGTGCTGTAAAGATCGTCTGTCTCAACGTCGTCGTCTATTCGAGAAGAAGCAAACAAACAAGACAGAAATATAAACAATCATTATCATGGCATAGTGCACAATCATGGGATGATGCATGTCAACTTAATAGATGCATCAAAATAGACTAAGTGACATGGTAACACAATTAAGATGGACCCCTATGCAATTTTGAGTTGCATATGGAAAAGGGTCCATGAATTAAGTGGTAACAAATAATTTACAATTAATTATTATGTGAAAGTTGTTAGCATGATGCATGCAAGATGATAACAACAAAATAACAACAGGTAACAATAACAGATGCAAATGAAAAGGATTTAACATGTTTGGAAATCATTTATTAAGTTTAGAAATTTTGGGTTACTTAAACATGTCACACAAACAATTGTTGTTTTCATCAAGTTAAAGTGTGCAAAACAATTAACCAAATTTATATTTGAAAAGAACATCAAATTTTAGTTGGATTACATGTTTCAAATTTTGAAATATGAGTTAGGATGAATTTATTATGACTTAAACAATATTAAACAAGTTTTAATTGAATTTAAAACAAGTTTGAATATTATTTGAATTTTATTTGTTCAAAACATAAATTCAAACTCATATTTGAAAAGTTCATATTTTTCTAGTTTGAAAACATATTTTGCATGTTAAAAAATAATTTATTTGGAGCAAGTTATGATTTTATCAAATTTAAATGAATTAAACAAGGATTAAATTATTTAGGCAATTTAAATTATTCAAACCATGAAACAAAATTTATATTTGAAAAGGTTATTTGAAATAGCATGGAAAACATATTTTATTTGCATTTATTGGATTAATAATGAATTAGTTATTGAATTTAGAAAATTGCATTTGAATTATTTGAACTCAAATTTGAATTGCATTTTGAAATTTCAAAACAGGAAACAAATGATACCAATAGGTAGACAATTAAATTTAGATTAGTGTGCATATTTTATTTTCATTTATTGGAGTTATAAAACTAATTTTATTGCCAAAATACTTTCAGGGACCAATCTGCTAAAATAAAAGGACTGGATTTAAATACAGGAATGTTTTAAAACGTTTTATACGCGCAGAAAACCTACCCAGACACTGCCAGGGGGGGCCCAGGGGACCGTGTGCTTGCGTGGCTGCTGTGTGGCTGACAGGGGGCCCTCCCTGTCAGCGTGGAGGTGGAAAAAGATTGGGATTTTATCCCAGGGAACCAGGGATCGAACCCGGTACCCCTCGCTTGCGTGCGCTGTGCCTGAACCAGTGGGGTGTGTGCGCGTTTGTTTTCAGGTAACAGGGCGCGGGGAGGATATGGTGTTTGCCGCGGATCTGAATTTTTTCTGACGAGCAAAACCATCCGCGACTGACAGAGGAGGACGCCGACGGTGATCACCGTTGTGCGCGTGGATGTTGTGCGCGATGCAGGGCTGGATGCGCGCGTGCTTGCGATCAAGGAACAGATAAGAGGAGGAGGTGAGAGGCACGGTGGCGCTCACCGGGAGTTGGTCGCTGACGAGCTCGACGACGGGGCGACTGCTGCGGCGGTGACGAGGACGGCGGCGTGGCTCCCGTGCTCCTCCCAGCTAGCTCGGGTGTCCAACAGAGAGATGGAGGGGTGGCGGTTTCGTTTCCGCGATCAACGAGGAAAGAGGGGATCGGTAGCGGCGGCTGCCATGGAAGGTTCAGAGAGCTCGCTCTCCGGCGAGAGATTCAGAGTGGGGAGAACGCGCCGGGAGAGAGGGAAATGGCGGCGCGAGAGAGGGGCTAGGGTGGCTAGGGTTGGGTGCTGCGCCCTAGGGCTCCGTGGGGTTCTTATAGGGCGCGGTGATCGACGATGTCCGTCTGCTCGGCACGGTGGCGTACGTGGCACCGGCGGATTTCGTGCCGTACACGAGGATGACGACGGGTTCGTCTAATCGAACCGGTACGCAGGGGTTTTAGCGGGCTGGTCTGCGCGCTAGGTAGGGCTTAGGTGGGTTGGGCTGCTAACTGCCGCGCGCGCGCGTTGCTGTTTCCTTTTTATTTATTTTTTTGCTTTCTGTTTTTTTTTGTAGCAAAGAGAATTGGAAGAAATTGGTAGGATTTTGAGCTTTAAAAAATTAGGGAAAAATCAGGTGGGTTTGTTAGCTCAAACTCTACCATTTGGTCACTAGGTTTTTTGAAAATTCAAGTTAGTTGCTGTTTTGCAAAATGGTTTGAATTGGAAGAAATTTAGTTAATCATTGGTTATTTAAAACAAAAATTTTAATTATGGAAACCAATGAGTTTTTTAATTGGAAACAAATGAATACATTTGTTTTGTAATTTCATAATTTCCAACAATGGTACTGTTTGAAAGTTTGTGGTTTGAATTTGAAGAATTTGTTAATTTATGTATTAATATTGAAAACAATGGTTTTATTAGGGTGACCCCTAATGATTAAATAGAACAATTGTGATTATAATTTGTTTGATACTTTTATAACTTCCAAATTAGGTGCTGTTGATTTGCTTTGAATTTGAAACCACATTGGAATTAATTAATTGAAATAAAAAGCACCATTTTATTAGTTGATCAATATGGAATAACATGAAAACAAATTGGTTGTTTTTATTTGTGATTTTTATTCCAAATGTTGTAACAGAGCAAGTATGAAATAACCATTTGAATTTGTTTGAGTTTCATTATGAAAACAAGATAAAACAGATGCAAAACAAATAGTGAACAAATGCAAACAAATAATTAAACATGATGACATGATGCAATACTTGAATTAAAACAAGAAACAAAACATTCTAGGGGGTATTTTCATACTTGGTATGTTACACCGGCAATGCCGAGAACCTCCGCCGGGAGAACCTGGACTTTCATAAGAATCTTATGAAGGTTCATAAGGAACTGGAAGCCAGCCAGCTAGCTGTAGGCATTGCTCAATCCAATACCTCCAACCAAGCTGAAAAAGACAAAGCAACTATCCGGGATCTGGAGAACGCTTTGAATATTCGCATGGAGGAAGGCTCCAAGATGGATAGGATCCTCGGTAAGTTTTCAACTTTGAGTTCAGAAGGAACTGGAAGCCAGCCAGCTAGCTGTAGGCATTGCTCAATCCAATACCTCCAACCAAGCTGAAAAAGACAAACAAACTATCCGGGATCTGGAGAACGCTTTGAATATTCGCATGGAGGAAGACTCCAAGATGGATAGGATCCTCGGTAAGTTTTCAACTTTGACCGGATTTTCTACGTTTTACAATCTTTTCCTTCTTTCTTCATAACACTTTGGTTATTTGTCTGAAAACAGGAGATGACCCCACTCTTACTCGGATTGAAAAAATCCGAGCCTTCGGGACGGTTTTTACCGCGCTCAAGGCTGCGGGCATGCAGCTAATCAACAAGTATTTTCCCGCAAGGAACGGGGAATTCTCGGAAGTTGATAAACTTCCGGAGGCTATCTTGGAGGTGGCGGAGTCTAAGGAGTCCACTTTGCGCTCCGCAGCACGGGGTGGTGCACGCATAGCTTTAGGCCTTATGCGTATGCATTACCCCACTGCCAAATCTTGGCGTGTGGCGTCCGACATCCCACAAGGATATACGGACACCCAGCGGACCAACATCTTCGACGAGATCAAGGGTCACGCCACCAAGATTGCTTCCATGGCCAACCTCTCCATCGTCTACCCGGAGGAGGCAATCCCGGACACTCCAGAAGAATCTTCCAGCGAAGATGACTCAGATGCTTGAAGGAGAAGTCTGGGTCCTGGAGCAATAGAAAATAGGAGCATTACCGAACTTTATGTTGTAAACATTATTGTAATGCTTCTATCCTTTTGAATGAACAAGTACTCCGCCTTTTGCAGTTTAATGTTATATGATTACTTTGCAAGTTTTTCCGGGTTATTATTCCTTTATCTTCAAAATTCTCTGGTTTTGTATGCTTTAACTGTCCTTAGTGCTTGAAATGGCTCGATAGCGTTTTAATCTTCATGCCGAGTGACTGGGTATGACCGATCAGTCTAAAACTCGGAAACATGGATCATGCTAAAGGCATTTTTTGCTTACTAGCTTCAGTGACCGGCACAAAAACAATCAGATAATATTTAGAGAATAGCAAACGAATTTTTTTTATATGAAACTCAGGCACGGAGGCACAATCTGGGTTTCCTTAAACCTTTTTTAGGCTGGAAATCGTTCAGTTTTTTAACTCCGAGCACGCAGGCACAATTCGGGTTAACATTGAGTATTTTGAAAGATCATTGGGAAATAGAAAAGGCGGAATATGTAAAACATAGAAGTGTGAATTCCGACAAGTTTATTTCATGATCTCAAAGATGTTTACATAGAAATTGAACTAAGTATAGAAGGGACGTAACTGCTGGATACTCTAGGGCCTCTTTGTCTCTCCTAGTTCATCATCTATCTTTCTCTTTCTTTTGCGATTCGGCTTCTCGGGATCATCTTCCGTATCTCGAATGTATACAAGATAGTATGATCCATTTTTCATGGCTTTACTGATGACGAATGGTCCTTCCCATACTGGGGTCAGTTTGTGCTTTCTTTGCTGCACCAATCTTAGCACAAGGTCACCTTCTTTGAAAGAACGATGCCTGATTTTCCGACTATGATAACATCGTAAACCTTGCTGATAGATGGCGGATCTTTGAAGCACAAGTTCTCGTTCCTCTTCTAAGAGATCGACGGCATCCTGGCGTGCGCTTTCGGCATCTGATTCATCGAAATCCTGCACTCTCGGGCTGTCATGGATCATGTCCGTTGGGAGAATTGCTTCCGCACCATAAACTAGGAAAAACGGGGTTTGCCCTGTTGACCTATTTGGCGTCGTTCGAATGCTCCAAAGCACAAAGGGTAACTCTTCCACCCATGCTCCAGCTGCTCTATGAAGAGGGGATTCGAGTCTTGGGCGTATTCCTTGCAGAATTGAACTATTCATTCGTTCAACCTGTCCATTGGATTGCGGGTGTGCCACAGATGCGAGATCTAGGCGAATTCCCGTTTGTCGGCAATATTTTGCCAATTCTCCAATAGAGAAATTTGTCCCGTTGTCAGTTATTATGCTATGTGGAACGCCATATGTCATGACTATGTCAATAATGAAATTTCTGGCAGTTACACCGTCAAGTTTTTTGATGGGTCTGGCCTCCACCCACTTGGTATATTTATCCACTGCAACGAGTAGATGTGTAAGTCCGCCTCTTGTAGTTTTGAATGGTCCCATCATATCTAGCCCCAGACCGCGAACGACCATGTAATAGGGATAGTTTTGAGTGCTTGGGCCGGCATATTTGTCTGCTTGGCGTAATACTGACATCCGGCACATGTGTTTACTATGTGCTCGGCATCTGTCTTGGCTGTTAGCCAGAAAAACCCTGCGCGGAATGCTTTTTTGACTATGCTTTTTGATTGAGCATGATGTCCGCAATCTCCTGCATGGATTTCTTGCAGTATTTCTCGTCCTTCTTCTGGTGAAATACACCGCAGAAAAATTCTCATAGTACTGCGTTTATACAGACAACCATTGATTACCGTGTATCCTTTGCATCGACGTTGTATCTGTCTTTGCAAGACTTCGTCTGCTCCCTTCGGGTACTTCTGATCGACTAAGAAGTTTAAATATGGAATTGTCCATTCCGGGTTAACGAGCATGACTTTGATTGACTCGGAAACCAGAGGATAGTCGATATCTCCACCTTTTATCGATGGTTCGTACAAATGTTGGACAAACACACCTGGTGGTAGAATTTTCACCCTTTCTGATCCCATGCGGGCTAATGCGTCCGCGTTCCAGTTTTCCTCCCTTTTGACGTGGAGTACTTCAAATCCCAAGAAGCAGATTGCAAACTCGTCCACCGTTCTCCGATATTCGGCCATGATGGGACCTTTTGCGTCCCACGTTTGGTTGAGCTGGTGTTGTACCAAATCTGAGTCGCCATAGCATAAGATGCACTTAACACCTATTTCCTTTGCAATATGCAAGCCATGAAGCAGAGCCTCGTATTCTGCCACGTTATTACTGGCATTGAAGTGTATTTGTAATACATACTCCATTGTGTCTCCTTTAGGGGATTTTAGGACTACACCAGCTCCAGCGCCTTCCTTCATCTTGGATCCGTCAAAGTGCATGATCCAGTACTCGGACTCCGGCATTGGTGTTTTTTCCATTGCTTCTGTCCAGTCGGCGACAAAATCTGCCAGAACCTGGGATTTTATTGCCGTCTGGGTTGGTACTTAATGTCGAATGCTGCTAGCTCGATGCCCCATTTGGCTACTCGGCCAGTTGCCTCCGCATTATTTATTATATCCCCTAGCGGTGCTTTACATACCACTGTTATGGAATGTCCTTGGAAGTAATGACGAAGTCTCCGAGATGCAAAAAATACGCCATATGCCAGTTTTTGATAGTGTGGGTACCTTTGTTTGGACTCGGAGAAAACTTCGCTTACATAGTATACTGGATGCTGATCTGGTATGCTTTGTTCGTCTTTCTTCCTTTCCACCACTATCACCGCACTAATAACCCGGTTTGTAGCCGTAAGGTACAATAACATAGGTTCTTCGTCTTTTGGGGATGCCAAAATCGGAGCTTTCATCAAAGTTTCTTTCAACTGGGTTAATACTGCATCTGCTTCTTCTGTCCACTCGAATTTGTCGGATTTCTTCAACAACTTGTATAGTGGCAGAGCTTTGTCCCCTAGCCGGCTAATAAACCTGCTTACAGCTGCTGCAGAACCCGTCAATCTTTGTACATATTTTACGCACGTAGGCTTGGAGATGTTTAAGATTGCTTTGATCTTTTCTGGGTTTACTTTTATTCCTCTATGAGAAACGATGAAACCCAGAAGTTTTCCTGAGGGAACCCCGAATACGCACTTTAATGGATTTAGCTTCATCTTATAATGCGCAAATTTTCGAAGGTTTCTCGCAAATCTTCAAGGAGTGTATCTTTCTCCTTGGACACGACAGCAATGTCATCCACGTAAACATGGACGTTTTTGCCAATCTGACTATGCAAACATCGTTGCATGCAACGCTGGTAAGTTGCACCGGCGTTCTTCAGGCCAAAAGGCATGGTTATGTAATAGTACGTCCCATATGGGGTTATGAAGGAGGTTTTGATTTGATCTTCTATCTTCATGCGTATTTGATGATACCCAGAATATGCATCCAAAAAACATAAAAGCTCAGAGCCAGCAGTGGCATCTATTATTTGATCGATTCGCGGTAACACAAACCTATCTTTTGGACACAATTTGTTCAAACCAGTATAATCCATACACATCCTAAGGGCAGTACTGTCTTTCTTCGGGACTAATACTGGGTTTGCTGACCATTCAGTATGTATAACTTCCCGGATAAAATCTGCTGCCAAAAGCCGGATAATCTCCTTGCTGATGGCCTTCCGTCTTCTTCCGTCAAATCGACGGAGACCTTGCTTGACGGGTTTAGATCCTGGAATCACTTTAAGTTGATGCTCAGCAAGTTCCCTGGGTACGCCTGGCATGTCCGCAGGACACCATGCGAGAATGTCCCAGTTCTCACGGAGGAACTTGATGAGCTCGCTTTCCTATTTGCCGGTCATCCCAGTTCCTACTAGGACAAACTTTGTCGGATCTTTAGGATCTAGGATTACCTGTCTTGTGTTCTCGGAAGCTTTGAAGCTATCTGCTGGCTTCCGACTTTCTTTTCCTGCCGGCATTTCTGTCAGCGATACTTCTTTTGCCAGCTCTTTCAATTTTTCCTTTGCTATCACCTTTTCTGCGCAAAGGGTGTTTTCTTTTTCCATCTCGTTTGCCAGTTTGAAGTCTCCCGTTATGGTGATTACTCCTTATTTTGGCCCTGGCATCTTCAGCTTGTTATAAATATAACATGATCTTGCCATGAATTTGGCGAAAGCTGGACGTCCGAGTATCGCGTGATACACGCTTTCGAACAGCACAACCTCGAAGGATACTTTTTCCTGACGGAAGTGATCTATGTCTCCGAAGGTTACATCTAGGGAAATTTCTCCTAGGGATCGTGCTTTTCTGCCAGGGACGATGCCGTGAAAACGAATGTTGCTATGATTGAGTTGGGTCTCCGAGATTCGCAGATGCTTCAGTGTATCCAGGTACATTATGTTAATGCTGGATCCTCCATCGATCAGCACTCTTTTTAGCCTAGTGTTTTGAACAATAGGACTTACAATCAGAGCTTGCGTGTCGGGTTCAGGGATATTTTCGGGATGATCAGACTGATCCCAGGTAATTGGCGTATTTGAATACTTCAAGAATTTCGGGGTTGCAGGGACAACCGCGTTTATTTCTCGAAGCGTTCTCTTTGCCGCCTTTGCTGAGGGAGTTGACAGGAAAGTTAGGTTGCATTCTCCATCAACTCTCGGAAACTTAGGCTCGCCTTTTCGCTGTAGTTCTTGGATTTTTTTCGTCAGTGTCCGTTTCGCTGTCTTCTTTTTCAGCTTCTGGCTTTTGCTTGGAGAATTTCCTCTTGGAGTTCTTCCCTTTGTTTCCGGATCTTGCACTGCCTTTCATATGCTTGTTCAAGCGGCATTGTGCGTTAGTATGGGTGGGTTTCCCAATTTGCGAGTGATGGACACAGTTTTCCGACTTTATTATTTCCCACTCTTCTTTGGTGTAGTTTATCGGCTCTGTGCTTCGTCCTTTCCACTTGTTCCAATTTTCTCTTCCAAAGGCTATGTTAACTTCTTTGGGCTTTTGCGTCGCTTCGGGAATTGCTTTTTTCTTAGTGCGAGGGGTCTTTTTGGCTTGGATCAAAGTGTCGATATTGCCGCCTCTCGCTCTGATGTCGTCTTCGGCCGCTGCATGCTCATTGGCGGTTGTAAGCATAGATCCAAGATCTTTGTGCTTTTTGGAACCGATCATGAACGGTACGAGTCCGGGTTTTAAGCCATTGACGAAATCATGCATTGCTTGAACGTTAGTTACTCCAGAGCAACTATTCTTCATTGCCGTCCATCTTGAGATGAAATCCACGTATGGTTCATCCTCAAACTGGGTGCAGCGGTTTAGCTGGTTGATGCTGTTTGGGCGCTTGTAAGTTCCCCGGAAATGCTGAGTAAATACTCTAGCCATATCATCCCAGCTATCAACAGTCCTTGATGGTAATCCATTGATCCAATCTCTGGCTCCATCCAGTAACATTAGGGGGAGGAATTTTACTGCCTCCAGGTCTGTCCCATTGTTGATCTCAACGGCTGTATAGTAGTCTGAGAGCCAGGTATCCGGGTTTGTGCTACCGGTATACTTTTGGTATGTTGGACCAACTTTGGCAAAGCCAGAATGCAGAGTTATTCTTCGGATCCTATCATTGAAACACTTGGGTCCAAAGTATAAATCGTCTCTTTCCGCTCTGTCTATATGTGCGGAGTATCTGCCGGCTGAATGGACAGAAGGGGATCTGCTCCTTTCTTTTCCATTGTGGCGCGGACGCGCTTTTCCGGGATTGTCTCTGTTTACTCCGTGATCGTGCCCTTTGGGATATGGTGGAGTTCTACTCCTGTATCTTTCCTTATTCCTGGGGGACGTCCGGGATCTCTCACGCCTGTGAGGCATATCGTGTCTTCCAGCATTTTCTGCAGGGCGTCTCGGAGGCGGCATTGATTTTCCATCCTTCCGGTTTTTCTCTTCCCGATCACGGGGATTAATTCCATCTTTCGGGAGATGGGATCCGGTTCTGGACGCTTCATCCCTATTGTCGGGTTTTTTCTTGTCCTTTCTCGGATCTGATTTCTTCTATTTCGAATTGTTCGAGTCCCCAGGTTCTTCAGGTCCAGGTGCTTCAGTGGCGCATGTAGCTGTCTTGCATAGGGCGGAATCTTCATGTAATTTGCCTGATCGCTCTTGCGCTCGCTGTTGCTGTTGCAACGCTTTTCCTAGGAAAGCGTACACCCCTTGAAGTTTTTCACCATTGGAGTACATATCATTGTTGAGGATGGCGAATTCCGCTTCCGCGTTTTCTGCTGCGGTTTTGTATATTGGCTCGCCTCTGGCATCTTTGCCGTTTACCTGCTTTTGCCAAGATGGGTTGTGGAACCTTTCTTTTGGCGGCAGTACTTCCGGTTTTGCAATTCCGGGTAACCGTGTAGGTTTAATGCCAGATCTATTCTTTCTCTCGTATTCCTCGATTTCCTCCCGCATGAGTTTGATGTCAGCCTGGTTTTTTTTAGAGGTGTTCTCGAGTTCGAAATAGATGTTGTTGTTGCCTTTGGAGAGCTTGCCTCCGGGCTTCCAGCACTTCAGGGGACTCATGTGGTCCCACTGGTGTTTGGAGTAATTCATGTTGATCATGTTATGTCATTGACGGAACAAGGATTTCCTTCGTTTTCTTCTCCGCAGGTTTTACTCCGCTTGCGTCTCCTACTTCCGGGCTTTCATTGGCTGGATCAGCCGATTTCTTCTTCTGGAGCTTTTTAGCAGCTTTGTGTTTCTTCTTGGAAGAGGGAGGTTTCCTGCAGGGTTCTTCCTCTGCCAATTCCTTGACGTCGGGGAATTTTGGAGAGGTTTCTCCTTCTTCTCTCTCTTTCTCTGGCGGAGGCGTTCTAGGGCTTTCCTGACTGTCGGCATCCGTGTTTTCAGCCGGTTTGCCATCATTACTTCGTGGAATCCCTCTTGGAAGGATTTGACCTTTCTTTCGAAAGAGTCTTCATCTTCGGTATCGAAGTGATCCGATCCGGGTTCCGACTCTAATCTCGCCTCGATGGCGGCTAATACAGAGTCAGCTTCCGAGTGCGTCGTGATGTCGACGGATGTCGGATCTTCCACCTCTGTTGTGGGAGTGTTGTTTTCTGCCTCTTGCACGGGATTGCTTTCATCCGTGTTTTCGGCGATCTCAGACTGCACCATGCCAATAAAGTGCGATTTAGCAGTATATCGACGATATGAGCAAAATCCGGCATCATAGTCGTCTTCGACTGGGTATAGGGCGGGTGGGATAAATTTGCTCCCACCACAGAATCCCATTGCTTCTGCAGTTAATTCGATAAAGATGTTTTCAGATCCAATCGGTAAAACGCAGGCACTTACCAGGCGATTCCACGCCGGCATGTACGATCCGTTGTCGAGGAACCGCCCGACGTTGTTGTCGAATTCTAGGCTTCCGACAGTTATTGTACTGCCGATTCCGCCGAGTATCCCCGATCGAAACATAACGCCTGACGTCGCTGGCCCCACGGTGGGCGCCAACTGTCGAGACATCATATTAGATTTCATAGACGGGGGTGCCATGAGACTACCGATAGAGATGTGGGGGGGGACGTGATTGTACGATGATCAAGGACACATGGTTTTACCCAGGTTCGGTACGACGCAGTAATGCGGCGTTCCTACTCCTGCAATCTCACTATTTAGGACTAAAGCCTGGGAATACAGAGTACAATGTGAGGTTCTATTAGCTGCTCGTCAAGGATCAACCTCTCGGCGAGTTAGCCTTTAGCTTCTTGTCTATCTATCTTATCTCCCGTCCGGCGTTATATAATAGCCGAGTTAGGGCATACAGAGAAGGAAACCTAGAAGACTACGGTATGTGTTAACTTGGAAAGTAAGGAATCCGCCTTCTACTCCAAGCCGTATCACGTGGGCCGTGATCCGGGTTCTTCTAGAATCCGGCTTCCGTGCGTCAGCTTACTGGGCCGCCCAATGGACCGTAGCCCATTACCATTTAGGCCACCCCGGTAATCCGGCACTTTAGACTACCATCTGATATACCCCTAGTTGGTATATATCCGACAAATTTCCTAATCGGATTGTGCTCGTTTGCTGTATTTGGAGCTCGTATGAAGAATCCATGACTATTTCACATTCGGGACTTCTGCCAGTCCGAACTGAAACATTATTTCCTTGTTGTTGTTCTCCACGCCTCCTTCCTTTGCTCCTCGCTTCCTCTTCTCCATCCATGTTTGTGTTATTAATAAACCTAATCATACATAAATTCATAGGCTTAGGTAGTATAACATTCTCATAAACACAAACATTATTTATTACTAGGAAAGAATTCACCTTATAATAAACATCAGTGAGGCTCAATATTTCCTTCCAACTTAAGCATGAATAATCTTCATGGACCTCTATTATATCCCTATCAAACCAAGTGAAACGACTCGTGACAAGATGTCCAACATGTCTTCGAGCTAAGTCTACTTCCAACCCTCATGGTCTTCATATGCCATTGCCTACACCACACTTCCCTTGGAGTGATATTAGCATGGACTTCGTGTTAGGACTACCACGCACCAAAATAAACATGGACTCTATCTTTATAGGTGTTTATCGCTTTTCTAAGATGGCTCATTTCATTCCATGCAATCGAACATACGATGCTTCACATGTGGAAAATTTGTTTTTCAGGGAAATTGTTTGTTTACATGGTGTGCCCTAAACAATTGTTTCAGACCGATACATCAAGTTCACCTCCTATTTTTGGAAGACATTGATGGCCAAGCTATGAGTAAAGCTCCTCTTCTCCATCGCCTACCACCCGCAAACCAATGGAAAAAACCAAAGTGGTTAACCGCACGCTCTATACACTTCTACGCGCTTTGATCAAGCCCAACCTCAAGAATTGGGAAGAATGCATCCAACATGCCGAATTCGCCTACAATCGAGCACTTCACCAAGCTACAAAGAGAAGCCCATTCGAGATTGTCTATGGATTCAACCCCAACACCGCTCTTGACATCCTACCACTACCTCTCCGTGAGCAAGTTAACATGAACTTCGACAAGCGCATCGACTACATAAATAAACTTCATGAGAGCACAAGAGCTACACTTGAGAAGCACTACAAACACACTACCATCAAGATGAACCAGAACAGGAAGCCCATGGTGTTTCAAGAAGGTGACCTTCTTTGGCTACATCTTCGCAAAGACCGTTTCCCCCAAGAGCACAACTCCAAGCTCAATCCACGAGGTGACGACCCCTTCAATATTCTCAAGCGCATCAACGACAATGCATACCAGCTCGACATTCCGCAATCCAAGTACCTTGTGCACAACTCCTTCAACGTGCGAGACCTATCTCCCTTCCATGGAAGTCCAAGTGATGACAATAGTCACGAGTTGAGACGACTCTTTTCGAAGGGGGAGAGAGATGATGAAGCTCAACCTATTCCAACAGGTCCTCCATTGACACCCATTGGTCCCATGACAAGATCACGTGCAAAGGCCATGCAAGATAAGGTGAACTCACTCCTCTCTCCCTACACGTTCGATGACTTGGTGAATAGTGCGCTACCTCATGGAAATACCCTATGCGTGCTCAGGTTTGATCCCCCATTGGAGCCCCAATATGGTGTCCAAGAAGCTCAAGAACATGCCCAAGACGATGCCCAAGAAGCTAGAGAAGAAGGCCAAGAAGATGGCCTCGAGGAAGAAGAAGGAAAGGAAGAAGGGGGATTGAGCCAGGAAACTCGGTCTAACAGCCCGGTCAGGCCGGCCTCCCTACACCCCCTAGGTCGGGAACACAACAGAGGCGCCCTGCCTAACAACCCGGCTAGGCCGGACAACAAACAGATATGTCCGATCTGCCAGGCCGGCCTCCCGGACCGGCTTTCCTACACCTACGAAAATAGGGAATATTCCCCTTGTAACTCCCCCTACCTACCCCTTAGACCAGATCGAGGTTAGAGATGAATTGAGATTTGAGCTTTGCTCCCCCCTATGTGTAACGCCTCTGGATCGGGTACTATGGGGATTTGAGCGTTCTCACCAGAATTCACATAATACCGATCCTGGGTTGTCAACTATTGGTAATCATAACAACAGTTCACAAATAATCCACAACAACAGCAGAAGAGATATATACAACACGACTCAAACGAGTCAAGAATGCAACTGATACAATACAAAGATCCAAATAACAGCGGAAAACGAAATAGTATCCGACTACGGATAAGATACAAATTGGACTAAGAGTTCTGAAGATAAACGATGGCGTCCAATCCCTACCCAGGCCAAGCCGGAGGTATTCCCAAGCTAACGACGTCAAACTTCAAACATGCTGACTGCATTTTGGAATATGCAGCCCCAAAGGGATCAGTACGGTAAAGTACTGGCAAGATATGCAATACTAGTAAGTATGACAAACACTTCACAAGCTATCAATGTTTTGAATTCCGGAAGAAGGGTTTAGTGGTTCAAGCGGCAAGCAGCACTAACAACTTATACATATACACTAACTTTCGTCTATTAGAAAGGGACGAGAGAGCGCGACAAAAACCAACTACAGCTACTCACCAAGAATAAAACCCATCCAGGGTTAACCACCCTCAACTGTGACGCCCCGGGATCGGGCACTATGCAGATTTCAGCATTTCCGCCAAAATCCACATAATAACCGATTTCAGGTTGCCACTTGTGATAACATTACAACAGTTCACGAATAATCCACAACAACAACAGAGGAGGTATATACAAGACGACTCAAACGAGACAAGGATACAACTGATACAATACAAAGATCCAAATGACAGCGGAAGAAACAACATAGTGCCCGACTACGGACAAGATACAAATTGGACTAAGAGTCCTGAAGATAACCGATGGCGTCCAATCCCTGCCCAGGCCAAGCCAGAGGGATTCCCAAGCTAACGTCATCAGACTTCAAACCTGTTGACTGCAATGTGGAATATGCAGCCACGAAATGGATTCGTGGGTCAGTACTATTAAGTACTGGCAAGTGGATAAACCATACTCACAAGATACCAGCATAACCAATCATCACAAGATACAAATATTTTGGGTACAACGGAAAGGAAGGGATTATTCCAAAGAAGCGGCATTGGGCTGCACTAACTAACTACAGAGAGGCGCTACAACATCCGGCTAAAAGAAAGGGATAAGATAGCGCGACAAAACCAACTATAACTACTCACCAAGCAATACCCATCCAGTGTTACCCCCTACTAAGGAAGCAACCCATGGAAACTCACACTGTTGATTAAGGTGACATTCATTTTTATGGTGGAGGTAATCTATATTAGTAGTCAAGTTATCATCGTTAAGTGTAAGTTGTCTGAGTACTTGTTAGCCAGCACTTTCACCAAGTCATCCATAACCGCGGACAACACGGCTTCTCGAGAAGATTAACCCTGCAGGGATGCACCAATTTGGCCGTACACGTAAGAATGACGCGCCAGATGGAAAGGCCCTTCCACCAAGCGAGGCACTCAACACAACCCAACTCTTCTTCGCATCAAGCCCAAAGAACCACGTGAAATTGAGCGCACGACTAATCAAGCCCCACGAAGAAAAGGGGACCCTCATAGCACTCTAAGAACGTGTCTCCCTAAATGCCGACTACAACAGTTCCACCCTGGAGCCAAGGGTTCGCACCTGCATATGCATGCGGCAAATGGAAAACCCGAACTAAGTGTAGCGATTTGGATGAGATGCGAATCGAATCAAAGTTGCGGGGGGCGCCCATACACGCTTCCCACATGCGGTTAGCGCGCTCATCATGGATCGGAGGACAAGACCCTTTTCCTAATTAAGTTCGACACTAGCAGGCCTCAAAACCACGCCGGGCCTCCTGCCGGTGCCTTATCATCAAATTAATATTACCCAAAACATTAACATGTTGTTGATTGAATTGAAACCCAACTATCGACTAAACAGGTGATAGGACAAAGGACAACAGGACTCGAGCGCAAACAAACCTAAGCATGCAATGACGACACGAGGGCCAACGGGGTAAACAAACAACAGGTAATAGGAAGTGGAAGGAAGGCTATATCATGGTTGCAAGGTAAACATATGATAGGATTGAGACACAAGCATCGAATCATAAGGCTAGCATAAAGACAACGGGAAGAATCGGTAACAAGTGAGGAAAGGCAACATAGGTAGCAAGTGAGTATACTTGCCTGAAATCCAGCAAGTAGAGGTAGCAGAACTTGTCGTTGCTCACATCATCTCAGCGTCCTATCTGCGAAGAAGCAACAAACTAGAACAAACACCGGATGCAACAATTACTTTTACGGCAAAAGATCCAGCATGATCCTATTTTATATGCATGACATGGCAAGATGCAACGGGGAAACAACTTAGGCAATTTAATCGGAAAAGGAGTCCGGACAATAAGGATTGGTTCGAGTTATTTATCTAGTCATCAATTTAAATGTTGATTAGCATGGACAACATCAAATAGGTGAGCTAAACCATGTTAAATGGAATAGGGTAACAATTATATTAAATGCCCCAACACATACCATATGTTGATATCAAGTGAACATGCATAAGACAACTAAGGATGCAAGAAACAATATGCAAACATGAGCATGGATGGCATGAGCAGATTAAGTGCATTTTCTGGTATGAAAACATATTTTATTTGTTGGATTTGGAATTAAAATGAGCAAGTTATCAAATTAGCAATTTTAAATGCATTAAATAAATAATTAGTTGTTTTTAGCAATTTAACTTATTTAAAACAGAAAACAAAGTTGATATTTGCAAAGTTCATGAAAAATGGGATGGAAAACATATTCTGTTTGCTGGATTTGGAGTTGTGGTTTGGAAGTTATAGGCATTTGAATTTTGGGGTGCATTCTGCAAAGTGTAGGGACTTGGTTGGAAAAAGCAAGGACCTGGTTGTGGAGAAACAATGCGTGGAGGGAGATCTGTGCTAAACAGGGAGAATCCAGGGGGCTCGATGCAAGAGTTGGATCAGATCGGGATCTCGGGTGAGTTTTTACACACGGCGGCGCTAGCCACAGTCTATGACTGGCGGGCCCCGTGTCCAGCGGACGCTGACGAGGCACAGCGGGGGCTGTGGTGGCACCCGGGGTCAATGACAGTGGGTCCCGCAAATCGGCTCGGCATAAAATGGAAAAGGTGAGGATTTTGCCTCCTCCAGGATTCGAACTCAGGCCTCACACCCGGGATGACAGGGAACGGAACCAATGGACTAACTTCAGATGTTTGGTTGTACACAGAAACAAGACAAGATAAACAAAGCAAGGACGGTAACTGAATTTTAAAGATGAATAAAAAGGCGCTCCCACGGGGGATCGAACTCGGAACCCCGCGGTTCCACGGTGCGCGCAGAACCACTGGGCTAAGCCCACGACTCTTGTTAGCATGAGCAACGCACGGGAGGTTAAGATTCAACTGTCAGATGCGTTTCTGAAGAGAAACAGACTCTGCACGTCCTCGCGACTGACAGACAAGGGCGGCACAGCGGCCATGGCGGCGCAGAAAGGAGGACGGCGACGGGCGTGCAGACGCTGGACGTAGCGGACAGGGACGAGGGGGGGTCGCTCCTCGAAGAAACAACGGCGGCGCTCGACTCTGTACCTGACAGCATCGGGAAACGGCCACGCAACGGCGGCGCTCGACGCAGATACGAGCAGAGCGCGACGGCTCTACATCTAGAGCAAGGGGAGAGAGAGGAGAGGGGACGGTAGGAGGCCCGAAGGCGGAGACTCACCGTGGGGGGCTTGGTCGACGAGCGGAAGGTGCGGGGAAGACGGGATTCTGACGGCGATGGCCACGAGCGGCTGCTGTGCGCGGGAGGGGAAAAGCTCGATGGCGCCGGCGCCTCGGACGCCCTCTGGCCATGGTGTGGAGACGCAGAGGAAGAGGGTGGATCCCCGGTTCCATTCCCGCAGGAACCGGGGTCCGACGACGTCCGTGGTGGCCGCGCCATGCTCCCTAAGGTGCAGCCATGGAGGCCCTCCGAAAAAAATTCTGAAAAGTACTAGAATTCAGAGAAGAAAAAGGCATGGATTTTGGGGAGGAGGAAGAACGGCGGCGGTGGAGAAAGGGAGGAGGAACCCTAGGGGATAGGGGGTGCCGGGCACCTAGTTGTAGAGGGGGAAAGGGAGGGAGCAGGTGAGGGGGAGCTTCGACTTTTCTCCTCTTGCTGACGCCAACTTCTGTACGGAGAAAGGAGACGATGACCAAGGGCTGGCGTGGTGGGCTGCATCACTGGGGTGGTAGGTGGGCCTTAACAGGCCTGCCTCCCCCAGCTGTTCTTTTTATTCCTTTTTTCCTTTTTTTTGTAGAAGGTGTAAGAAAAGGAATTGAGGGGGTTTTTATATAACCAAAAATTATGAAATAAAAACCATGCACTTGGCACTTAAAAAGCCCAGGTGCACAACTTTTCTTTCTCCGAATTTTGAATATTTGGTATCGTTTTGAAATTGGAAAGGATTTGATTGAAATTCACATTGAATGATTTATCTCAACTTTGAACAGTTGAATTATTTATAAATTCAAGTTTGGTGAAACAAATTGAGATGTTATTGTTTGTGATTTGTTTCAAAAACTTTGGCATATGTTTTTGGAATTTTGAATTGGTTTGAGAGACACAAAAAACAAGAATGCAGGAGATGCAATGCAATGCCATGCAAAGAGAGAACAAACAATTGTACTTTTGGGGGAAAATCCCCCGGGTGTTACAGACGACACCACTAACAAGGGATTGCGTCCCCGCAATCCACCCACTAACCCGGGAGGGGAAAGAAGTTCGACTATCGATTCTTCATGCTTCCAGTTGATCTCCTCGACACCACTAACAAGGGCTTCTCGACACCACTAACAAGAGATTCTTGCTCGGAGTGACGACGATGTTCTTTCACCAAGAATCTTCCGATGATCGAAGCTACTAGGTTAAAGGCTCAGAAAACGCCCACCCACGTAGGATCCTAAAACTTTGAAAGATAGATAAGAGAAGGGGCTCCAAAACAAATAAGACCGGAGGAGAAATAGAATAGAGATGAGAAGAGAATCAGAATCCTAGTGAGATATTTCCAAAAATAGTTTTAGCACAAATAGTTTAGACACTCTACAAACACGACCGTTAGCGAGGTTATCCTACAGGCTTTGCGGACCCGTTGCTTCGATAACCATTCGTATCGAAACAACTTTGGGAATCGGAAACCATGCTCTGATACCATTTGTGACGTCCCGGGATCGGGCACTATGCAGATTTCAGCATTTCCGCCAAAATCCACATAATAACCGATTTCAGGTTGCCACTTGTGATAACATTACAACAGTTCACGAAAAATCCACAACAACAACAGAGGAGGTATATACAAGACGACTCAAACGAGTCAAGGATACAACTGATACAATACAAAGATCCAAATGACAACGGAAGAAACAACATAGTGCCCGACTACGGACAAGATACAAATTGGACTAAGAGTCCTGAAGATAACCGATGGCGTCCAATCCCTGCCCAGGCCAATCCGGAGGGATTCCCAAGCTAACGTCGTCAGACTTCAAACCTGTTGACTGCAATGTGGAATATGCAGCCACGAAATGGATTCATGGGTCAGTACTATTAAGTAATGGCAAGTGGATAAACCATACTCACAAGATACCAGCGTAACCAATCATCACAAGATACAAATACTTTGGGTACAACAGAAAGGAAGGGATTATTGCAAAGAAGCGGCAGCGGGCTGCACTAACTAACTACAGAGACGCGCTACAACATCCGGCTAAAAGAAAGGGATAAGATAGCGCGACAAAACCAACTATAACTACTCACCAAGCAATACCCATCCAGTGTTACCCCCTACTAAGGAAGCAACCCAAGGAAACTCACACTGTTGATTAATGTGACATTCATTTTTATGGTGGAGGTAATCTATATTACTAGTCAAGTTATCATCGTTAAGTGTAAGTTGTCTGAGTACTTGTTAGCCAGCACTTTCACCAAGTCATCCATAACCGCGGACAACACGGCTTCTCGAGAAGATTAACCCTGCAGGGATGCACCAATTTGGCCGTACACGTAAGAATGACCCGCCAGATGGAAAGGCCCTTCCACCAAGCGAGGCACTCAACACAACCCAACTCTTCTTCGCATCAAGCCCAAAGAACCACGTGCAATTGAGCGCACGACTAATCAATCCCCACGAAGAAAAGGGGACCCTCATAGCACTCTAAGAACGTGTCTCCCTAAATGCCGACTACAACAGTTCCACCCTGGCGCCAAGGGTTCGCACCTGCATATGCATGCGGCAAATGGAAAACCCGAACTAAGTGTGGCGATTTGGACGAGATGCGAATCGAATCAAAGTTGCGGGGGGCGCCCATACACGCTTCCCACATGCGGTTAGCACGCTCATCATGGATCGGAGGACAAGACTCTTTTCCTAATTAAGTTCGACACTAGCAGGCCTCAAAACCTCGCCGGGCCTCCTGCCGGTGCCTTATCATCAAATTAATATTACCCAAAACATTAACATGTTGTTGATTGAATTGAAACCCAACTATCGACTAAACAGGTGATAGGACAAAGGACAACAGGACTCGAGCGCAAACAAACCTAAGCATGCAACTACGACACGAGGGCCAACGGGGTAAACAAACAACAGGTAATAGGAAGTGGAAGGAAGGCTATATCATGGTTGCAAGGTAAACATATGATAGGATCGAGACACAAGCATCGAATCATAAGGCTAGCATAAAGACAACGGGAAGAATCGGTAACAAGTGAGGAAAGGCAACATAGGTAGCAAGTGAGTATACTTGCCTGGAATACAGCAAGTAGAGGTAGCAGAACTTGTCGTTGCTCACATCATCTCAGCGTCCTATCCACGAAGAAGCAACGAACTAGAACAAACACCGGATGCAACAATTACTTTTACGACAAAAGATCCAGCATGATCCTATTTTATATGCATGAGATGGCAAGATGCAACGGGGAAACAACTTAGGCAATTTAATCGGAACCGGAGTCCGAACAATAAGGATTGGTTCAAGTTATTTATCTAGTCATCAATTTAAATGTTGATTAGCATGGACAACATCAAATAGGTGAGCTAAACCATGTTAAATGGAATAGGGTAACAATTATATTAAATGCCCCAACACATACCATATGTTGATATCAAGTGAACATGCATAAGACAACTAAGGATGCAAGAAACAATATGCAAACATGAGCATGGATGGCATGAACAGATTAAGTGCATTTTTCTGGTATGAAAACATATTTTATTTGTTGGATTTGGAATTAAAATGAGCAAGTTATCAAATTAGCAATTTTAAATGCATTAAATAAATAATTAGTTGTTTTTAGCAATTTAACTTATTTAAAACAGAAAACAAAGTTGATATTAGCAAAGTTCATGAAAAATAGGATGTAAAACATATTTTGTTTGCTGGATTTGGAGTTGTGGTTTGGAAGTTATAGGCATTTGAATTTTGGAGTGCATTCTGCAAAGTGTAGGGACTTGGTTGGAAAAAGCAAGGACCTAGTTGTGGAGAAACAATGCGTGGCGGGAGATCTGTGCTAAACAGGGAGAATCCAGGGGGCTCGATGCAAGAGTTGGATCAGATCGGGATCTCGGGTGATTTTTTACACACGGCGGCGCTAGCCACAGTCTATGACTGGCGGGCCCCGTGTCCAGCGGACGCTGACGAGGCACAGCGGGGGTTGTGGTGGCACCCGGGGTCAATGACAGTGGGTCCCGCAAATCGGCTCGGCATAAAATGGAAAAGGTGAGGAGTTTGCCTCCTCCAGGATTCGAACTCAGGCCTCACACCCGGGATGACAGGGAACAGAACCAATGGACTAACTTCAGATGTTTGGTTATACACAGAAACAAGACAAGATAAACAAAGCAAGGACGGTAACTGAATTTTAAAGATGAATAAAAAGGCGCTCCCACGGGGGATCGAACTCGGAACCCCGCGGTTCCACGGTGCGCGCAGAACCACTGGGCTAAGCCCACGACTCTTGTTAGCATGAGCAACGCACGGGAGGTTAAGATTCATCTGTCAGATGCTTTTCTGAAGAAGAGAAACAGACTCTGCACGTCCTTGCGACTCACAGACGAGGGCGGCACAGCGGCCATGGCGGCGCAGAAAGGAGGACGGCGACGGGCGTGCAGACGCTGGACGTAGCGGACAGGGACGGGGGGGTCGCTCCTCGAAGAAACAACGGCGGCGCTCGACTCTGTACCTGACGGCGTCGGGAAACGGCCAGACAACGGCGGCGCTCGACGCAGATACGAGCAGAGCGCGACGGCTCTACATCCAGAGCAAGGGGAGAGAGAGGAGAGGGGACGGTAGGAGGCCCGAAGGCGGAGACTCACCGTGGGGGGCTTGGTCGACGAGCGGAAGGCGCGGGGAAGACGGGATTCTGACGGCGATGGCCACGAGCGGCTGCTGTGCGCGGGAGGGGAAAAGCTCGACGGCGCCGGCGCCTCGGACGCCCTCCGGCCATGGTGTGGAGACGCAGAGGAAGAGGGTGGCTCCCCGGTTCCATTCCCGCAGGAACCGGGGTCCGACGACGTCCGTGGTGGCCGCGCCATGCTCCCTAAGGTGCAGCCATGGAGGCCCTCCGAAAAAAATTCAGAAAAGTACTAGAATTCACAGAAGAAAAAGGCATGGATTTTGGGGAGGAGGAAGAACGGCGGCGGTGGAGAAAGGGAGGAGGAACCCTAGGGGATAGGGGGTGCCGGGCACCTACTTGTAGAGGGGGAAAGGGAGGGAGCAGGTGAGGGGGAGCTTCGACTTTTCTCCTCTTGCTGACGCCAACTTCTGTACGGAGAAAGGAGACGATGACCAAGGGCTGGCGTGGTGGGCTGCATCGCTGGGGTGGTAGGTGGGCCTTAACAGGCCTGCCTCCCCCATCTGTTCTTTTTATTCTTTTTTTCTTTTTTTTTATTAGAAGGTGTAAGAAAAGGAATTGAGGGGGGTTTTATATAACCAAAAATTATGAAATAAAAACCATGCACTTGGCACTTAAAAAGCCCAGGTGCACAACTTTTCTTTCTCCGAATTTTGAATATTTGGTACCGTTTTGAAATTGGAAAGGATTTGATTGAAATTCACATTGAATGATTTATCTCAACTTTGAACAGTTGAATTATTTATAAATTCAAGTTTGTGAAACAAATTGAGATGTTATTGTTTTTGATTTGTTTCAAAAACTTTGGCATATGTTTTTGGAATTTTGAATTGGTTTGAGAGACACAGAAAACAAGAATGCAGGAGATGCAATGCAATGCCATGCAAAGAGAGAACAAACAATTGTACTTTTGGGGGAAAATCCGCCGGGTGTTACATCAACCAAGTGCCAGGAGGTAACCCGAGGAAAACTCGCACATGTTGAAATAGTAATCTCGTTATCGCACAGGTTAACAAATATCATTAAGTGTAAATTGTCAGACTCTTGTTAGCTAGCACTTTCTCCAAGATTGTCACATAAGCGCGGACGATACGCCTTTTCGAAAAGATTTAACCCTGCAGGAATACACTACGGTACCAAGGCTATTGCGATACTGACGGCACAACACTTCACCTCACACAAAAAAGTCCAGGGAGCCACCTAGTTAGGTTGGAACCGCATCGAGAGTCCGGCTGATGCTTCGAAGCGGACCCAGTCGTTTGCGCCTATGCGCGAAGGGGATCAAACCAACTAGAATTGTCCACTTCATGTCATACCATGGAAACCTATACAATTATACGCACATTGGTAACATACCATCATCATCCTTAACATTGTTGCCATTGTACCTACAGAACTGGTGATTTGCGTACCCAAATGGAAAGCCCGAACTACGTTGTGATATCCTGGACAAGAGTGCAGCGGGGCTAATAGGTTGCAGGGAGTCCCATACCTCCCACGACGGGCAACACCAGAGGGACCAAAAGCCTCGACGGGCCTCCCGTCGGTGCCTTATCTCGAATTCAAAATTATTATTACCCCAAGCATTAAGATCATTTTAATTTAGTTAAACCAACCTATCATACTAGTCAGGTGACAAGGAACCAAACTTACCAAAGAAACTAAGCATGCACTATGACTCGCAAGGCCAACAAGGTAAACAAACAACATGGTAATAGGATCTAGAGGGAAAGTTATATCATGGCTGCAAGATAAATATGTGCAAGGGATCGCAACCAAGAAACGTAATACAAGACTAGCATAATAGACAACGAAAAAAGTAGGTAGCAATGAGGAATCTTCAGACATCGATAGCAAGTGAGTAAAGTTTGCCTGGAATCCAGCTGGTAGAGGAAGCAGATCTTGTCGTTGCTCACATCATCTCAACGTTCTATCCGCGAAGAAGCAAATCACTAGAAGAAGCAGAAGATGCAACACTTACTACCGGGACAAAAGATCCAGCATGATCCTATTTTATGCATGACATGTGAGATGTAAAGGAAGATGTAAACTAGCCAATTTAAGTTGAGCCGGAAGCCCAACATTTAATATAGGAGGTTCAAGTTATTTATCTACCCATCAAGACTAAATGTTGTTTAATATGGAGAGACAAGATATAGGTGAGCTACACAATTTAAATGGAACCGGGACAATATTTAATTACCCCAACTCATTCCATATTTAATTATTAGGTGATATTATTATTAACCGCACCCACAAGATGCAATGCAACACGATGAATGATTTGATATGCACGATATAGATGGTATTTAGAAAATAGGCATATAGGTTATAAGGGTTAGGGTTTGGGTTCACATGTTATAAAGAGGATAGTCAACGCCGGTGTCTACTGGATGTAGAGGAAGTAGCCGACGTCGGGGACGTAGTCGTTCTCGATCCATAGTCGAAGTAGTCGAAGCCGAACCGCAACGTCACCGTTTTTGGGGTGGGTGACAAACTTGACAGCTTCGGGATACCCTTTACGGCGTAGTGATACTTGTCGATGAGAAACTTGGCGAGGGGGTCCCGTGGACACGCACGAAGGCGGCCACACACAAGGCGACAAAGAAACAGTGGCGGAAGACCTTGACGATGCCTCGGAGCCTAGTAGGTGGTCTGACCGACCGACACGGCAACGTACGGCCTGACTGGTCCAAGAGAACGGCGATCCAGCTGACCGAGTGTGGAAATGGCACCAGTAACCTGCATACACTCGTTTATAGATGATAGGAAGCTAGCCGGCTCAAACCAGGAACCAATTAGGTACTACTCCCTCCGTTCAACAATAGATGACTTCCATATATCTAGATATAGATGTATCTAGACATATTTAAGTGTCTAGATACATCCATATATAGATACGTGGAAGTCATCTATTGTTGAACGGAGGGAGTAGTTGGATAGAGTTTTGTAGATGGATTTGGTGCAAAGCGTGTACATCTAGCTAGCTGAAATAGAGACAACCAGATGGAGGCATTGGTGGTATGGTACGTAAGGAGTAATGGCTTAGGGGCACGAGCCAGCACCTGGTCTGATCGATAGTGATACCTAGCACTACTGATGCTGATTGGAGAGACAGAGATGATGCAGCCTGCTACCGCTGCTACTTGTCGCTGGTAACCAAAGTAAAGAGGAGCAGCAGCGACTGGAGCTTGTCGGCAGAGAAAAAATAAAAGGAGGAAGCGAGAGCTGGTGCTGATTTCTTGTGCTGCAGCTCGCACGGACGCACGACGAACAAGGCGGCCAGCAGTGGACAGAAACGGAAGGAATCGCGCGTGCTCCCATGCGTCTGACAGCGTTGGATGCGAGGAGCGGGAGCAGAGCCCTCCTAGCCATGGTGAGCAAGGAGGAGAGGGAAGGGGAACCATGGATGCGCGAGCTCTTTGCCGGCTGGATTGACGGGGAAGAGGGAGAAACAGCTAGCTTAGAGGGGGAAGAGAATGGGGAGAGTCGAGTGCCTCCTGGCATTAGCGGCGGGACGGGAGTGGGCAAGGGAGGGGTCTCGCTGTGGGGATTAGGGTTTGGCTAGGAGGAGGCTGGGCTGGGGGTGGCTGGGCCGGACCAGCTTAGTTGCCCTCCAAAACATTTTTTTCCTTTTGTTTTACTAGGAAATGTGCCCGTGCGTTGCAACGGAACTAAAATAATTCATCTTTACCGTTCTCACTGTGTTATATATGACAATTATTAGAATTGTATAACACTTTCCAAAATGACACTGTCACATTGTCACTACTTTAAAGACTTGCACCTACATAAGAAGTCAAATACATGCTTAGTGGTCAGAGCAATAACGAGTTAAGTTAACGACTATCACCTCTCATGCTGACTGGGCCTGATCAAGCTTTACTACGTTGCCCGAGCGCCTCATGGGTTGACTGTTCTTCGCCATGGACTCCTTCGGCCATATCGTCGAGGCCACATAGCAAGATGATTTCGTGACCGTAGCTCTGAAGCTGAATTGGCTAGATCAGAATAAAAAATCTTCATTGCACATAGGAGGGTTCAGCGCCTTCTACAGCTTCCTACCACAAAACACCAGCACCTCCACCGCAGGGGTCGTCGCCATGGCACATGGTCTGGCAGTGCCAGCTCCGATCTCCTTTAGCTCACCGGCTTGACGCCATTCCGGAAAAACACGGTACACCCAGTACACGTACACGCTGCGGCGAAAACAATCTACAGACTTTCTTCGGCAAGACTGGATTGTATCAATATTGCAGCAAAGAGGAAATTTCCACCATATAGAATAGATAGTGCGAAAAAGCTCTCTTCTGTTCCCAAGACAATAACACGATCTGTCAATAGTTAAGCTCCAAAGCATTAGGTCTACGGTCAGTTGGTAACTTTTTTTTTTGATAAAGTGCTTTTATTACTTAATAGTAAGTATTACACCCGGCCTCTGCATCATCATAATGCACACAGCCGACATCCGAAACTGAAAACAAAGTACGACAAGTCTATACAAATCACGTGGACGTAGACTGTCGATGCTATGGAGCTGCTATCCGTAGATCAAGCGGCCATCCATGTGGGATAAAAATATCCCTCGCCACCTGCTCCAGCCGTGCACACGCCTCCATAAAAAGGCCTCGAAACTCTCCCCACTGTAATGTGGACCACGAACGGAGAATACCTGTGCATCTGAACAGAACCTGCATACGAGAGAAATTTTTATCGTTGAAAATCTTGTCATTTCTACACAGCCAGAGCGACCAAATAACGACAATCGCTCCTACCCTAATAATAGTCTTGAAACGTTTATCTACCCCATACAACCAATTACCGAATATATTCGCAACTGATGTGGGCTGATATAAGGTTCGAAGCCATATGGATAGCGGACCATATAGAACGCGCAAAAGAACACTCAAAGAACAAGTGTTTAATCGTCTCGTCATGAGAACAAGAAACACACTTAGAACTCCCATGCCAATTATGTTTGACAAGATTATCCTTAGTAAGTATGACCCCTTTCCGAAGGTACCACGCAAAGATCTTAATCTTTAATGGTACCTTCAAACGTCATACATTTAAAAAAATATCTACTGGCATATCCGATTGGATCATAGCTTTATACATGGAATCCACCGAGAACATTCCATTCTTAGTGAGCTTCCAACAAAATTCATCGGTACCTGGTGTGAGGTTTACCATAGCCAACCTATTAACCAGGATTTGCCAAGAGGTAAGTCTTGGCCCGATTAAATCTCGTCTGAATGTAACATTAGGAGGTGACGTCTGCATGACCGTGGCCAGCGTATCATCCTTATGTCGCGCTATAGTGTATAATGCCGGATACTGTTCTCGGAGGGTGGTATTTCCTAACCATTTGTCCTCCCAGAATCGTATCTGCGATCCATCCTTAATCTTAAATACCCCATAGCGAAAAAAATAAGTTTTTATTCGCCATGAGTCCAGCCCAGAAGTGGGAATCACCAGGTTTCCATATAACCTGTGAGACTGCTTTTGAGCCTATGTATTTACGTTTAAGGAGGGTTTGCCAAACACCATCGTCAGTTAATAGTTTGAACAACCATTTACCAAGTAAGGCGGAGTTCTTAACTTTTAGGTCATGAATTCCTAGCCCCCCTTGATCTTTTGGTCGACAAACTACATCCGATCTGGCCAATCGATATTTCTTTTTCTCACTGTCACCCTGCCAAAAGAATCTTGATCGGAAATAATCCAGTTTTTTCAAGATTCCTTTAGGCATCTGAAAGAATAATATCATATACAGTACCATATTCGATAGTACTGAGTTAATGAGTACCAGTCTTCTACCGAGTGACAACAATTTCCCTTTCCAACTAGCTAATCTCTTCTGCAAACGTTCTTCAACATGACTCCATTCTGCATTAGTCAGTCTCCTATAATGTATTGGTATACCCAAATACTGAATAGGAAATTGACCCTGCTCACAGCCGAAAAGTTCGGTGTATTGTGCAACAACATCCTGGGCCTCGCCAAAGCAGAACAATTCACTTTTATGGAAGTTAATTTTTAATCCGGATAATTGCTCGAACACTGAAAGGATTAGTTTCAAGTTCTTGGCTTTCTCCAAATCATGTTCCATAAACAGAATTGTATCGTCTGCATACTGGAGAATAGACAATCCCCCATCGACTAGATGTGGGATCACTCCCTCAATTTCACCACTCTCCTTAGCTCTGTCAATCATGATCGCTAACATGTCTGCCACAATATTAAACAATATGGGCGATAGCGGATCACCTTGTCTTAAGCCTTTCTTGGTCTGGAAGTAGCGGCCAACGTCGTCATTGACTTTGATAGCTACGCTACCTCCCTCAACGAAACTGCGAACTAGAGTACACCACTCTTCAGTGAATCCTTTCATTCTCAGAGTTTGTTGGAGAAACTCCCAGTTCACCTTATCGTAAGCCTTTTCAAAGTCTATCTTAAGAATTACACCATTTAGTTTTTTCGAATGCATCTCATGTACAGTTTCGTGTAGAATCACGACGTCGTCAAGGATATTCCTACCCTGCATAAATGCAGTCTGTGTAGGCTTTACCACATGGTCTGCCACCGAATTCAACCTCATGGTTGCAACTTTTGTAAAGATTTTGAAACTAACGTTTAGAAGGCAAATCGGTCTATACTGTTGTATCCTTTCCGCCTCCAAAACTTTAGGTAACAAAATGATTTCCCCAAAATTAAGACGATAAAGCTCTAGGTGTCCACCCTACAAGCAACCAAACATTTCGATGAGGTCATCCTTAATGACCTCCCAGAAATGTTGATAAAACTCTGCGGGACAACCATCTGGGCCTGGTGCCTTATTATGCTCCATTTGGAAAATCGCCTTCTTAATCTCCTCTTCGGTGAAAGGAGAATTAAGAAACATATTTTCCTCATTGGATACTTGGGGAATATCATCTATTCGGGTCTCGTCCATAGTAATATTACTTACTTCAGGAGCCCCAAACAGACCTTTATAAAACTTTGTGATATAGGCTTTAAGACACTCTTGTCCCTCTATCAGGCCTTCATCCTGATTTAGAGAGTGAATTCTCTTTTTCCTATGTCGACCATTGGCGACATTATGAAAATAACGAGTATTCGAGTCTCCTTCCAGAATGAATTGAGCCTTGGATCTCTGATACCATTTGAGTTCCTCTTCTCGAAACATGTTTGCTATTTTAGCGTTTGATTGACTTTTAAGTTCAATCTCTTGCATAGATAGCAACCTCGTCTCAGCGATCCGATCCAACTCATCGATAATGGAACAAAGACGCTCTTTTTCTTTCTTGAGCATCCCAGTCGTATGTCTAGCCCACCCGCGGAGATATTTACGCACATTGCGCATTTTATTATTCCATCTCCGGATTGGGTTATCGCCAACCACCGGTGTGCTCCACACCCTCTTAACAAGCTCATCAAAACCATCCCGTAGTAACCAGCCCAGTTCAAACTTAAACTGCGGTTGAGGATGTGGTTTCAATGTTCCAGTTGAGAGGAGGAGGGGGGCATGATCCGACAAAGCCTCAATACGCTCAAGAGCACGCACTGTTACCAATGGGAATTTATCTTCCCAATCGGTGCTCATCAGAACGCGGTCAAGCTTTTCGTAAGTAGGCTCCGGAAGATTGTTTGCCCACGTAAACTGTCGACCCGTCATATGTACCTCTCTCAAATCCAAGCTATCAATAACAGCATTGAACAAGAAAGGCCAGTGACCATCAAACCGTCCACGGCTCTTCTCGTGTGGGAATCTTAGCATATTAAAATCACCACCAATTAAAATTGGATATGGATTGACATTAGCCAGGTTCACCAACTCGCGAAGAAAGGCCTCCTTAAACTCTTCCTGGGCAGCACCATACACAGCTACCAAACTCCAAACGAAATTGTCAACACGGTTGCGGAGATGTAATTTTATATGAAAATCACCATCCGACCTTGCTAACACCTCTATGGAATCTGATTTCACGCCTAGTAAAATGCCACCCGATCGTCCACGTGGAGGAATAGAATTCCAAGTGAAGTCTAGACCCCCCGAAAGGCGGTTTAGAACACTCACCGGAAAGTCCCTCCTCCCAGATTCGGAGATAGCCACGAACTCCAAATTATGATCCCTGACGTATTGAGCTATATTCAAATGTTTAGCCAAGTCACCAAGACCTCTGCTATTAGTGAATAAGCCATTCATCGGGAAACTATTGGGTTCTTTGGCGGTCTCGCTGAATTCCGCGGCGAAGATTTCCTCTTTTGCTTGGCGAGTTTAGATTTCCGGCCGGATGCAAACAGATCAATAAGAGATCCGAGCCTGTCCTCATCCATACCCACCTCGGTCACCTCCCCCACCAGATGTGATAAAAGCTGTCCCTCCGAAGAGGCATTCGCTAAATCATCATCCGAATGGGGTATGTCCACCTTAGTCGAAGCACATGGCTTAACCGTTAACCGGTCATATTCCATATGCTTCAACACATTGGCCGACAACGTGATCTCAGCATCATTTCTTCCTAACTTAACACCAACATTGTCCAATCTAGACGAAATACCGATATTTCAAAATGAAAGAAAAGATTTGTGCATCACGGTCGTACCTTTGGTTGTAGAGGACAACAAAGCCGCCTTCCTGCGCATGGCCTTAGACATTACGTCCTCGTCCGTCGCAGAAGATCCGTCCTTCGCCACCGCATGGCGCGCGCTCCGCCGCAGCCCCGTCGTAGCCGTAGCCGCCCCCACAGGTACGAAAGCAGCGGCGGAGAGAGACAAAGTCGATGTGGATGTCCCCCCGGCCACCGAAGCCATCGGACCAGGCACCAAGCTCTCCAAGCGTGGATATGCTAGTGTTGCCAGTCCACTGTGGCATGTAGCAGCCCCGTCGAAGTCGCCCTCGAGAGCGCGTGCAACCACCTTCGTCGGTGAAGAGGCGGGGTAATGGGCCGACCCCGCAGACTCCCCAGGCGCCGGAGACATCACCGCGGTCATCCCCTGGGCAGCGGAAAGCTGTGCCTCGCCTAGGGCCGGCCCAGCTACCTCCCGTACCGCGGTTGCCGCGCCGTCACCGGTCGCAGGCTCGCAGGCCGGCCCATGTCGCGCACCGCCCGTCGCCTCCAAAGCCGCACTGGCGTCGGATAGCCGCTCGCTGCGCGGCCCGTCAAGGACCGGTGCCACCTGCACCTGCCGCTGCACGCTGCCCGGCCTGCCAAGTCCGGATGCAACCTGCACCCTCCTCTGCGTGCTGCTCGACCCGTCAGGTGCAACAGCCACTTGCGCACCGCCTAGGAGCTGCTGGTCGCCCATCAGCAGGTCACCTTCCAGCCCAAGATGACCCAGCAACACCGGCTGAATCCCTGCATGAGTGATCGACATCGACGAGACCCCGCCATCCTCAAGTCGTGGCACTCCACTGGAGATCCGTGATGAAGATGTATCGGAAGAGAAACGGTCGACTGCCTCGCCAGAAGAAACCAGTCGTGCATCAATCTCCTTACCATGGGGTGTCGATACGTTGATGGGAGTTATAGCGTAGTCACGAAGAATCTCCACTGCCATAGCTCGGACATGACCCCCATCGGACGTGGACTGATCCACGATCATGCTAGTAGGACCATCAGTGTCCTCAATGGCCCCAGCACCAGCCGCATGCGCCTCCCCTCCAGTGGCCCCTCCAGACGTGGACTCTGATTGCAGCTTATGATCCCAAATGAAAGGAACGAAGTCTGGCTCAGCAACGAAGTCCTCTGGCTCCGGCCTAAAGGTAAAAGCATACCCTTTGAGCCTCAACACCCCATCAGTGTTCGTGAACGGTCCAACCGCATCCCTCTTATGAAACACCTCATCATCAGACAGAGCGACCCGGATCCTTATGATACCCCTGCGACGTAGAGCCAAAAGATCCACATCCAATGTCAAACCAATCAGAGAGCCGACCGCCCAAAGGCCTAGAAAGTGTCGCAGAGAATGAGGCACTCGCTCCACATGAACCCATGTTTGATACAGCTGAAGAACTGGCTCGATCTCCTCCTGCTTCCACTTGCTAAAGAGCAATCTCGTGGACTGTGACGGGATACCGAAATCCATGCCATCGAACCGATCCAACTCAGCCATTGAAGGAAACGCCAGTTTAAACACATTGTCACCACTAGGTATTGCCTCCCACTTCCATCTAGGGACCGGACACATGCGTGCAACTGTCAACTCCACCTGCTTCGTCGTAGCAACAGTACCCTGAACTGTAACCAACGCAACAGGCCCCTCGGACGCCTCCCCCATCGCCTTGAACAAATTGTCAGGGAACAACGAGAACATAGTGTGTTTGCCACCAACCCCTGCAATAGACACCTCTGGCTTCGGCAGTTTCAGCGTTGGGCACTTCTTAATCGGATGCTTGTTGTTATCACAGATATAGCAATAGTGCTCAACTGGACAGTCCCTAGTTGCATGGGAGTCGACATCGCACTTCCAACAACGAGTTTTCTTGATTACCTGGACCATAGCAACATCAGTACTCACGGGTTCAGCGGTTGTAAACACCCGCTGCTCAACCGGAAGCACCGGCAATGCCACACCCCCGGCTGTCAAAGAACCCTCAGCCGCAACCTTCACCACCTTCTTTTTCTGCTTCCTCTTCTTAGCTCCGGCCTCCGCCCCCGGACCAACAACGAAACCCGCACCGGCCGTAGTAGTCGGCGCCACAGGCACAGTCGGAACAGGGAGCGTCGCCGCATTGGTGGCCACCACCGGCGCAGTTACCACACCAATCGGTGCAGCAACGGCACCACTCGGCGCAGCAACCGCACCTCCTGGCGCAGCCCCCAACTGCCGCGTAGCGACAGTGGGTTGTCGGACAGTAGCCGTGTGCGGCGGATGCACGGCGGCCGACACGTGCGTTAGCGGCGCAGGGGAGAATGTAGGAGGCCCCACTGTCGGCCTCCCGACATGCCCTCCCCGTCCAGCACCCCTTCCACGCCCAACTGGTGCGATCGACGCTGTGCGCGCCCCCGGCGCGGCACCGCCCCGCGAATCCGCCATGCGTGGTGCGGAGAGGACCTCGGCGTAGCTACGTTCCCTCGTCGGAGAAAGGGCGGCGGCGCAGAGGTCCGTAGAGGCACCAGGCGAGGCGAGAACAGGAGACTCGACGGCGGCTACGATATAAACCTTCGACGTATCCCTAGCCGCAGTCGTCTTCACCCTGGACCCGAGGCCGGACCAGAGTTTCTCGAAGCCCTCCGCGAAGTAGGCCCAAGGCTTATTGGGCCTCGCGCCATGCAGGTTGGACCCACCCGCCAGCGTCTGAGCGATTTGAATCGACGTAGTTTCCGGTCTTGATCCCCCAATCGCGCGATCCAGCTCTGCATGGTCTTCGCTAGCCGCCGCCGCCGCCGGGGTTGGTAACTCCGGCATGAAGTCACCAAGGCATGGAGGTGGCGTGACCCTGGGACGAGGAAGAGGTCCATGCCACCCATCACCACCGGCGCCTTCTTCAGCGTCCTCCCGCGACCAGCCGCACCTCCCGGCGCCGTCGACCATGTTGGAGAGGCGATAGCTTCCGGCGTTCGACCCGCGTCCGGCGACAACGACCTGCACGAGGAAGGAAACACCATACCTTTGCTAGTCGAGGGAGTCTTCTCCCAAAACCTAGACTCCGCCGTAGGGAACCCGGCCGCCGCCCAGAATTCGTCGGATAGCACCTGATCGGACTTGGGTGGCCGGTCCACGAACTCCGCTGAGACCTCTCGATCCTCGGCCAACACCGCAGTCGCACACCCGACCGCCAGGGCTTCCGCCCCAAGATCACCATCAACGCCGGTCGAAGATCCTCCTTCGCCCGCCTCCTCGCCGAGAAGCGCCCCGAACCTCCCGCCCGTAGACGTGGATAACCCACCCGGCGCTAGAGTCAGCCGGCGCAGGCGAGTCTCCGGCATCACCCGGCAGGGAGACGGCGCGGCGCGATGGCGTCCGGCGTTCCGTCCCGGTGTCCGCTTCTGGCTAGTGGTTGATCCCGATTCTGAATGAAGTTGACTATCGATGTCGTCAGTTGGTAACTTGATCACATGCAAAGCCCACGTGAAGGAATCCAGTTTGCATCTGCAATGCTTCAGACCGAACCATGCCATCAGTTATGTTGTTTTGTTTCATAAAATATATCACCATTACCAGAGTGTGATAAAACCATGGTGCAAACTCATTGATCGCATGGGGGTTCGGTCTGTTTGGCGGAGATTTCAGCAATGGCATCACAAACTAACTTGCAATTATAGATTAGATTTTCCAATGCAGGAAGGAGCAGAGCCGCAGAGTGTTTCCGTTCGCTCACAGAATAATCGGTGCAGTTCTCTTGTGACGGCGTGGCCTCCTCCCGCAGCCCAACGTCGTCTAACCATCGTGTGGCCTAAAATTTCAGAGAGATGGAGTACCAAGAACACTGCATTGATGATGTGCGGGTGGCGTTCCCAAAGATCCAAACAATATGAGACCTTGACAGAAAAGCCGGCACTGCGAGGTCCAGTCAGCTCGCACCTTCTGTCGCAGCTCAGCGTTCGATCGCGTCGACGGGCAGGAACAGACGCCCAGCGGGCGCGTGCCACCTGGTTCTGTACCGCCCGATCACGGACGACACGTCGTCGACGGCCTTCCTTGTCCTGAGGAACTCCATGACCCATTGCGCCGCGCATCTCATCTTTCACACCTCCTCGGCAGCCGTCTCGGAATCTCGGCAAACCAGTCCTTGGGCCAGCTTTATGGCGTTGGTGGCCTGGTACCCGGACACCACGTTGTCGACCAGAGTCTGGTGGGCCTGGAGTCTACCCGAGAGCATGTCGCGGGCGTGGAGCGAGGTCGGGCATGGATGAGACTCAAGGCATGACCTGCAGGAGCGAGCCTGAGAACACAACCTGTAGCGCATGGATGCCTCCTCTAGACCCCTCCCGCTGTCGGATCCGTCGCACCTGCAGGGCAAGGCCCCGGCCAGTACAAGTACGACACCTTCCTCCCCTTGTCCGTCCGGTACCACAACCAGCAGCAGCCCTACGCGCAGGTATGGTTGGGGAAATGGGGAGCTTGTGCAATTCCAATTTTTTTGGATTTCCAGACCTGCTTCACGGATCCATCAGTGCTGGGTCGATGCAAAATCTCTCGGTTGTCTATGCATGATCATAAAGAGTCTGATCCTAATTTGTGTGCATGATCCAGATTCCATCACTCACCTTATTCTTCTTGGATGATTCTACTTGTAAATTCAGTACCTCACCACATGGATTCTAAGATAATTAGGCTAACTGATGTTTAGATTGAAAAAACTATATTTGTGCATACTGTATATTCGGTTAGCTTTAGGTACTGCTAACCTTGAATTAGTTTTTGTTAGTACTTGTACCAGCAGTTCAGGTGGTTCTTATACTCACACAATAACAAGCAATTGGGAACCCAAGACTGAAAAGTGACATTTATCTTATATGATCATCTGGTTTCTGTTGTCTCACGTTATGGCCCTGTTGTTGAAGGAGGGCCCATGAGAATGGGTTGCCTTCAATGTTGTGGACTCGGCATTGGCTGGCTTCTGTGAGTGCTTTTGTACACCTGCTATTTTACCTTAATTTCTTAAGCTATCTATACCAGTATTCTCACGGAGCTCTGTTATCTTGTTGAAGCAAAGGTTCATTGCAGATTTCTCCCTTCCCTTCCGTGGTACATTGGATCTTTCATTCTAATCTGTGTCCGGTTACATGGCTATAGAGAAACCAGGCTATGTACCCTGCTCTATAGCTGTAACTTACCCCCCTTATACAATTTCATGCATATATTGTTGCAAATATTTACCTTTCTATTTGATTACTGGTAGATGTAATTGGTGTTATCTTTGGTGTGTCTAAAGTTGTTCAGCACCATAGTGGAAGAAGGGCTGATCCTTCCCCCAAGAGGATTATTCAACTGAAAGATCTTGCGTGAGTGCTCATGGTCGTTTCATCAGGCCATTCTCTTTATCTTAACACCATTGTTGATTAATCATTATTCTAGAATTGCTATGCTAAAAGTGATAAGATCATTCCTCTTCTATACGAATCTAGGAGGGTCGTACTACTGAAATTAGGAAGCCAGAAAGAAAGGAACAACCTTATTTGCATTGAAACAATAGTTTATATAGACCACCTTGCTAAGAAACTTTGATGCACTGTTTCCACATTAGTTCGAGTTTAAAAGGGTGATTATTTGTATATTTAGTGTATCATCTCTAATGGATTTTTTACATATCAATGTTCTTATTTTGATATTTCCAGAACATTTATTGTCAATAAGTTGACTGTTGAAACGATATGTTGGGTGAGTTGTCATCAACTTTTTTTACAATGTACTCTTTCCTTTTATTTGTACCAATGTTTAATAGCAGATAAGGTGTCTATGCGATTGGATTTTCTTATCTAAATGTAGTACTTTGTCTCTAGCCATGAGCATGTGGATAGGGGGTTTCTGGTCACACAAGAATAAGAATTCTATAATTGATGTAAGCTGGTATGTTCCTGTAGCAAGCTTCTTCTTTGTTGATTTTGACACGGTTGTCAGATTTTGCAAATGAAGGTGAGGTCTCCTGCTGGGGATAGAATAAGCATGACGAGGTATGTATCTCTTCTCGCTAGAAGTGGAACCACCACTATAATATTTATATCCAGTTGCAATGAACAATCCTAGAAGTAGAACACTTTATAACACTATACATAATTCCGCATAAAGAAGCAACATTTTGTTTTGTTGGTCGGGTAGAGATGACTATACACCTATACTCTCTGCTATGATTACCGGTTGTATCTTGCTTTTTTGTGTGTTCAATGATTGACTGATCCATCAGTTACAACTTGTCCTATGCAGTTACAATCAGTACAGAGAACTGTTGTCTACAACAGCATTACTACAGGTACGAGCTTCTTTCGTCCATTGATTTCACATGTTGTGGATGTGTTGCAAGCTGCGATCAGAGCAACTACAGGCTAGGGCGTCATCTCAATAGAACTGTATGTTTTCTACAACAAAGGAAAGAAATAATAACACCTGAAACATCTTTTTTTGCGGGAATAAACTGCCATCATTTGCCAGAAATAATAACACTTAAAAAATACATTCTTCGCGGGATTAATTCTCGTGCAGAATGTTGTTCTTTGCTTGCTTTCTGCACCTGGTGAATTCCTTCTTGTGGCGGGAGGTTTACTACTTGTTGTGCTGCTTGCATTTAGATTTTTTTTTTAAGATACTTCAAAATTGTTTTCCCATAAAGTTACGATCAATTCAGCCAAGTGTTGGAGATACAATATAGTTTTACTTTCACATGGAGGTGCAATATAATATTACTTGAAACTTGGATATGTGCTCTTCTAATGTCGCTTAGATTTGTCATGTTGAGACGTACTGACTGCTATTTTCTAAAGCTCAAGAGCTAAAGATTTTTTAGATGAACTTGGTAGGTCTACTGTCCATGATTTTGAGATGCTTTCAACTCAACACTAAAAAATCCATGAAGCAATTGGATGCTGTATTGGAGATGCTTCCAAATAAACATATTTAGAAGTTGCAGTCTTTAAATATGTGAGATGCTTTCAAGTAAGTAGATATTTAAAATGTGCAGACATAAAAAGCCACTGTAATATCAATCGAAGGTAACACCACTATATAATGGATAATTAGCTAGAAATATGTCTGCACATATTGCATGATAGCAACGATGTTGGCAATTCAGCTATAAAATATGTATGATCATCTTGCAACATATGTGGTCTGCAATATTATTACTTATTTAGGAAAAGTTTTATATATTACCTAGATTAGGACATCGGTATAGTAAGATGTGACACATGCAGCCTTGAATTAAATGGATCAAAATGCACAAGCAAGGCGTAGAATTAACCCGGTAGATGTGAGGCAGGATAGAGCTTCCTCAGACCCAACTTCAGTTTTTGTTCCAATTTGTGGTGATACTCTCGTGCATCTTCCTGGTCTTCTTTTTGGTGTCGACGCAGGGGCTGCAGAGTGATTGTGGGGTGCCCCAGTGGCTATGAGGTGGACGTTGGGGCTCTGAGGCGCCGACAGCAGCCTCCCTGGACGCCAGGACATGGGCAGACAACAGCTAGGGCATATCGCCTGTTCTGTCGCCTACACATATTTGAACATATACATTCATGCCCTAGAGCATTGCTTTACTGGACCTATTGCTTTGATGGTTTCAAATCCATGTCCAGGATTCATCACAAGTATAGTAGAAATGGTAGCACTAGGAAACTAAATTTTGTGGCGAAAATATTCTTGTGTTTATTCTGTATTTAGGTTGCTCTGTTTACATTAAAATCTGGGTGACTTAATAAATTGATATTATTTTTCATGACAACGTGATGAGGTTATCATGTATGATTAATTATCTTAGACCGAGGTATACATCTGAATATTTTCGTACGTTCTTTCTACCTTTTAGTGTGTAAGGTACTAATTAATATCTAAGGTAAATCATCCGCAAAACGCCAGATATGTGAAAATGCTCCCTTTCCACATCATTATTTGCCTATAGGTTGAACAGGCTTTAAAAATTGCATTGATCGTGATTGTGTAAATTTAGATATTGCCATCTCAGTCCATAAGAATTTATAAAAGGAAATTCACCGTGTATTTAATATTGGTAACAGAGAACCAACAATTTTCTCAATCTCTGAAAACACTACTACCCAACATCTCCCTCTTATATAGAACTAATAGTAGCACTATTGTGTTTAAAAGTGTTGCAATCTCTAGGTAGATAATTACTTTGTTTGAACAATCCATTTCATGAGAGGATATTGTTTTATCGACATTAACACGTCAATCTTCGGCTTAATTCTTTTACCTATATCGTCACCCGTAGCAAAGCACGGGCATTTAACTAGTTAAAGATAAAGATGGGTGGCAGAGTGGGTAATTTTTTCCAACTTAAAGGACAGTTTGAATGACCTACCAAACCAAATCAAACCAAGGAAGCCTCAACGCCTTTATTATTAGGTATAGATTATTTCTTAGATTAGAAAATTGGTTATGCACTATTTTTTTAACAAATAGGTTTTGAGGCAACAAATAAATTCTAGGAAATTAGAAAACCATTATTTTGAATGCAATTCAATTTGTCTGTAAGAGTAAAATGCATGAGGATGTCATGATGATGCGAAAAACAAAAACAAACACACAAGTTCTAATGGGCAAAACCCCGACGTTACACTATGTTCCTCTTGTGGGGCTATTCCTTAGATGTGTATCTAGGAACGAATCAAGACTACTCTAATCTATTCGATTTGTATTGTATCGGGATTTCCTTGAGTGAGCTAGTCTTTCCACTCAGGATTCAACTAGACACCTCCCAATCTCTCTCAATTAATCTTTGAGATTCTATTGGCTCCGTGGACCCGCCGTGAAGGTGAAGTAGTTTCAATAAGAGTAAGTTCGACTTGATCCAAGAGATCCGTAGGCTACCCTCGGGGTTCGTTCACGGGTTCTTTGATTGATAGGGTTTGCTAGTTATCGGTTACCCTTGTTTCCCCTCGAACCTCCTCGTGTTCTTCCTCGTGTTCTTCGTTTTCCCACTCGTGTTCTTCGTGTTCTTGGTCAATTCGTGAAAATCGGGCCAACCAAGGAGTATACCCTCCATCATCATGCATGGCCAGTAGAAGTGATCAGCCAACATGAGTAATGTCTTCGCATGCCCAAAGTGTCCCATCAAACCACCACTATGTGATTCCTGAAATAATAACAAAAGCACGGACGACTCGGGTACACATAATTTGTTAGCTCTAAACAAATATCCATCATGCATATGAAATTTATCCCATGCTTTCACATTTGAACAATTAGCATATGGAACCGAAAAATCATGATCTTGAGCATACAAATCTTTCAAACTCTCCAAACTAGGAACTTGCACATCTAATTGTGTTAATAACATTCTTTTCCTAGATAGAGCATCAACAACTACATTGTCTTGGCCTTTCCTTGTACTTAATTATGTATGGGAAAGATTTGATGAATTCAACCCACTTAGCATGATGTTTATTAAGACTAGATTGACTCTTTAAAAATTTCAATGCCTCATGATCAGAATGTATGATAAATTCTTTTGGCCACAAATAATGTTTCTGATAAGAGGTGACCCGATATTCTTAATGAGCACTCTGATAACTAGGGATGATAACTAGTGTATTGCAATGAACTCTCCGGCTAATCCATGTTTCCAATCGCAACAGCTCATAACCCCTTGGATATTCGAAATTCCACACTCTTGCACGAGTATCCATCGACTACAAGTGGTCTTGTACCTTCTAATTCCCAATGGAACATTAGATAACACTCATAATTTGCAAGTTGGTATATGAAACATCTCCAACGTATCTATAATTTCAATGCCTTTCCTTGTACTTGTTTTCTCCCTTATTTATAACATTTTTATACGTTTTCTGGGACTAACCTATTAACAAGATCCAAGTGCCAGTTCCCTGTTTTCTGCTGTTTTGGGTTTCAGAAAAGTTGTTCTGGAAACATTGTCGGAATTGGACCCCACAAAGCCCGAAGTGCCTATTTTCCCCGGAAGCATCCAGAACACCGAAGAAGAGTCGAAGACGGGCACCAGGGGGCCACACCATAGGGTGGCGCGGGTCCCCCTGGCCGCGCCAGCTATGGGTGTGAGGCCCTGGAGCTCCACCGCCTTTGCCCTTTCGCCTATTTAATCTCCCCCGAGGGAAAACCCTAAAAGAATCAACCTTTTCCAGAAAATACATATGTAGCTTCGTCGCCGCCACTTACAAGTTTCGGGGGACAAATCTCTGTTCTGGCACCTTGCCGGGATGGGGAAGTGCCCCCGGAAGCCATCTCCATCGACTCCACCGCCATCTCCATCGTCGTTGCTGTCTCCTATGATGAGGAGTGAGTAGTTCTCCCCCGGGGCTGAGGGCTCTACCGGTAGCTATGTGGTTCATCTCTCTCTCCCATGGTGTGATCTATATGTGATTATGAGCTTTTTAATCTATTTGAATTCGTAGATGTTACTCTTCATCTTTTGCTACTCAAGTGCTTTATTAATATGAACTTTGGAGTCACCTTGTCTCACGGTGTGAAGGTGACAGTGTACACATCATGTGTGTCTCCTCTATGAATTGTGGTGTTTGTCTAGTACCTTCTAGGGCGCTCATAGTGACAGCGTGGGATTAACTAGACATGGGAATGCTTACTTTAAGGAATGCCTTTTGCAGCCCTACGCAATGATTAGTGTTTGTTATCGAACCGGAGAGGGTTAAGAGTATTATAGTGAAGAGAAGATATTTAGTTATTCAATTATGTGATCATTGTTGAGAGTGTCCACTAGTGAAAGTAGGATCCCTAGGCCTTGTTTCCAAGCATTGAAACACCATTTTCCGCCTGTTCTGCTACATGTTTGCTTGTTGCCATATTTATTTCAGATTGCTATTATTACTTATAACCATCCATATTACTCGCATTTCACTATCTCTTTGCCGAACTAGTGCACCTATATACCTGACAAGTATATTGGGTGTGTTGGGGACACAAGAGACTTCTTGTATCTTAATTGCAGGGTTGCTTGAGAGGGGTATCTTTGACCTCTACATCCCTGAGTTCGATAAACCTTGGGTGATCCACTTAAGGGAAACTTGTTGCTGTTCTACAAACCTCTGCACTTGGAGGCCCAACATTGTCTACAAGAATAGAAGCGTGCGTAGACATCAAGCAAATTTCTGGCGCTGTTGCCGGGGAGGAAGAAGTCTCCTAGCAAGGGGAGTCTCTCACTCTCAACCTCTTTATTTTTCTTATTGTCTGGTTTTTATTTTTTGTCTTGTTTTGCTTCTTTATATCAAAAACACACACAAAATTAGTTCTTATTCTAGTTGCTATTTTTGCTTTATCATGCTTGCTATCAATGTTTGATGTCTTTGAAACTAGATCTTTTAGTCAAGGTGGGTTCACGGATGAACATCAAAAACATTATGAGGAACACCACTTGTCACAAAAGGGATACACTTATGGGAGCAAGTTAATAAATTGCATGACTATGCTAAAAACTTGTGCTCTACTTATAATGTTAATTATTGCTTTGATAAATCTTGTTGTTGTAGGAGGTATAAACACATCCCTTTTCAATGTGAGTATAATGATAATGTTACCATATCTTCTTATGTTAAGGGAAATTATGAATTATATGATGTGGAGCAAATGGAAGAATTTATTAATTGGAAGGGTGCATTCGAAATTGCCTATTTGCTTGAAATTATTGATGATGCACCTTATAAATATGGGATTTATGCTATACTTGAATATTGCTTTGATAATTACAAGGAGGTAATTACTACATAATGGAATATCTTAATAAATTCTCAACCTAAGGAAGTAACTGATGCCTTGCAGGAGCCTATGGAAGAAGAAATTGCTAAATCTGGAAGCTCATTGGATGAAAAAGAGGAGGAGAGTGATGATCAAGAGGAGGAAGAATATGGAGCTACCCATATATATCTCCTAATGATAGTAACTCTTTAACTCATACATTATTTGATGAAATTGATACGTGCTATACTTGTGACCTTGATACTACTATGAATGAAACTTGTGAGAATGATATTGCTACTGTTATTTATGATAATCCATGCTACTTGGATAAATCTTATGATAATGCTCTTGATGATGGTCCTATGTTACTTGATTATAATGCTACTGAAAATAGGATTGCTATAATGTGTCCTATACCTTTTAAGAGTGATCAATCATCTTGTTTTTCTATTGCTAAAAGTGGGAAAAAAGAGAGCTGATTTTAAATTTTGATCCCACTATTTTTGATCTTGATATGAATTGTGTGCTTTTAGACCATGACAAACATGCTTTATGTGATAATTATATTGTTCAGTTTGTTCATGATGCTACTGAAAATTATTATGAGATAGGAAAATATGGTTGTGGTAATTTTCATGTTACTAAAATACCTCTCTTTTTGTTGAAAGTTGTGAAGTTCCTCTTGTTCTACCATCCCATGATTTCTAGTTTGAGCTTCTTTAATTTATTTCTTTACAAGATTCCTATGCATAGGAAGTGGGTTAGACTTAAATTTGTTTTATACTTGCTTATTGATGATCTCTTTTTGTTAATTCATATTTCTTATGTGAGCATCTACTTGAGTTGCCCTTTTATGCCTAGCTGAAAGGCATTAAAGAAAAGCGCTACCGGGAGACAACCCGTTTTATTTCGCCGTTTTCAACCCGTTTTCTTTCGTTTTCTTTGGTGTGATTTGCACCTGGGTGTTGTCTATTTCCTTAGCAACCCCGCTATATCTTTTCTTTTGTGCTTTTGTTGAGCCAACTAAAGCCTCTAGTGGAAAGTTGAGGCTATATTTCGGATTACTGCGCACGAAACAAATTTCTTCTGTCCAATGTTAATTCCGTAAAACATCACAGAAAATTCAAAATGACCTGAGTTTTTTTACTTAATCCTGAGTTATATACGCAACTTTTCTTAGTTGACCACTTTTTCATTTGAGAAACATAAGATTTTTGAAAAATCGATCTTTACCTGTTGTTCTGTTTTGACAGATTTCTGCCATTTATTGCATTTGCATCTTAATCTTTTTCTTTTGGTGTTCTTTTGAGAAAAATAGTTTTAAAAGAAGTTGTGAAAGTCGCTAATGTGTTTTTGAGTGTTAGACTTGTGTTGAAACTGAACCATGTGGATTTATTATTTCAATTGCACTAACGTTGCTAATGAAGATTGTGAGAATTTTGGTGTGAATGAAGTTTTCAAGGGTCAAGAGAAGAGGACGATATGATGTGATCAAGAAGAGTGAAAAGCCTAAGCTTTGGGATGCCCCGGTGGTACATCCCAGCAAATTCCGAGAAGACTCAAGCGTCTAATCTTGGGGAAGCCCAAGGCATCCCCTTCTTCATCTACAAATTATCAGGTCACTTCTAATGAAACTATATTTTTATTCGGTCGCATCTTATGTGCTTTACTTGGAGCGTATTTTATTTTTGTTTTTAGTTTTTTTTGTTTTTGCTTTCAATTGTTTTTTACTTTTTCAATAAGCTTGGTTGGACCCCAGCATTATTTTATTGGAGAGAGACACGCTCCGCTTTTTCATGAGAATACATTGTATTCTTAATCTCTGTCTAGCTGCTGCATTTATTTAGCTTCTGTTTTGCATGCATATCTTATTAGAGTTGTTAGTTTTAGTAGTGTTATGTGAGCACTCTCATGTTTTCTTGTTTTATCATAAAGAGTATTTTTGTTAAAGCATGTTTTTTTATGGTGCTTGTTGGGAGAAGAAAACTGCTGCTTGAAGTAGAATTTATAACTGTACTAGTAGAAGCTTGTATAGAATGTGGCTAGAACTTTTTCATGCCATGCTAAATGTTATTTTAGTTTTAAAGACTTGTGTTTATTGAGTAGCATGATTAGCCTCAAATAGCTGAGAGTGTTTAATATGTCTTGAAAGATTCATGAGTTGTTTTTGTCATAGTAAAGCATCAATATATGGTATTCTCTTTCGAATGTTTTATTTGGTTGACTTGGTGCATGCTCACACCATGTTTATGACTAAAAACCAGTCATGAATAGCCTCCATGACCACTTAGTTTTTTAAATTGTGATACTGCTTATGCTTTAATTAATGATTCTTATGTCGCTATGCATGATTATGGCTCTTATGCTCTCTTAATTTGTCGCTCACAGTCTTTTGCTAGCCTCCACCTGTACTGAGTATGAGCTCTACTCGTGCATCCAAAATCCCTTAAACCAAAGTTTTTCCCATTGTGTATGCCATACCTATCTACATGTGGTATTTAACTGCCACTCCAAGTAAATTGCTCATGTGTTATCTTTAAAACCTTCAAAATTACTCGTGCTTTATGTTCCTGTTTTTGCTCATGAGGACGTAAATAGAGAATCTTTATCTCACTTGTTGATTGTATTTCACACACTGGACTAGTGGCTTCATCCGCTTATCCAAATGATAGAAGAGCTGGCAGCGAGGTGCCCAGCCCCAAATTAATACAAACAAATTCTCTTCACTATTTTCCCCCCTGATTTATCAGTCAAAGCATAATTGTGTAAACAAAAGAGAAAGAGGGATGACCTTCTATACCAGTTGTGTCCTTCACCATGGGAGTCGCTCTTGTGAATCCAGTTGGCTTGTGACCTACTATATTTTCTATTTACCATTCGTTGACATTAGCATACATCTCCCAAAATATAGACACTCCTCCATGGTATGTGATTGTTGGCAGGCACCCGAGGATTCGGCTAGCCATGGTTTGTGAAAGATGGATGGGAGGAGTCTCAAACTTTTGATACCTCTGTTTCATGAAATAAAAGCTCTAGCACGTGAGTGATCCCTGCTTCCCTCCGCAAAGGGCCTTTCTTTTACTTTTATGTTGAGTCTCCATCTCTAACTTTATGCAGAGTTGAGAGAGCATTTTTGCCATTCTGAGTTCTATGTGCATTTGTCCCATAAACATCAATAATTACTTCATAATGTGATATTATTTGTTCTTAAATTATTTGTTCTAGTCTTCCTCATGAACTTTGAAGGTGTCCTGGCATTTATGTTTTGCCCCACTCTTAAGGACTAGCGAAATATCACTTTGCCATGCTTTCTCTATATACCTGAAACAAACATATACCTTTCTTTGCATTATTATTATTCATGATCCTTTATTTGAGATACTCTTCGTGATGCAAAGTAATTTGTATGCTTTATTATTAAAGTTTTATTTATCATGTTTGTGTTTGAAGTTCTATGATCTCAGCGTGCATATGATTTTACATTAGATTGATCAAGTTTATGTTAGTAGCATGTCACCTCGGAAATTATTGTTTTATCGTTTCCCTACTCGAGGACGAGTAGGAACTAAGCTTGGGGATGCTTGATACGTCTCCAACGTATCTATAATTTCTTATGCTCCATGATCATATTATGGCAATTGCTACTTGTTTTCTCCCTTATTTATAGCATTTTTATACGTTTTCCGGGACTAACCTATTTACAAGATGCCAAGTGCCAGTTCCCTGTTTTCTGCTGTTTTTGGTTTCAGAAAAGTTGTTCTGGAAACATTCTCAGAATTGGACCCCACAAAGCCCGAAGTGCCTATTTTCCTCGGAAGCATCCAGAACACCGAAGAGGAGTTGAAGACGGGCACCAGGGGGGCCACACCATAGGGTGGCGCGGGTCCCCTGGCCGCACCAGCTATGGGTGTGGGGCCCCTGGAGCTCCACCGCCTTTGCCCTTTCGCCTATTTAATCCCCCCGGATGGAAAACCCTAGGCACCTGATAAAAAATCCCCGAAAAGTTCCGCAGCCGCCGACACCGTCAACCCTAGATCAGGGGGGGTTCTGAAGCTGTGTTCGGCACCCTGCCGGAGAGGAGATCATCACCGAAGGCTTCTACATCACCATGCCTTCCTCCGTAGTGATGCGTGAGTAGTTCATCCTTGGACTACGGGTTCGTAGATGTAGCTAGATGGTTGTCTTCTCCTCATATGCCTCCATGTTTAGATCTCGTGAGATGCCTATCATGATCGAGATTGATCTTATGTAATTCTATATGTTGTGTTTGCTAGATCCGATGAATATTGACCTTATGCCAAGTTGATTATAGTCTTTATTTGCATATTCTATTTGTGATCTTGCATGCTTTCCGTTGCTAGTGGTTGATCTGGCCAAGTAGTTGCTAGTGACTCCAAGAGGGAGTATTTATGCTCAATAGTGGGTTCATGCCTCCTCACCACCTTGCTCGAGTGACAGAAAGGTGAAGGGGGAGGATGTGATGTTGCCATTAGGGAGAAAACAACGGTGAGAGTGCCCGCGTGGATAATCATTGCTTACATTACACACTTTGTTTAATGCAGTTATCTATTGATTGCAACTGAATACCTAAGGGGGCTTGGATGATAACCTGAGGGTGGATTATTAGTCATAGATATAGATGGATGTCGGTCTATGTATATTGTTGTAATGCCCGCACTAAATATCATAGTAATCATCATGTTATATTGTGCACTGCGGTGCAACCTCTATTTGTCAATTGCCCACCTGTAATTTGTTCACCCAGCATGCTATCTTTTATGAAGAGACACCACTAGTGAACCTATGAACCCTGGTCCATTTTTCACACTGTTAAACAAACCACAACAATTTCCTGCTTTCTTTACTTATTGCAAGCATACATCATTTTCCGCACTATACGTCTAATCTTTGTTTTTAGCAAGACCGGTGAGATTGACAACCTCACTGTACTGTTGGGACAAAGTATTTTGGTTGTGTTGTGTGCAGGTTCCACGTTGTTGCTGACACCGGTGAAGCGCCAGCACCACAGTCAGTGGCATCAACCTTCCTGAGATCCTTTTCCTCCTACTGGATTGATAACCTTGGTTCTTAACTAAGGGGAATTTCCTACCGCTGTGCTCATCACATCCTCCTCTTGGGGTATACGAACACACAACATTTGTATACTTCAAGATGAATGCTTCTCACAATTAAACAAGAGGTTCTAGGGTTTATGTTTTATTGTAGTCTAACCCTTCACCACACTTAGGTGGGAGGTATTTATGAGGAGGGAGTGCGGCCAAGCAGCCAATTCGCACCACCCCAAGACCCAACGCGGTTTGGACTCAACTGGAATTGGTTTGAACTTAGACTAGGACAAACCGACCCATAGGGGGTGTGTTTGAGGAATAGGTGAGGGGGAGCCTCACCTACCCCTCATATAAACCGGAACCCACTTAATGGGGCTCAAGACCATTGGTCCGGTTTATAATAAGGAAATCCGGATTATGATGGTCACTCTGAAGAAAGAAGGCCCGGGTTACCAATTCCGTAACCCGGAGAAGATAGAGGAATGACCCAGAGTCCTAGTTGAGAAGCGTAAAGGCCCAAGGCCTGGAGGTCAGCCCAAAGCCGGACGGAGACGACCAGGTCACGGGGTGAACCGGCAAAGGATGACCTAGAACCGGATTAGACCAGGACTCCGATAATGGATGTAACCCGGACACTTGTAACCCGGGGGACTCGGCCACTATATAAGGCGAGCCCCTGGGACGTAGAAAGATAGGTTCTAAGCCAACAACGAGGTAGCTCGAGACATTGAGAGTCAGAATCGGCCTTTGTAATCGAGACCTTGTTTTCTGATAGTAAGAAGGAAGGAGTAGGTTTTACCCTCAATCGAGGGGCCGTACCTGGGTAAACTCGCGTCTCTCGTTTCTGCCTTAACCCTTTCGAAGTTTCACTCAGTAGCAATGGCTCGCAATCTAGTTCTCACATGAGGACACTTGCCGTGACAACACCACGACCGTTGGCGCCCACCGTGGGGCCTGCTCGCGGAAGCGTCGTCTTTTCGGAAGGAGCCTTACCAGGGATCGAGAAGCTCACGATCGGCCGGCTCAGGAGGAGCCGGCGTGGAAACTACTACAACCATGACACGTGGGGTACGGAGTTCGCATCGGTGGAGTCAGGATTTCGAGTCCCCTTCGGTGCTATCCATGTCTTTGTTGGCTTCGTAGGAGCAACGTTTCCATACCATCAGTCAGCCTCAGTCTTGGAGGGGGCTACGATGATATACTCTTATGGTGAATCTTCAGTTGGAAACAATGATGATCGTGATGAAACGGGTTCCATCCACCAGCTCTTTGAAGACAGGCTGGGAGGAGACCTTGAGCCAGATCTACAGATTCTAATGGAAACAACTCATCATGCAACTGTTTACATGGCTGGACCGACACGACCTACGGAGCCCAGGTATGATGCTAGTGGAAATTTAATTACAGAAATTGTTTCAACATCGAATCCGGTTCCAGGAGGACCGGGAGGCGCATGAACAACGTCAACGGGCCCAACGTAGCCCCAGTCGGACCAACAGAACAGTGCACCCGTCATATAACCCAAGGCCCGAGTTGAGGGCTGCGATGGATTCACTAAATGAAATCTTGGCTACTCCGATTACCCCGGAGAACTTGGTGCAGCGTAACGCAAATATCGAAAGGCTTCGACAGGAAATAACCCGCGCCCGTCGAGAGATCGAGAAAGAGGTAACATGTATAAACAAAGCTCGGTCAGAAGTCTTGGAGGAAGCAACGCGTCTGGAGAGAGGGGATTCATCTAAAGTTCAGATAGAGGGAGTTAGCTTCAATACAGAACAGACGTTATCATACCCGGTTGAACAACGAATTCGGCGCAGGATTGGGACCTACCAACCTTCAAAACTTGTTCGCATCCCCGGCCGGGACGCCCGGGGCACCTAACCCCGCTCAGCCGGTTCATGCTATGAACCCACCAGTTGCTCCAGTCCCAGTTCATCCGGCACGTTTCCAGCCACCTATCCAGATGCATGGTAACCCGAATCAAGTCCCGGTCCCGGAACAACCTCTATAGGAAAGGTTTCATACGCCACCAAATCATTTCAACAATCCAATGGATAACATTTGGGCAGCAACAAATAGTTTGGCACAGATTCCAATCAACCCCAATGACCCTATTGGAATTGAAGCTCGGAGGGCAATCGAGATGTTGCAAACAGCAGTGGTTCAGTATATGAATTACAGTAACCAGGACAGGATACACTCAACTCCTTACAATAGCAGGAATTCCTTGCCAAGAAGTCACCATGGAAATTCACCAGTTCTGGCCGGCTCTAGCAACGCAAACCGGCAGCAACAAAAACCGCCCAGGCAGACCGTATCATATGCGCCTGGAGTTATAAATACAGGACAAAGAGTTGTGGAACCAAAAAACAGGAATCCGGGTCATGTCCAACCCATAGCTTAGAACGCGGTCTCTAACGTCGACCCGACTGGGTCTCGCAGAATTGGTATCCAGTGTCTTGGTCCGGCAATCATGAACGAGAGAATATCGACTGATTTTAAAGGACCTCGCAGAGTTGTGAACTATACGCCAGACATGGAGCCCACAGATTGGATAGAAGGTTATGAGATGGCCATGGAGATATTGGAAGTAAGCGACACAGTATGTGCGCGGTACTTAAGCGTGATGTTGGAAGGTCCTGCGAAATCCTGGTTAAAAAACTTGCCCGCAAATTCAATTAATAGCTGGCAGGAGCTGAAGGACCAGTTCATCAAAAAAATTCATGGAACATGTAAGCGACCAACGACTATTACATACCTGAAAAACTATGTTCAGAAGGAGGGGGAGTCTGCCCAACATTGGTCTCGGCGCGTTGCGGAAATTATACATTCATCTGTCGGACTCACCGCTCAGCAAGAAGTCACAGCATTGGAAAGAAATTGCAGGTTTGACCCTCTGAAGCATAAGCTGGGGCGCATCAAGCGATACGTAAGTGATATGAGCGAGTTGATGGATGCCATGACCAAGTATGCGGAATCTGACAAAACAAAGGACGCAGAATCGGATGATGAGAAGTCTGCGAAGGGAAATAAAACTGGGACGAAGGGTAGCCAGAACCCCTGAATCAGAACAACAGCAACCCTCAGAACCAGAACAATAACAAGAGCAAAAACGGAGATGGGACTTCCGATTTGGTGGCAAACACGAATACAGGTTACAGAAACCAATGTCAGGGCATCAATTTCAGAGGAAATCAAAAAATTCGACCAAACAACTTTGCACAGGCTCAGCAGGCTCTGAAGGGCCCATGTCCTCGACACAACAAAAATGGAAAATTAGCAAATCATTCTTGGGAAAACTGTTTCATCATGAAGGGTTTTAGACCTAGCGGAAGTAACAACTATGGACCAGGAAACAGTGGAGGAGGCAACCCAGGAAATATGGGAGGTGGACACCCAGGAGCCGACAGTTCTGGACCTAGAAATCATAATCCGGGTCATCATGGCCAGGGTAACCAGGGAACAAACCCGGGTGGTAGTCACCAAGGAGGAAATTCTGGTTTTCAAACAAATCCGATCCACAACCCATAACCTGGAGTCAGGCTGATAATCCTCCACGAGATGATAATCCAGGAGGAGTGGCTCTGGTTGTGGCTCCACAAGTTGGAGGATATAAGTTAGACAAAGTATTGATGGATGGAGGAAGCAGTATAAACATACTTTACTACGATACGTTCAAAAGGATGATCCTGCAAGAGAAACAACTTCAACCATCATCAACTGTATTTCATGGGATTGTACTTGGTAAGTCTGCACAACCTATCGAAAAGATATTCCTTGAAGTTGCTTTTGGAGTATTTGAAAATTACAGGACAGAGATGCTAGCATTTGAAGTGGTCAAGTTCAAAAGTTACCATGCTCTGTTCGGACGGCCGGCTTATGCCAAATTTATGGCTAGACCCTGCTATGTTTACCTCAAGCTGAAGATGTCAGGTCCCAATGGAAACATTACTGTCAATGGTGACAGATACATAGCTTTGGAGTGTGAGGAAGGTGATGCAACATACGCAGAGACTTCTTGTGCAGAAGAGGAGTTTAAATTGTATAAATTGCAAGTTGATCCAGAAGACATGACCTCGCTCAAAAAGCCATCAGCTGAGTCTAAGTTAAAATTTAAGTCTCCTCAAGATACCAAGCTGGTGGACTTGAAACCTATTCGTTAGTTCCTCAACCATTTCAATGATGAGAGAAGGAAAGCAATTGGAGAAGAGATTGCCAGGTTACTTGCAGCAGGGTTCATAGTAGAAGTATTCCATCCAAAGTGGTTAGCCAATCCAGTTCTCGTCCTCAAGAAGAACGGAACCTGGAGAATGTGCATAGATTACACAGATTTGAACAAAGCATGTCCTAAAGACCCGTTCGCTTTACCTCGCATCGATCAGATTATAGACTTGCGAATTGCTATGTTTCCTGGATGCCTACTCAGGTTATCATCAAATCAAAATGAAGGAAGAGGATCAAGAGAACGCCTCATTCATTACTCCCTTTGGAGCATTTTGTTATACGTCAATGCCCTTCGGTTTGAAAAATGCAGGGGCAACTTATCAGAGGTGTATCCATAATTGCTTGGAAAGTCAGATTGGGCGAAACGTGCATGCTTATGTGGATGACATAGTGGTCAAATCCCAGAAAGGTGACACTTTGATCTTAGAACTAGAAGAAACGTTTGCCAGTTTACGCAAGTACCAGATGAAGCTCAATCCAAAAAATGTGTTTTTGGAGTACTAGCTGGGAAGTTACTGGGTTTCATTATTTCAGAGAGAGGTATTGAAGCAAACCCGGAAAAAATTTAGGCCATACATAACCTGAAAAAGCCGGTTTGCCCGAAGGACACTGATACGTCGAAATCATATCTCCTTTTCCGAACACTTTTCTTATTGTTTTCCTCTAAACTTGTGTCTTTGATACAACTAACACGGACTAACGTTGTTTTCAGCAGAATTACTTTGGTGTCTCGTTTTTATGCAGAAAAATCAACTTTCGGGAAAATGCCCAGAAAAGAGCCCATTGATGTTTTCACCCCGAAAGACCCTAGAAGCCAGAAGGGGGCCAGGAGAGGGGCCAGAGGGTGTCCACACCCCCCGGCGCGGGTTCCCCCTGGCAACGCCAGCATAGGGTGTGGGCCCCTAGGACCCCCCTCGGACTCCCCTTTCGACTAAAAGTAGCCTTCAACCCTAAAACCCGAGGGGGTCCACCATATTCCACAGAAACACAATAGAGCGCCGCCGCCGTCCCGAACCTCGATTCGGGGATCAGAAGTTCCTGTTCTGGCACCGTGCCGGGACGGGGAAGTGGAGGAGACCATCGCCATCGTCATCACCAATGCCTCTCCATCGACCATCCATGTTTCCCCCATCCATGTGTGAGTAATTCCCGGCTGTAGGCTGAAGGGGGTGGTAGGGATTGGATGAGATAGTTCATGTAATAATGTCTTTATTGTTAGGGCATAGTGCCTAGTATCTTCTATTAGTGCTATTGACATTGTTGCAACTTGTTATGCTTAATGCTTGCCACTTTGGGCCCGAGTGCCATGATCTCAGATCTGAAAATGTTATTGAATCACGATGATAATTATTGTTTCTTGATCATACCTGCAAGTTGTTTACACATATTGTTGTCAGGAACCCGAGGCCCCGAAGTGACAGAAATTGGGACAACCGGAGGGGATGGCTGCGATGTGAGGATCACATGTGTTCACGGAGTGTTAATGCCTCGCTATGGTGTTCTATTAAAAGTAACACCTTAATTACTAGTAGTTTCCTTGAGGCCCCGCTGAAAACGGGCTGGTAGGACAAAAGATGTTGTGCAAGTTATCATTGCGAGCACGTACGACTATTTACGGAACACATGCCTATGGTTACTTAGTGCTTGGATGCTTTATCTTATTTATCTGCAATGCCCCTGACATGATCATTATTAGAACTTTCTTATCCATGCAACGCCCGTTCATCCATCCCTATGCATACAGTATTTAATCGCTGTTTACTTCAAACACTACTGCTGATGCTGTTTTCATACTACTGTTGCTATTATTTCGCTACTGCTGCTACTGTAAAACTGTTACTACTGATAAACCACTACGAACAAAAGTACTTTCAGGTGCAGGTGAATTGACAACTCACTTGTTAAGGCTCACAAATATTCTTTGGCTCCCCTTGTGTCGAATCAATAAATTTGGGTTTTACTTCTCTCGAAGACTGTTGCGATCCCCTATACTTGTGGGTCATCAAGACTATTTTCTCGCGCCGTTGCCGGGGAGCATAGCTTTATTTGCAAGCTCACCGGAGAGTATTATTATCTACTGCCAATCATTGATCATGGGTAAGTCTCGTGATGGGAAGTTTCCTATATTACCATCCACTACAAGAAGAGGTACAACTCTGAACACCTCTGTAGCTCTTGATTCACCGTCTGTTATGAGTAAGCTGCTTACACCACCACATGCTACACATGCTACTTCTACTGAATCTGAAAATGCTTCTGATACTTTTGATGATGCTTCTACTGTGCTTCATGAGAGTGGTTCTCTTGGTTATTTCTTAGATGCTACTATTGCTAAAGCTAAAAATATTGCAAACACTGAAACTCCTGCTAAAAATCATGTTACTCCTGCTTTTTCACCCGAGTTTAGAGAGAAACCTAGTGATGATCTAGATGGTGCTTATATTGAACTGAGTGACGATCTTATTGATGAAATACGTGCTTTGAAGGATAAAGATGCTGCTACACGTCTTATGGAAAGTCGTGCTGTTAGATACAAATTATCTCCTGATGCTAAGTTTGCCACTTCTCCTATTTATATTAGGGACAAGGATTATGATTTCTCTCTTGATTTATATTATATATCTATTGTTGAGAAAGAACCTTTTTGTGGATTTGAAAATGAAACTGCTATAAAACATATGAATGAGCTCTCCTCTTTGAGTATTTTATTTTCTGACGATCTTAAGAAACGTAGCTACTTTGTTGCTAAAATATTCCCTTTCTCATTAAAGGATGAAGCTAAAACTTGGTTTAACAATTTGTCTCCTGGATCTATTGATAGTCCTATTGGTTTGGTTAATTCTTTCTTTCAGAAATATTTTCCTGCTAGTGCTCAACATGCTGCTTTACAAAATATATTTAATTATAAGCAATTGGAAGAAGAGAAATTGTCTGTATCTTGGGAAAGGTTCGGTTCCTTAGTTAGAGCTGCACCCGGGCATAAGCTAGAAGATAATAAACTTCTTGATATATTCTATAATGGACTAACTGTTGAATCTAGGACATACCTGGATAGTTGTGCTGGTTGTGTTTTCAGGCAAAGAACTCCAGAAGAGGTTGAGGAATTAATGGATAAAATAAGCCAAAATAATGATGATTGGACTATGGTTGAGCCTGAGCCAACCCCTACTCCAGTACCTACACCAACACCAACACCCAAGAAGAGGGGAATGATTGAATTAAATGATGAAGTGATGAGAGAAGCCAAGAAATCTCTTCAAGAGAGGGTATTAAATCTGAAGATGTGAAGAATCTTCCACCTATAGAAGAATTATGTAAGCCAATCCCCCACTCACCATCCATTGAGGTACACTCTCTCCAATATTTTGATAGTAGAGATATTCCCTATAGAAAACCTCCTGATCAATGCTTAGATGAATTTGATAATTATGTCATTAAGCAAGATAATTTTAATATGAGAGTGCAGAACCACCTTATGGAAAACTCTAGAGATATTAATGATTTGCATGGTATTATAGAAGAACCTCTAATGATGTTAAAATGCTTGTTAAACATTTTCAAATGGTTTAAACTCAAATTGATCAACTTGCTAAAGTGCAAAAAGATTTGCTAGTTAATGATTCTACAGAAAAACATGCTTATGAAATAAGAACTTGAAGTGGCATTGCTACACAAGATCCTTTATATCCTGAGGGACATCCTAAAAGAATTGAACAAGATTCTCAGCAACTAATAATAATGTTATTCATACTAAGAAGAAAAAGAAGAAGAAACATAAAACTGCTATAGAATCCTCTGAACCTGCTAAAGATCCTAATAGTATATCTATCTCTGATGCTGAGACTAAAATTGGTTATGAAAAGAATGATGCTTCTAATAAAGAAGAACATGTAGCTGAACCTGAAAAGGAAACTAAAACTGCAAAGTATACTAAGGAAGATTTCATTGTTAATAAACATGGTAATGAGAGAGAACCTTGGGTACAAAAACCAATGCCTTTCCCTGGTAAGAATCACAAATCTAAGGAAGAAGAACATTATAACAAGTTTTGTGAATGGATGAAACCTTTGTTCTTGCAAATTCCTTTAATTAATGCTATTAAATTGCCTCCTTATGCAAAATATATGAAAGATATTGTCTCTAACAAAAGGAAGATTACTAATGAGGAAATATCCACTATGCTTGCTAATTACTCTTTTAATGGCAAGGTTCCTGAGAAGCTTGGAGATCCTCGTATACCTACTATTCCCTGTTCTATTAAAAATAATTATGTTAGAACTGCTTTGTGTGATCTGGGAGCTGGAGTTAGTGTCATGCCTTTTACTCTCTATAAAAGACTCCTCCTAGAAAAATTGATACCAACTGATATATCTTTGCAAATGGCTGATAAGTCTACTGCTATTCCTGTGGGTATATGTGAGAATTTTCCTGTTCAAGTTGCTAATAATTGTCTGATATTAACTGACTTTGTTGTGTTGGAAATGCCTGAAGATGATAATATGTCTATTATTCTTGGAAGACCTTTTCTTAATACTGCAGGGGCTGTTATTGATTGCAACCAAGGAAAAGTTACTTTTAATATTAATGATAAAGAGCACACTATTTATTTTCCCAAGAAGATTGATAGAAAATATGGTCTAAATTCCATTGAAAATGTTGAGACCATCAAGATTGGAGAATTTTATTGTCCTATTCCAAAGCCACCAAAAGAATATGAAATTATTATGATTGGGACTATTCCTATCAAGGTTGAGGTAACATAATTATTTAGTGAGAAACAAAGTTATGTTTCATATAAAATTATTTTGGTAGAAAGACTTGATCACTCTTGTTAACAAAATGATTTTAAATGAAATGGGCAATGTTTTCACTATGTTTTCACCTTCCCCATTATGTTTTCACCATGTTTACTTATGTTATCACATTATTACTTGAGTGCAACCATGTTTTCCACCATCCTTATGCATGTTTTTCTGATGTGTTCACCCTGTTTACTAAGGTTATGCATGTTTTCACCACCCATACTTTTGTTTTCACCACTACCACCTTTGTTTTCTTTGGATATTATTTCATTGGAGTGTCATAGAACCTCTGTAGTTCTGGTTTGGTTTTTGTTTTCCACGTTTTCACTTTTGTTTTCCCGGTTTTTATAAATTATTAAAATTCTGGAAATACCTCAAAAATAAAGTTTCTCGAAAAATTCTAGAAAAATTATAATAATTTTTTACGTAAAAAATGAGGCAGAAAGCCACCTGGGAGGCCCCAGTGGGACCCACCAGGCAGGCACACCCTAGGGTGGCGCGGCCTGCCCCCTGGTGGCTCCAGCCCATGGTGTGGGGCCCCCTGGCCCCCCACTAACTCTCTTCTCTTCCAAAGTTCCTTCTCTCACCTTCCAAACTCAACACATTTCCTGGAATCCGAGTTCTTGCTATTCTTCCTCGAAAATTTTCGATCTCTTTGCTCAGCCCATCTTTTGTGCTGAAATTTAGTGCATTTGCTCTCCGGTATGTGACTCCTCCGATGATCCAAGTAGAATTTTGTTTACTGAGTATTTCTTGAGTATTTTGGTACTGTAGGGGACAGCTTATGTGAGTTTGTATGCTTGATTTGAGTAGAAATAATATAGTTTTGATGTATGTTTAGCTCTCATATAAGTCCCTATGGTAGTTTCCACCTTATAGTTGCTTGAAATTAATTTTTATGATGATTGTTGAAAAATTTCAGAGATGGATAGGTTCAACTTTGGTGAGATATTTAGGAGTGATGCTCCTAGAAGGACAAGGCCATCACGCTCGTCTACAACACTAGCAATGTTTCTAGTTATTACCTCGCTTTTATTGATGATGCACTAAACCGTAGCACAAAGTATAACCTTGGTGCACTTGTTGCACGCCGCCTTGCCGCTGCTGGGCCTATTTTTGGTCGCATTATTGCTACACGTGTTGCAGCCGCTTTGCATGTTTCCATTGATCCTAATGATGAAATTATTTCTCCACATAGGCTTAACCTTGCTGCTATGAAATACCATCAGTTTGTCACTTCTAACTCTACTAATGAACGTTTAATATATAGAGTTTTGTATATGGATGGAGACGAGCGGAAAGTTACTTTGCCGCAGCCTGTGTTATTTAAGATTGACAGGTCACATGGTCTCTCACCAAGGAGCAAATAGACGAGCATCTGAGCACCATGGAGTTTTACCGGCAGCAGGAGAGGCGAGACGCGCCTCCCGAGGACCACAACACGCAGTACACCGGCGCATCATCGAGCACGTATCAAGAGGAGGCTTCCTCCTCGGCGTATTACAGGGGCGGCACCTGTTGGACCCCTTTGTGATTTATCTCCACTTAGGCCAAAAGCCTAAGCTTGGGGAGGGGTATACCGACATCACACTCATTTATATATCATGTTCGGTCGGTTCTTTGTATATACATGTTTATCGTTTCTTTTGTTTTGTTTCGCTTATTTTGTTTCTTTCGTTTGTTTTTGTTTTCTTTCGCTTCTTTTGTTTTTATTGTTTGTTTTCGCTTTCCAAAACACGAAAATACCAAAAATATTTCTGTTGTTTCTCTCAATTTGTTTCTTCATTTGGTTTGCTTTATTCTTTAGTTGTGCTTTAATATTCAAAAACCCAAAAAAAAATTCTTTTGTTTGATGTTTGCTTTCTTTTGTTCTTGCTTCATTTTGAAAACCCAAAAAGATCTTGCTTTGTTTGCTTGCTCTCTTTTTGTTCGTGCTTTAATTGAAAAACCCAAAAATATTTGTTGTTCTTCTTTGGTTTTGTAAAGTTTGTTGCAGACTTCAACAGTCGTCCGTGATTCCATTGGAGCTTGGTTTTCATTATATATTATTCGAGCCACAAGTGAAGAGCAATAATGACGATATATGACAATTCAAGTTGTGGTGAGAGGCTTGTATGAATTCCATTTGCTTTCATTTTTGTACATATATCCATTTATGTGAGCATGCTTAGTTTGTTCGTATAAGATATATGTGACTAAGTGGCTGCTTAATAGTTCATGCTCTCTCATGTTTTGTTCCAACTTATTAATAGTAAATGGCCTGTCATATAAATAGTTCATGCTCTCTCATGTTTCGTGTCGAGATACTGTGGTAGCCTCCTCTGACTATTTCATTTGAATCGACTTGGCACATGCTCACTCATGCTAAGACTGAAAACAAAAAGTCAATAAGCCTCGATGGTTTATTTTGCCTCAGAGTTCTAGTATCAATTTTATGCCTCAGTTAATTTTACTTTGTCGCAAACATGATTATGATAGTTGTTGCTCTCTTGATTGTCGCTCCCTGTCTATTTGCTAGCCTTCACCTGTACTGAGTATGAGCTCTACTCGTGCATCCAAATCCCTGAAAACCAAAGTTTGCCAAATGTGTCCACCACACCTACCTATATGTGGTATTTAACCGCCACTCTAAGTAAATTGCTCATGTGCTACCTTTAAAACTTGCTAAAAATTATTCATGTGTGCCCCTGTTTTAGCTCATGAGGACGTAAATAGAGAATTTTTATCTCACTTGTTTATTGGATTTCACACCCTGGACTAGTGGCTTCATCCGCTTATCCAAATGATAGAAGAGCTGGCAGCAGGGTGCCCAACCCCAAATTAATACACACAAATTTTCTTCACTCTTTATGCCCCTGCTTTATCAGTCAAAGCATAATTGTGTAAACAAAAGAGAAAGATGGATGACCTTCTACACCAGTTGTGTCCTTCACCATGGGAGCCGCTCTTGTGAATCCAGTTGACTTGTGACATACTGTATTGTCTGTTTACCATTCGTTGACATAAGCATACACCTCTCTCAAAATGTTTTCAATACCTCTGTTTAATAAAATAAAAAGCTCTAGCACATGAGTGATCCATGCTTCCCTCTGCGAAGGGCCTTTCTTTTACTTTTATGTTGAGTCTCCACGATATTCTTTGAGCACTTTTTTGAGAGCATAGTTATCATTCTTAGTGTAATGTGATTGTCCCAAAGTACGGTTGATTGTGATATAATTTTGATGCTTGTATCTTTGATATCTTTACTTCTAGTCTTCCCTTGAACTTCAGAGGTGCCCTGGCATTTATGTTTTGCCCCACATTTAAGGGCAAGCGAGTTACCACTTTTTTAGAGCCTATTATGAATATTTCAATCTTACAAATAGTTATGCTTCATGTTGTTTATTATTAATATGTTGTTATCTTCTCATGGTATGCATAGCTATTAAGTGTCAGTATCTTGCATGTATCTTATCATGAGCATAATTAAGTTTTTGATCACATAGTGAGTATATTTACATCATATGAAACAAATGTGTTCGTAAAAGTCTTTTATCGCACTCAGTTGTCACTGAATTGCTTGAGGACAAGCAATAAGCTAAGCTTGGGGGGAGTTGATACGTCGAAAACGTATCTCCTTTTCCGAACACTTTTCTTATTGTTTTCCTCTAAACTTGTGTGTTTTGGATACAACTAACACGGACTAACGCTTTTTTCAGGAGAATTACTTTGGTGTCTCGTTTTTATGTAGAAAAATCAACTTTCGGGAAAATGCCCAGAAAAGAGCCCATTGATGTTTTCACCCCGGAAGACCCCGGAAGCCAGAAGGGGGGCAGGAGAGGGGCCAGAGGGTGGCCACACCCCCCTGGCGCGGGTCCCCCTGGTCGCGCCAGCATAGGGTGTGGGCCTCCCAAGACCCCCCCTCGGACTCCCCTTTCGACTAGAAGTAGTCGTCAACCCTAAAACCCGAGGGGGTACGCCATATTACATAGAAACACAACAGAGCGTCGCCGCCATCCCGAACCTGAATTCGTGGATCAGAAGTTCCTGTTTTGGCACCCTGCCGGGACGGGGAAGTGGAGGAGATCATCGCCATCGTCATCACCAACGCCTCTCCATCGACCATCCATGTTTCCCCATCCATGTGTGAGTAATTCCCCGCTGTAGGCTGAAGGGGATGGTAGGGATTAGATGAGATTGTTCATGTAAAAATTTCGTGATTGTTAGGGCATAGTGCCTAATATCCTCTATTAGTGCTATTGACATTGTTGCAACTTGTTATGATTAATGCTTGCCACTTTGGGCCCGAGTGCCATGATAACAGATCTGAACATGTTATTGAATCACGATGATAATTATTGTTTCTTGATCATACCTGCAAGTTGTTTACACATATTGTTGTCAGGAACCCGAGGCCCCGAAGTGACAGAAATTGGGAAAACCGGAGGGGATGGCTGCGATGTGAGGATCACATGTGTTCACGGAGTGTTACTGCTTTTCTCCGGTTTTCTATTAAAAGGAACAACTTAATTACCAGTAGTTCCCTTGAGGCCCCGCTGAAAATGGGCTGGTAGGACAAAAGATGTTGTGCAAGTTCTCATTGCGAGCACGTACGACTATTTACGGAACACATGCCTATGGTTACTTAGTGCTTGGATGCTTTATATTATTTATCTGCAATGCCCCTGACATGATCATTATTAGAACTTTCTTATCCATGCAACGCCCGTTCATCCATCCCTATGCCTCCAGTATTTAATCCGTTGTTTACTTCAAACACTATTGCTGCTGCTGTTTTCATTCTACTGCTGCTATTATTTCGCTACTGCTGCTACTGTAAAACTGTTACTACTGATAAACCACTGCGAACAAAAGTACTTTCAGGTGCAGGTGAATTGACAACTCACTTGTTAAGGCTCACAAGTATTCGTTGGCTCCCCTTGTGTTGAATCAATAAATTTGGGTTTTACTTCCCTCGAAGACTGTTGCGATCCACTATACTTGTGGGTCATCAAACGTTCAGAAACTGACAGGTTGCATTGCTGCCTTGAGCCGGTTTATAAGCAGACTAGGCAAAAAGGCTATACCCTTATACCGACTGTTGAAGAAAACTGACACCTTTGTGTGGAATCAAGAGGCTGATGAGGCATTGGAGGCCCTGAAAAAACAACTTTCCAACGCACCTATATTGGTTGCGCCTGAGAAGAAAGAGCCCATGTTACTATACATAGCGGCAAATAACAGGGCGGTGAGTGCGGTGGTAGTTGTGGAACGTCAGATGGAAGGTAAAGAAGTCCTTGTCCAGCGGCCGATTTACTATGTGAGCGAGGTTCTGATAGAGTCTAAACAACGTTACCCACATTGGCAGAAGCTGGTTTTTGGAGTATTCATGGCTAGTCGTAAGCCGGAACTTATTTTCAGGAACATCCTATTACCGTGGTTAGTTCAACACCTTTGTCCGATATTATTCAAAACAGAGAAGCAACAGGGAGAGTTGCCAAGTGGGCTATTGAGATGGGGTCGTATCATATCAAATATGAGCCAAGGACTGCAATAAAGTGCCAAGCCTTGATCGAGTTCATAAATGACTGGACACAGTTACAGGTTCCACCGGATAAACCAGATACTAAATACTGGACTATGCCTTTCGATGGGTCTCGACAACTGGAAGGTTTAGGAGCTGGTGTGGTGTTAACATCCCCAACAGGAGATAAGTTTCGCTATGTCTTGCAAATTTCATTCAAATGCACTCATAATGCAGCAGAGTATGAAACTTTGCTCCATCGGCTTCGGTTGCGAAAGAGATAAGCATAACCCGAATTTGATGTCTGGGTGATTCCGATCTTGTTTCTCAAAAAGTTACAGGAACCTAGGACTCTAAAGACACAGTTATGGCAGCATATAGACGGGCGGTTACCCAGCTGGCTAGACATTTTCAAGGATATCAGGTTGATCATATCGACCGACGTCTCAATGAAGCAGCTGACGCACTGGCTCGTCTAGGTTCCCATAAAAAGCAAGTTCCACCAAATGTTTTTCTGGATGAAATTCATAGCCCATCAGTTAAAATCCCAACAGAGGAAGACCTAGCAAATCCAGATCCAGAATCAGAATTGGTAGCCACCCTGCATATAATCCCAGAGTGGACTGAACCATACATGGCATACCTTATGAGAGGCGAGCTCCCGCAGAACGAGGTTATCGGTCGCCAGGTTACAAGAAGGTCCAAGTCATATACAATTATTAATGGTGAGTTACACAAGCGAAGTGCGGCTGGAATTTTTCAGAGATGTGTCTCTCCAGAAGAAGTATGTCAAATTTTAAGAGAAATCCATTCAGGAGATTGCGGCCACCATGCAAGTTCTAGATCTTTGGTCAATAAAGCTTTCAGACATGAATTTTTCTGGTTAACCGCAAATGTTGACGCAGAACATATAGTAAAAACGTGTGAAGGATGTCAAAGATATGCAAGGCAGGATCACGTTCCAACTCAGGATTTACGCATGTTTCATATAACCTGGCCTTTTGCAGTTTGGGGACTTGATATGGTAGGACCTTTCAAAAGGTCAGCTGATAAAAAGACTCATCTACTGGTGGCAGTTGACAAGTTTACAAAGTGGGTAGAAGCAGAACCAATCAGTAAATGCGACGCGGTTATAGCAGTCAAGTTCTTAAAAAAGCAGATTTCCAGATTTGGTTACCCACATAGCATTATAACAGATAATGGGACAAATTTGTCAGAAGGAGCAATGCAGAAGTTTTGTGAACAGAACCATATACGGCTAGACCTTGCTTCAGTGGCACATCCACAGTCTATCGGACAAGCAGAGCAGGCTAACCAGGAATTACTTAAAGGTAGCAAACCTAGGCTTCAGGTTCCATTGGAAAAAACTGATGGATGTTGGGTTGAAGAGTTGCCTGCTGTGTTATGGAATATAAGAACTACCCCAAATAGGTCAACATGTTATACACCTTTCTTTCTGGTTTACGGAGGAGAGGCGGTTTTGCCAAGTGATATTTGTCACGATTCACCACGAGTGACTTCTTATGTGGAAACCCAGAATGAGATAGCTCGTCAAGACTCTTTAGATGCTTTAGAGGAAGCACGTGACCTCGCAGCACCTAGGTCAGCTATATATCAGCAGGACCTGCGTCGCTATCATAGCCGCAGGGTTAAGACTCGAAGTTTCCAGGAAGGGGACTTGGTTTTACGCTTGATTCAGAAAAATGACGGGATGCACAAGCTAAGCCCTCCCTGGGAAGGACCATTTTTGGTAAGTAAAACACTACATAATGGATCATATTACCTCATTGATATGCGTGATGCTGATAAATCACGAACATCTGAGGAAGAAACTGGAATACCATGGAACATAGCCCAGTTCAGGCCGTATTATACATAGGATCATTGTAACCACTATGTTATTTTGGCAATGAGAAGCAGAGTTAACAACATCCGAGTTATTGGGATTTGTTTCATATCATTATGACAGAAAGTCAAATGTTTTTTCTATATGATTACTTGGGGGCTGATGCTAGAGCACAGTCTATATCTCAGGAATCTGGCATAAGCCAAAATATATTGGTTATACGTGTGTGTCAGTCAGTGGTTACACGCAATTTTATGACCTAGATGTTTAAACCTGGTTGAGTCAATCACGTTATAACCCGGCAGAACCGGGTTACTGTGACCCTGAACTCATCAGAGTTATACACACTAGAATATGTCATGCGAAAAAACGGCTGAGCTAGAAAGCAAAGAAAAACCAAGTCAAGGAAAACTTCAAATGCAAATAAAAGATGTTGCACAAATATATAACCTGGAAATAGTTTGTATAACCTTGCCAAGAAACCGAGTTATTACAAACCAGATTGCAGCATAAGTGCACATGCGCACTTTCAAAAAAATAGAGCTAGAAATAAAGCAGTTCATCTAGCCTATTACAGACCCATCAGGGTCGAATTATTGTTTTTTGTAGGAATCAAAGTTTTCACTCTGCAGCAGATTTTCCTTTCTGCTGGGCAACATCTTGAGTCGCCGGGTCTTCAGGCTCCGGGTCTTGAACCTTCGGGTTATCCTCAGCCATCACTTGGACGTCCTCTATTCCTTCAACTTCATAGGAAGAAACGTACCTCCACTCCATCTGAGCCAGAGCATCATTGATGTTCTTCGGTTCATATAAAGGGCGAGGTGGAGCAGGAATGGAAGGGTTAATGGATTGAGGCGCACCAGATGAAGAAGCTACAGAAAGCCGGCTTTTCTTCGGAACCTGGCGGACTGCAGTCACAACTTGAGGGCAAAATGGCATCCTACCCTCACCCGAAGAAACATAACCTGGTCATAGATCCTTCAGCTTCAGTTTCCCTGCAATGGTGCAAGCCTGGAACCGGCACTCCTTCTCGATTCGGGCAAAGTCTTTCCTGTCGTACTTAGACATGTCCGCCTTATACTCTGGGAAGCCCTTCACAAGAAGATCCAGATCCAATTCCGGATGATAGGCTTTCGCCAAGGACATAACTTTGATGGCTCTGCGACGGCAAGATGAAACTTTGTGCTCTTCTATCCATTGAGGGACTTGAGTCAGCTCCACCAGCATGTCACCAAGCCTCTTAGGAGGATTGTCCTAGTTCCTGACGGCTTTAATACATTCTCTACCTCCAACATACAGCTGCCGGATCAAGGTGAACAAGGCCTTCAGTTTTAGGTCAGGAAGTTGGAGGTTATTGCCATGTATTCTGCCGATAGGTTACAAGAAATGTTTTGATCAGAACCAAGCTATTGATAACAAGGCAAAGGAAATATTGAACTAGAAAAGCAATGCATTGACAAAAGGGGTAGTGAACTGGACGAACTTACCAAACACACTGCAGGTGATATCTCTTAGCATATCTTTGACCTTGGTGAAGCTGGTCCAGGTTCCCTCCAAGTCCTTCTCAGCAGTTTCTGCTCTGGTTATAAGAGCCTTTTCCCGGTTTTCAAAATCCTGCTGGAGAACACACCAAGTTTTGGCTGCCTCAGTGATTTGATCTTCTAACTCCTTCTGCCGGGTCCTGGCCTCCTCAGTCTTCTTAGCCTCTTGTGCTAGCAGGCTCTTCAAATTTGAAACCTCCTTTTGCGAGGAGGACTCAAGACTCTGAAAATTATTGGTTACATCAGATCGAGTTATCATAGGTTTTTAGTCATAACTTGATGAAATTCCGGTATATAGTAGTATATCCCAACATATGGATAAGTCCCGAGTAGCCGCAATTGCGGTGGTTAAACGTACAAACAGAACAAGTCCCGGTCTACAATAATATTGTAAACTGGCACTTGGGGGCTACATCTATTCAGTTCAAAATCTTCAATGGTAAATCTTCAAGTATATACTACAAATATAAACTGGAAGATTGAGGGCTACAGGTTATGGATATCAAGGTTACCTCATATTTCTTCTTCAGAAATTCTATAATTCCATCGGCGCGGCGCCGGTTCTCAGAAAGTTCCTGCGCCAGGGTATCAAAATCCTGGCCTTCAATGTTGAGGCTAGAGGGAGCCCTCTTTTCTTCCGGCTTAACCTTCAGGTCTTCTGTGATTTTATAAAGCATAGTGGAAATCCCAGTAACCTGTGCAGCTTGAGACCCGGTTAAAACTACATTCGGATCAGCAACGTGTACATCTTCAACTGGAGGATCATTAGCCGGCGTATTATCAACCGGATTCACCTCCTGTTCAGTCTCTTCAATCATGGCATCAGTATGACCCGGCGATCGAGCAGCCGGTTCGTCTTCTTCTTCTCCAAGAACCCTCTCCTCGACGTTTGCAGCAGGAGCAGCAGATGAAATAGGGTTCACCTTTAGCACAGCTTGATCTCTGCAAGGAAAAGAGAGTTATAAGCCCGATTGAGTGACTAAACATTAGTAAGTGATGCACAAAAATAAGAAAGGTTAGCTTACCCGGAGTTAATAGAAAACTTTAACTCGCTAGCCCCTCTGAAATGGGATGAGTCGGAGTTTGGAGAATCTGAATGAAAAGGACGACTCAGCTCAGGCCTGATTTTTTCGGCCAAAGGATGTGAAGCAGTAGGTGAAAGTTGAGCCTTCGAAACCCGGTGGAGAGGAGTTTTCTTAGGCAAACCTGCTTCTAGTTCACTTGACGCGGAGCTCCAGGTCCTTCTTCTTTTGGTACCTTCTTCATCATCCTGCGGTTTCTCTATGTGTGAGGATGGTTTCAAAGGATTTTTTGACAGTCTAGAGATAGGAACCTTTGCAACAGCTTGTCGGGTACTCTTTTGGCCAGCAGGAGACTCCTTCTCAGCCACCACGTTGGAACCAGTGATTGGAGTAGATGGGTTGAGATCCGGCATAATCTGGTTTGGAGCTTCCTGACCCGACGCTTCTACACCGGCCTGTCCTTTGCCTAACCCGGCGCCCTATTGTTCTGCATGTTCATCCTGCGAGTAATCAGCGCCAGCAAATTGATTGTGCAAGTGATCGAGGGAGTCAAATTCATAAACCTATTCCTTGACGTCACTCTGCTCCTCTGATTCTTCATCCTCAGGAGGAGAAGCCGCCTCTTCTATGGTAACCCAGAAGGGGTCCGTGACCTGTGAACCGGACAACATCAAGGTTAGAGCTTACACAGTTTAAAGGAATGAAAAAGTACTTATAAAATGAAAAATATAGAAACTTACAGGAGGAGCCGGGTTAGAAGCGCAAAAGGGCTCCAGGCCAACGACAAAGAATCTATCTTGTTTTATTCCAACCAGAAGCTTGAGGTAAGTCATCATATCAGACTTAGATACTGGAGACTCGTAATAACGCATGGGATCAGCTAAACCGGTGTATTCATGGAATAGCCGGTTCCTGATGCTCAGAGGTTGAATGCGCCAGTCCACCCAGGTTTTGGTTAAGTTTAAACCGGTAAGCTTGTGAACTATCAAGGAAGTTACGCTTCAAGAGGGGCCGGATTTTGACTCGATCAAAGGGTTTAGCGTAGGAGTTCATGGTGCTGGTATAAACCAGATGTTCAGGGCGATAACCCGGAAGCGCCGATTCACCTTTGGGAGAAGTGTCTTTTATGTAGAAGAAGGATTTTTGCCATAACTTAGGATGACTAGCGAGGGGAATGTCTCTGAAAGGAGACACCACCACAGTGGATAAGCTCACCCCCGGCAACTCCCGGGTGTTTATTACAATAAAAATACTCGAGGAAGAGATCTAAGTTAGGTTCTACTTGGAGGTAATCTTCGCAGAGAACTACGAAGTTGCTAACGTTGAGGATAGAGTTTGGTGGAAGATCTTAAAGGTGGGTACCATAGTAATTGAGAAGCCGGCGGAAAAAGTAAGAGCAGGGTGGGCGAAACCCACAGAGAATCTGGGCTTCGAAGACAATTACCTCCTCCGTCCCTGGTTTAGGCCGGGTCTCGTTCCCTGGAGCCCTCCATTTCAAGTTCTTCGGGAGTAACCCGGAGTCCTCTATCTCAGTCAACCGGCCTTGAGTCATTTCTGACTTGCACCAGTTAACTTGCATTACGGACCGGCCAGGCTTAGCCGCAGCAGAACCGGAGGCGCCTCCGGCCTTCCTCTTTTTTCCAGCTCCTCCGGGTTTGGACGCCTGGCTCTTCTCCTTCACCATGTTCGCGGAAAATACCGGCAATGCTACGGCTGCGGCGGCGCGAGGGGAGGCGTGGACCTCTCGAGCTCTTGATCGGAGGGGGAATATGAAGTGGAGGCTCGGGGGGATGAATGAGCCTTGGGGACCGTACGGTGGGCTATTTATAGGCGGAGGACTAAACCCTAGGGTTAGGTGGTAATTTTGCACAAAAGACCCTCAAGATTAACCTTTTTACGAGAAAAACATGGGCAGATCGGATCTACAGGAGGAGATTTTCTCTGAGAAAATGCAGTAATTGCATGGAGAAAAATCCGGTTTAAATTAAGATTTTTTCTGGTTCCGGAGATCTGGGAGATGAAGATGCAGGAGTTATCATTTCGAGAAATGGAAAGATATGATCTTGGAGATAAAGAGCTTAGCCCGTGAAATCCGGATTGGATATTTCATTGAAGGTTATCTTATAAAGGCAAATGATTTTTTGCTTGGCTTGCACTCCAAGAAGTTTAACGTGAACATCGTAAGTCTCAACTTAAGTGTTCACGTTAGCCTGGGGGCTAATGTTGGGGAAATATGTGAGGGGGTGCCTCACCTACCCCTCATATAAACCGGAACCCACATAATAGGGCTCAAGACCATTGGTCCGGTTTATAATAAGGAAATCTGGATTATGACGATCACTCTGAAGAAAGAAGGCTCGGGTTACCAATTTCGTAACACGGAGAAGATAGAGGACCGGCCCAGAGTTCTAGTTGAGAAGCGTAAAGGCCCAAGGCCTGGAGGTCAGCCCAAAGTCGGACGGAGACGACCAGGTCACGGGGTGAACCGGCAAAGGATGACCTAGAACCAGATTAGACCAGGACTCCGATAACGGATGTAGCCCGGGGGACTCGGCCACTATATAAGGCGAGCCCTGGGACGTAGAAAGATAGGTTCTAAGCCAACAACGAGGTAGCTCGAGACATCGCGAGCCGAAATCGCCCTTTGTAATCGAGACCTTGTTTTCTGGTAGTAAGAAGGCAGGAGTAGGTTTTACCCTCAATCGAGGGGCCGAACCTGGGTAAACTCGCGTCTCTGGTTTCCGCCATAACCCTTTCAAAGTTTCGCTCAGTAGCAATAGCCTTGCAATCTAGTTCTCACATGAGGACACTTGCCGTGACAACACCACGACAGGTTGCGGCCACAACTTGGACTCGCAGGTCCTTTATAAAACTCGTATGGGACAGCCTAGGACATGTCCTTGGCGCCCCCATAAGCCTCCAAACGTAGCACACTAATTAGGGGCTAAAATAAGAAAGGACTTGTCCTTTCTGCTCCCAACTCCATCTTCTTTATCTCCTGGTTTCTTCTCCTCTCTTGAACTCTTGTAGGAAACAACCTCCATGACTTCCTCCATGTGTGTACATTTGTTTACACCACGAAATGTTTGTTTACCAGTAGCTCCTCTCCTTGTTTTCCAGCTCCTCTTGATGTTCTCCTCCATCCATGTGTGTGTTATCAATAAACTTAATCATACATAAATGCATATAATTTGGTAGAATAAAATTCTCATAAGCACAAACATCATATTCTAATAAGAGTGAGTTCACATGTTGTTCTAGTAACTTGGTTCTTGATCTTGTGATTGGACCAATTCTCAATTCATTGGGTTTGTCTTGAACAGTAACATCTTCAATTGGAGAAAGTGTAGAAGAACTAGGGATGTCCTCATCATCCCCCCCACTTGAAAAGGCGTTGTCCTCGACGTATCAAGGTCATCTCCATGGTATGGTGTCAAATCAGCCACATTAAATGAATTACTCACACCAAACTCATCATTAGGAAGCTCAATCTTGTAGGTATTATCATTTATCTTTGCAAGCACTTTATATGGACCAGCACCTCTAGGCATCAACTTGGACTTGCGCAATGTGGGAAGTCTGTCTTTGCAAAAATGCACCCACACCATGTCTCCTTGCCGAAATAGTACTTCCTTTCTCTTCTTGGTAACTCTCTCAGCTACATGTCTTCCTTTCTTCGCAATTGCTTGCTTTGTCTTCTCATGGATCTTCCTCACAAAATCAGCACGTTTTGAAGCCTCCATGTTGACTCTCTCTTGACTTGGAAGTGGCAGCAAATAAAGTGGTGTTATTGGTTTAAAACCATACACCACCTCAAACAGGCATAGCTGAGTAGTAGAGTGCATAGCCATGCAAACTCAACATGTGGAAAACACTCCTCCCACTCCCGCAGATTTTTCTTGATCATGGATCGCAACAGTGTGGACAATGTGCAATTCACCACCTCTGTTTGTTCATCAGTTTAGCGGTAAAAAGTAGTAGAAAACAACAACTTTGTTCCCAGCTTCCCCCAAAGTGTCTTCCATAACTAGCTCATAAACTTCACGTTACGGTCAGAAACAATAGTCCTTGGTACTCCATGTAATCTCACTATGTCCCTAAAAACTAGATTAGCAATATGCGATGCATCGTCGCTCTTGTGGCATGCAATAAAGTGTGACATTTTAGAGAATCTATCCACTACCAAAAATGTAGAATCATGTCCTCTTCTTGTTCTTGGTAATCCTAGAACAAAATCCATACTAATATCCTCCCATGGAGTAGTAGGTGTAGGAAGAGGAGTATACAAATCACGAGGCTTTAATTTTGATTTAGCCTTGTTGCCAGTGATGCAACGTCTCACAAACCTATCCACATGTCTCCTCATGCGTGTCCAATAGAAGTGGTCAGCCAACATGATCAATGTCTTCTCACGCCCAAAGTGTCCCATCGAACCACCACTGTGTGATTCCTGCAATAATAACAAAAGCACGGACGACTCGGGTACACATAATTTGTTAGCTCTAAACAAATATTCATCATGCATGTGAAATTTATCACATGCTTTCACATTTGAACAATTAGCATATGGAATCAAAAAATCATGATCTTGAGCATACAAATCTTTCAAACTCTCCAAACCAGGAACTTGCACATCTTGTTTTTTTAATAACATGCTTTTCCTAGATAGAGCATCATGTCGCACCCGGACTTCTAGAGGATACTCACCGTACGAACTGAACAGTATTTTGATTGGATTACGGGGCTTACCGGCACCCGCAGCTCTTACGAGTAGGCCAACGCTTATGTGTGACAACCAATCTTTTACTATTCACCGTCGATGTAAACTATCCCGTAGAAATCAGGACACTACCATTGACGTACTTCATACCATACACACATGGTACGTCAACGGCTTTGAACAAGATGATAACATAACATATCTCTAAGACACAAAAGATTGAAATAAGTTGCAACTGGCCCTCACTAGGGCAGAGAATAGGAAATACAATCATCCAGAGGACACATGTCCCAACATAACATCATTACAACTCAGCGGAAGCAGTCAAAGGGTCTGAGTACAGACAAATCCAAATAGGCTTAAGAAGCCGGGAATGAAAAGAAAACGGAGCCCATCCACGATGTCTCGGATCCTGCCCGGGTCCGCTAACTACTCGTCAGCAGCCTCGTGAAACTCCACGTAGTAGCCGTCACCTGGATCCTCGTAAGCGTAGGCTGCGGAAACCACAGCCCCAAAGGGGTCAGTACATAAACGTACTGGCAAGCAAGACTCACAGTTCACCAAAGTGTAACCCGTCAACACCAAGCACAGATGCCTTGGGATCAACGGAAGAAAAGGGTATAAAAGATGCTGCAACTGGCTGCACCAACCAACTACAGAACATACTACAACTTCCGGTGTAACAGAAATAGATAAGATAGCGTATCGTAACCAACTATAGCTAACCCCCAATCAAACCCATCCTGGATCTCGCCCCTTATCCAAAGAAGCAATCCGAGGATAACTCACACAGTTGAATTAATGATGGACCAAGTTGTTGTGTCAATAAGTCTATTACTAGTCAAGTTTACCATTAGTTAGGTGTAAGTTGTTCTGAGTACTTGTTAGCCAGTACTTTCACCAAGTCAACCATAACCGCGGAAAACACGGCTTCTCGAGAAGATTTATCCCTGCAGGGGTGCACCAATTTGGCCGTACACGTAAGAATAACCCGCCAGATGGGAAGGCCTTTCCCACCAAGCGGGGCACTCAACACAACTCAACTCTTCTTCGCATCAAGCCCAAAGCACCACGTGTTGTGCGTGCGCGGCTAATCGATCCCCACGAAGAAAAGGGGACCCTCATAGCACTGGAAGACCACGCCGCCCTAAATGCCGACTACAAAAATTCCACCCTGGCCTCGGGTTCGTACCTGCATATGCGTGCATCAAATGGAAAGCCCGAACTAAGTGTGGTGATTTGGACGAGATGCGAATCGAATCAAATTGAGGGGGGCGCCCATACACGCTTCCCATATGCGGATAGTGCGCTCATAATGGATCAGTAGACAAGACCCTTTCCTATTAGGGTCGACACTAGCAGGCCTCAAAACCACGCCGGGCCTCCTGCCGGTGCCTTATCAGCAAATTATTATTACCTCAAATTAACAGGTTGTTGTTTAACATCGAGCCCCAGAATATAACAGAATATAGTAACAGAAAGTAACTGGTAACAGACTCGAGCAAAACAACCCTAAGCATGCTAGTAAGACACGGGCCCAAGCAACGGGGTTTTAGGACTGGAGGTGTGGCAATATCAGGGTTTAGGGTATCATGTGATAGGTTCGTAACAGAAGCAACGATACATAGGGCTAGCAAATATAGACAACGGAAAGTATCGGTAACCAATGTTGAAAGGAACAAAATGGTTCATGTGAGTGATAACTTGCCTGCAAACCCAGTAGCCGGGTACTGAGCTAGATCCTCAGAAGGGGTGTCGTAAAGATCGTCGGTATCAACATCGTCGTCTATCCGAGAAGAAGCAAACAAACAAGACAGAAATATAAACAATCATTATCATGGCATAGTGCACAATCATGGGATGATGCATGTCAAGTTAATGGATGCATCCAAATAAACTAATTGATATGATAACACAATTTAAATGGACACATATGCAATTTTGAGTTGCATATGAAAAGCCCATGGATTTTTGGTTAGATTATTTGTTTTCCAACTAATCAACAGGTGCTAGTGGTTTAGTATGATGCATGCATGAGGAAAACAACAAAATAACAACATTAGAACCAATTTAAAATAGGGTTTACCAATTAAGAATTTTATTTATTATTTTAGGGAATTATTGGTGCATTAAAGGTGACACACACGTATTTGTTATTTTCAACCATTTAAATTGTTCAACATAAATAACTAAATTCATATTTGAAAAGATCATGAAATTTTGGGTGGATTACATGTTTCAAATATTGAAAAAGGAATTTGGATGAATTTATTATGACTTAAACAAAATTTAAACAAGTTTTAAATGAATTTTAAACAAGCATGAATTTTATTTGAATTTTATTTGCTCAAAACATAATTCCAAACTCATATTTGAAAAGTTCACACTTTGATGGTTTGAAAACGTATTTTGCATGTTCAAAATATTTTATATTGAGCAAGTTATGATTTTATCAAATTTAAATGAATTAAATAAGGATTAAATTATTTAGGCAATTTAAATTATTCAAACCATGAAACAAAATTTATATTTGAAAAGGTTATTCCAAATAGCATGGAAAACATATTTTATTTGCATTTATTGGATTAGGTATGAATTAGTTATTGAATTTAGAAATTTGCAGTTGAATTATTTGAATTCAAATTTGAATTGCATTTTGAAAATTCAAAACAGTACACAAGTGGCATAGATGGATAGACAATTAAATTTAGAACAATAAACATATTTAACTTTTATTTTTTAGAGTTATATATTAAAAGTTATTAACCAATTAAAATTTAGGACTAATCTGTAATTAAAAGGTTCTATTTTTGAAAACAGAAAAACGCAGAAACTTTTGTTACACACAGCTAGCCAGCCCAAGCCACTGCAGCGTGGGCCTGGGGGCCAGCGTGGCGTGCGACGTGTGCGTGGCAGACACGGTGGCTTACAGGTGGGCCCTGCCACTCCGCTGCGGGCAAAAAAGGTGGTTTTTATCTGCGGCCGCGGGGGATCGATCCCACGACCGCGCGCAAGGAACAGAACAGCGCAACCACTGCGCTGGTTTCAGTCGTTTGACAGTAAACGTGAAACAGAGAGGATATATTTCAGATCTGCGTTAACTGAACTCAACTGACGCGCCACGACTGAATCTTTGACAGAAACATCGACGTCGCTCGCCGGCGGGGAAGCAGCACGTCCGTGCTCGATCTGCTGGGGTGCAGTGGGGTGGTGGACGTGCACGGTACCGTGGTGGTGCAACAGAGGGAGAGATGGGAGAGAGGTAGCACGGTGGCTCACCGGGAGTTCGACGCGGTTGCAGAGCTCGGGCAGACGGCGGCGACCGCGGCGTGGACGAGGACGGCGGGGTGGACTCCGTGCGTCCCCAGGCGCGCTCCGGTGTCCAAGTTGTAGAGGAAGAAGCGGGCTTTCGTTTCCAGTGGCTAGATAGGTAAGTGGTGGACAGGAGCAGCGACGATCATGGTGGATTCAGGCGAGCATCTCCGGCGAGGGGTGACAGAGAGCGGGAGGTGGCCGGGAGCGGGGCAGACGGCGGCGGCTCGAGGGGGAAAGCGACCTAGGGTTAGGGGTAGGTGGCGCAGAGCCCTAGGGGGTATAAGTAGGGAGTACGGGGGCGGGATCACCGTTGGAGCTCGTCGATGCCGCCGTGGATGCCTCCGATGGCCGCCGTACTGCGGGAAGAAGGATTAGATCGAGGGAAAAAACGAAGCGTTTTCTTCGTTTAAGTTGCAGGCTGGGCTGCGCGCGTAAGGGAGACGAGGTGGGCTGGGCGCAGCCCACCCTCTGTTGGCGCCAAAACGGTTTGAATTTTTTTTATTTCTCCTCTTTTTTTGCTGAAATAGTATTTGGAAGAATTTGATAGGTTTAACTTAATGAAAAATTTGGAAAAAAATAGAGGAAGTTCATTAGGCCAATTACAAACTGTTGTTAACTTTTATTTTCAAAAGTTTAAATATTTGCTGGTTGTTTGAATTTAAACCAAATTTGGGGAATTTTAATATTACATGGTCATTAATAAAAACCCACTTTTAAATAGGGTAACCCCTATGTTAAATTATAAACCATTGATCAAAATTGTGTTATAATTTGCATGGATTCAATTGGTTGCTGTTTGATGCTTGAATTTGGAATTTTAAATGTGTTTGGAAATTAAATGATTGGTTTAAAACCATCATTTTCACAAGTGATCACTATGGCATAAAATGAAACCAATTGGTTGTTATTATTTGTGATTTTTATTTAAAATGTTGTAACAGAGCAAGTATGAAACCATTGTTTTGAATAAGGTTTGAATTTGAATTGTGAAAACAGTGGAAAACAAATGCAACAATTTAAGAAACAAATGCAAACAACATGGAAACAATATGATGACATGATGCAATACTTTAATAAACATGCAACAAACATTCTAAGGGGATGGTTTTCATACTTGGGATGTTACACATCAGCAACTACATTATCTTGGCCTTTCTTGTACTTAATTATGTATGGGAACGATTCAATGAATTCAACCCACTTAGCATATTGTTTATTAAGACTAGATTGGCTCTTTAAAAATTTCAATGCCTCATGATCAGAATGTATGATAAATTCTTTTGGCCAGAGATAATGTTTCCAAACCTCAAGAACTCTAACGACGCATACAATTCTTTATCAGAAACAGAATAATTCAATTGGGCCCATTAAATTTCTCAGAAAAATAAGCCACGGGTTTGCTTTCTTGCATAAGAACTCCACCAATTCCAATACCACTAGCATCACATTCTATTTCGAATTGTTTATTAAAATCAGTAAGTATTAACAATGGGGCAGAAATCAGACCTTTCTTAATCTCATCAAAGGCAATATCTTGTGTAACACCCCATTCGAAATCAAAACCCTTTTTAGTTAAATCATTTAAAGGTGCAACAAGTGTACTAAAATATTTCACAAATCTCCTATAGAAACCAGCCAATGTATTAAAACTTCTTATTTGACTAACACTCATTGGGATAGGCCAATTTTTAATAGCTTCAATTTTAGATTCATCTACTTCAGTTTCATTCTTAGAAACAACGTATCCCAGAAATATGACCTTATCTTTGAAAAATGTGCACTTAGCAAGATTACCATAAAGCTTATTTTCACGTCACACATGAAAACTTGTCTAATATGATCCACATGCTCAAGATCATTGCGGTTGTAAATTAATATATCATCAAAATACACAACCACAAATTTGCCAATAAAATTTCTCAAAACATGGTTCATTAGTCTCATGAAAGTACTAGGTGCATTAGTTAAACCAAAAGGCATCACTAACCATTCATATAAACATAATTTTGTTTTAAATGTTGTGTTCCACGCATCCCCCTTGATACGTCATAAACGTATCCCTAATTTCTTATGTTCCATGTTGATATTATGCCAATTCCTACATGTTTTCCGTATGTTTTACTATGCTTTCTTATGTTTTCCGAATGTTTTACTATGCTTTCTTATGTTTTCCGGGACTAACCTATTAACAAGATGCCACAGAGCAAGTTCCCTGTTTTCTGTTGGTTTTAGTTTTAGAAAAGTTGTTCTGGAAATATTCTCGGAATTGGAAAATTCGAAAGCCAGAAGTCCTAAAAGTCCCGGAAGCATCCAGAAGTCCCGAAGAGCCTCGGAGGGGGGCCACAGGGTGGCCACACCATGGGGTGGCACGGTTCCCCCTAGCCACGCCACCTAGGGGTGTGGGCCCCTGGCCACCCCCCGGCATCGCCCTTTCTCCCATATATACTCCCCGAGGAATAAACCCTGGGGGAATCGACCTTTTCCGCAAAATACATCCGTAGCTCCGCCACCGCCGCCGACAAGTTTCGGGGGACAGATCTCTGTTCTGGCACCCTGCCGGGACGGGGAAGTGTCGCCGCAAGACATCTCCTTCGACTCTACCGCCATCTCCATCGCCGTTGCTGTCTCCTATGATGAGATGGGAGTAGTTCTCCCCCGGGGCTAAGGGCTCTACCGGTAGCTATATGGTTCATTTCTCTCTCTCCCATGGTGTGATCTTTATGTGAACATGAGCTTTGTAATCTATTTGAATCTGTAGATTGAGCTTCATCTGTTATGCTACTCAAGTGGTTTTGTTATCTCCATAAACACTTTGATCACGGGGCAAAGGTGACAGTGTGTGCTCCGTGTGGTTTAGCATGATATTTATATCTTGTGTTGGAAGGTGAAACTATGAAATTTTGGCGTTTGTTTACTAATTTATGGCGCTCGTAGTGACATTGAGGTTCCCTAGAGAGGGAATATAGACTTGAGGCGTTCTGTTAAAGCCCTACGCAATGATTGGTGTTCGTTATTCGACCGGAGAGTGGTTCGGAGTAGCATAGTGAAGAAATGATATTTACGCATTCAATTATGTGAGCATTGTTGAGAGTGTCCACTAGTGAAAGTAGGAGCCCTAGGCCTTACTTCCAAGCATTGAAACACCGTTTTCCGCGTGTTCTGCTACATGTTTGCTTGCTGCCATTTTTATTTCCGATTGCTATTATCACTTATTATCATCCATATTACTTGCATTTTACTCTCTCTTCGCCGAACTAGTGCACCTATATACCTGACAAGTTTATTGGGTGTGTTGGCGACACAAGAGACTTCTTGTATCTTGATTGCAGGGTTGCTTGAGAGGGATGTCTTTGACCTCTACCTCCCCGAGTTGGATAAACCTTGGGTGATCCACTTAAGGGAAACTTGCTGCTGTTCTACAAACCTCTGCACTTGGAGGCCCAACACTGTCTACAAGAATAGAAGCGTGCGTAGACATCAAGCTCTTTTCTGGCGCTGTTGCCGGGGAGGTAAGGTAAAAGGCTCTCACATCCTCAGGTGTGAGTGCTCGAAGTTATTTCCTTTAGATTCTGCAATTATATCTTTTTTTCTTGTTTTCACTAGTTAGGTTTATTTTTACTTGTTGCTTGATTTTATTTTTACTAGTTAGTCTAAATGGAAAACAACAAAAATATGAGAGAGCTTTATAATCTTTATCTTGAGTTAGGACATGAAGTGTTTGAAGAGAAAATTAAAAAACCTATGGAGCTTTATTTGTATGCTAATAGCAATGTTATTAGTATTAATTCTTTAAACACCATTATTGCTAATGCTATGGAAAATTCTAAGCTTGGGGAAGCTAGTTTTGATGAATATGATATTTTTAGTTCCCCAAGTTTTGAGGAGGAAAATTTCTTTGATGATACTTTGCCTCCAATATATGATGATTATAATGATTGTGGTATTCTAGTTCGACCTGTTTACAATGATGAATATGATATTTTCAGTCCACCTACTATTTTTTTTGACACCATTACTGTGGGGGAAACCCCCACAGCCCCCTCTTTATTAAAATAAAAAACAGTTATTTACAATATGTACAATGGTACAAAAAAATACTAGGGAAGGGAGTTAATCCGTGATGTCAAAAAATGAAGTGTAGCCTTCTTCACCCTATACTTAAGAAGGGTGATCTCATGCAGGAAAATTGCTTTCCAACCTCTAAAGGTACGTTTGATATTTTGGAAGATCCAACTTCCCCAGCATGCCAGGATCACAATCTAAACAAAGCAAGGTCCTAAGAAATGTTTCCTGGCATAATTGATGGTTTCAGTATTGTTCCCAGGAAGCCATGGGATTTGCAAATAATTCCAAACTCTAGTACTAAATTGGCAGTTGAAGAAGAGATGTCTCCAATCCTCATAGATCTGGGCAGCACAAAGAACACATACATGTGTATCAGACACCTGCCAATTCCTTCTGATAAGCATATCTTTTGTATTGATTATGTCATGTAGAATTAACCAAGCAAAAAAATTGTGTTTGGACTGGCATTTACTCTTCCATAACCAACCCGAGACAGTATCTGTGGGGATGTTTGCAAAGCTGAACTCATAAATGGAACTAGAGGAGAATCCCTTCTTGGAAATGGAACTAGTACATATGTCCTTCTGCTGAGTGGATAAAAAACAGAAGCTGAATCATATAACATAATTCCAAATACTCCTGGTGTGCTAAAGATAACAATGGCAAGAAAAAATTCTGGAGCCCATCATCAACTATCATGAAATCCTTTACACATTGCAATTTATCTTTAGCATAGGAGAAATGTCTAGGAAACTATTGACTTAAAATCATACTGTTCCAATTATCTTCCCAGAATAAAACAGTAATTCCATTACCAATTTTGCAAGTACTAGCTTGCATGTAATCATCTGAAAGATTCAACACTCCTTTCCACCAGAAAGAGCCTGAAGAAATGTCAGCATGGGGGAGAACATTGTGATAGTAAGCATATGTAGTTAATTGTATCCATGGAATGGGTTCCTGATTATAGAACTTATGAAAATGCTTGAGCGGTAATGATGAATTATGAGTTTTTAAATTAATAATTCCAAGCCCCCCCTTTTCTTTGGCCTACAGACCATTGACCAGGCAGCCAGTGAATTTAGAAAATTATAAATATAATTATTAGTCAAATATAATTTCAGTGGCTTTATAAAGATCAAATACTATTTTCCAAAACCATTTCATAGTGTTTTCATCTCTTTTATGTTATGAAAATATAATTAATTCACTAATAGTACTTAATGCCATTTTAAAATAGAAAAATAATAAAATGGGGGTTTTTGATTAAATAAATTTTTAGAGACATTGTACATGTCAAATACTATTTTTGAAATTCATTTTACCTCACTTTCATATTTTTATAAACTTAACATTTCAGTGATTTACTAATAGCAACTTAAATCCATTTTCAAACTAGAAAATTAAATAAATATAAAAGTGGCTTAAATAAAATTTAGAAAACTCCTCAAGCTTTAATATTGTTTTCAAGACCTATTTTATGTTATTTTCAAATCAAATCATTTTATGAATACCACTTTATGTTTAAAACTTGGAATGACATTTGGATATTAATAAAAATAGTTGTTATTGTCATAAAATAATTTTGAGGCATAGGAACTGTTAGAGGTAATAAATCTATGGTTTCCAAGTCTATAAAACATTATTCAAAGTAATATTTGATTTGAAAACATGTTATAAAATAAGGTTTTCTAAGAGAAAACAATTTCTTTGAATAATGAAATTTTTGAATGGGCTTTTAGGGTTTAGGAAAATAGAGGCCTACTGGATTCTTAATTTCAATATCATTGAAATGTGTATTGTTTTCTTTTGTTTCTTGCATCTCATTTGGTTTTTGGTGACTTACTAAACATGAAAACAAAAATTTCAATTTTTAGTGATTTTTGGACTTTCCAAAAATCAGGGATGTTACAGACTACCACCCTTAAAAGAAATCTCGTCCCGAGATTTGGGAAGGTTAGAAAGAAAGATTTGGGTAACTGGATTCCAAAACAACTGGATGGGCTACCACCCTTAAAAGAAGCTTTGGTGGGTAGTCTATTTTCATTAGATTAGAGTGTAGATTGATTCTAGATTAGCTTGAGTAGATCTTTCCTTTGTGGTAGAGGTGTAGACCAACATAGGTATGTTGGACTACCTTTGACACTGAGGGGTCACTCTTTGGGTCAATCAAAAGATCAAGTTGAGAGGATTTCACAACATCATCTCATTATAATGGGAACACATTTCTCAGACATTCATTGTATTTTATTACATTGGAAGTTTCTTAAGGGAACATTTGTTTCTAAAGTAAAACTTTGCATCAGTTTCATTCTTGAAATGATACTTCTCGATGCTCATCATGTCTTCTTGAAGTATTGGCCTCCTTATAACTTCATGCTTCTCAAACTATCCTAACTTTGGGTTTTGGTGGCATGTTCTTCCTTTGTGGGCATTTGCTTGAATAATGCCCCATGTTTCTGCACTTATAACACTGTATATGGCTGAGGTCCTTCTCTTTAAGGCAATCATCTGTGAAGTGTCTAGTCTCTCTATAGTGATGGCAAAATACCATAGACATGTCTCTTTCCCCTTCCATTGGTATGATCTTCGCCATCATATCTTCACACTGTTGTCCAGTATACTCAACTATGTTGGTTGAAGGTCTGGGTTTCTTGTTGGGACAATCCCTAGATAAATGTCCATCTTCTTCACAAGAATAACAATTCTTGGTGGTGTGTTTGGATGAATAGGGATGTGTTGTAGTCTTGGCTCCAGTATTATCCTTGACATGGTCCATCTGAATAGTATCTAATTTGCGTTTTCCCTTCACTTCTGATTTTCCTAAGTTCTCTTGGAGTGCACTAAGCATTCCCACTTTAGTCTGTTGTCCTACTTGTTGTACCATGGGGTAAAGTGGACATTGCTTTGGAACATGTGTTGTTCCTTCACACAGAAAACAAGTAACTTGAGTGAAGTATCCTTCAGTTGAGTTTTTTACATCACCATGGGGCCACTCATCTGGACAATCTTTGGAATAGTGTCCTATCTCTCCAGAAGCTTTGCAGGCTTTGAGTGTTGACAACATTTCTTCTTCCATCTCCTGGTTATCTCTAGCTATGAGAGGCTGATTGTTTTCACTATTGGCCAAGTTTTGGGACATCATCTTCACTATCTGTGATTGAGTATCCAACACTTGTTGCATTCCTGGTGTTAACTCCATATTGGGGTTGCTTGCTTTGTTCTGGGTCATCAGTTGTATCAGCTGAGTTTGGCTTCTAGTAGCATCTGCATTGCTATTGAGTTCTCCGGGTTGTTGGCATTATGGCTAGGCATCTGTTTTGAGGTTTGAGGGAAGATGAGTAAATGTTAGAAAGATAGCTAAGGAAGGTTCCTATCCAAACATTTCAGATCAAGGAAACTCATCTTGCAAACAACACATAACAAACACATAGCAACATAGTCATCACACCAAAGAAAAAGGTTTTTGAAAACACTAATATTGTCATACCATACTCATTAGTATGATCAATATACTAACACGTTAACGTTGTTCTAACAAACTAGATTGGTGGTCTCATCTATATCTTCTCTCCATGTCTTAGCTATTCTTGATTGTTGTGAAGTCTATGATTTTCTTCAAGTTCTTCAATAGTCTTGAGTGTAGGTCTTCATGTGGTGAAAATACTTCTTGTACTTCTTGGTATGATCATCAACATTCCTGTCTTGATGGTATTGAGGAGGGAGGTCATCTAGAAAATTTTGAAGGTGAATAATAGATGAGAGGATATGAGAAAGATTAAGATGATTGTTTTGTTTCTAGAAAGTTTGAACATAGAAAGTTTTCAATCCTAGGGTGATCAATGGGTTATTAACAACTTGTTGCAAATTGGATATTCACTATTGTGAGAGATACAGGCACCCGCAAGCCAATCAAGGAACGGTCTCGTGTCCGTGGACACGTAAATTTGTCCGGGCCGCTTCATCTCACTATGCCGCTAGGATCCAAAATACTCTAAGGAGATAATAACATGATCAAAAATGGCTTCCAAACCTAAGGGTCTCAAATTCTACAGGCAACACAATGCTCTGATACCATTTTGTAGCGTTCCCACATTTAAATAATGTAAGGACACCTGTGTTATTGTGCTAGTCCCTGGATCATTTGCTAGCACCACAGTACAAAATGAAATATCATGCAAATGCATCAAATTCTATTACATCGCATGATCCAGTCTTTACAAAATAGGATTACAACTTGCATAGTCTTAGAAGACTAGCAGAAAAGAAAGAAATACAACGGAAAACATAGTACAACATTGAGCCCATCTTCTTCATGTGCCACAGGCAAAACATGTTGGCGATAGTCTCGAGATCCTAAACGAAATCCTCACTCGTCTTCAGAAACAACTGCAATATGGAATATGAAGCCACAAGGGAGTCAATACAATTTAATGTATTGGCAAGTAACACTATGGTGGATATAAATGGCAAGACTAATACTACATGCTTATTTGGCTGAGTGGGGTTTTTGGCTAAGTTTGCATAAAGCCAGTTTTCTCCTATCACTTTTGTAAAACAAACTTTTATTTTCAAAAGGGTGGCAACATTGGATTAGGATCCAAGCACCACAATACTGTTCACTTGGTCAAATTTTACTTATTGAAATTGATGATGAGATTCTTCCGTCAATCCTTGTCCAGCTGCTCATAGTTGTCCATAACCGGGGACACGGCTAAGATCTTAGTTTGTTGACTCTGCAGAGGTTGTGCACTTTCACCCTTTGTCTTCAATTAGCCCAAACATCCTATACACCCGGAGTGCATCATGGAAAGGAGAGAATTGAGACGAGATCTTTCAGAAGAAGAAGTCCAAACCCATCGGCAAGACCGTTCCACCTATAATTTTGCTACATCTGCTAGTCAAGCCTGGGCTGAACTCTCACAACTTAGTTGATCAAGACATAGCCCATATGTCAAAAGGCTGCACGGGAAGCTACTAAACTTAGAAGGACATAGTAATCTCTTTGTTCCTGGGTGGCCATCCTCAAGTGACAACCTCAAGTGGAATAACCCTTAGATAAGGGCCCTGAGGAAACACTCAACATAACCCAGTCTTACCACTTCCACCCAGGTGGTTCATTCATTAGTTATACTTAGGATTTTTCCTCAACATCTAGTAAAACCATTTGTAACATTGCATAGCACCTAATAAATTCTAATTCTATCAAAATAACAAGGTAAAAGGGATGGCTACACACTACTAGGATAATAGCATAGCATAGTATACCTTAGTAAAATTTCCTATCATGCATACTACTCAAAATCAACTAATGCATATAGAAAATAATGGGTAGTTGATTATGTGTTACTTGCCTTGTTGAAGTTGGTGAAGATATCACACTCTCTTCACAAAGGATCGTTGCTCTCCGTACAATCTATTCATTGACAACACAAAACCAAAATAAACAAGCATTTTAACAATCAAACACATAAGTTAAGAAAACAAAGCAATTAACATATCAAAAAGGGGCTTAACCAAGTTGGTTAGGACAAGGTTTGGGTTCGAAAGATTCATTCTCTAATGGTCTCATACTTGTTAAGGAAATTCCAATGGTTTACTTGGGAAGGGCTAGGTTGAGTTATGTATAAAACTAACTTTATTATAACCATACTTGTCGAGGAAGTTCCAAGAGTTCACTAAGAATAAACATATTACTTCTTCAACTGAAGTAATACATGCAAACACTTGGTCATATTCACCTTCAAAATTATTTGAGTGACTATGTTAGTATTTTCCATTGTGGTTAGGGTCGGTCTACTAACTTCATCATCAAAGGGAAAATATTACTAAGTCTTGGGTTTCCCATTTGGGTCAATGGCTGGACAAAAAATAACTTGTTACTCTTCAACTTGGGTGGATTGCTTCTAGTCCTCATGTGATTGCCTTCTTGAAGATCATCATCATGCCATCTAAGTTGTTTCCTTCCTTGGTGTGGTGCTTCTCTTGGTCTTGATAAATCTTCATGATCTTCACTTCACTACTTGGTTTAGGTATGGGATGGTCACAAATACCACTAAGTCAATTGAAAGAAAAAAATGGAAGGGATAGGAAGAGAGAGAGATGTCTTCTTCTAAATTTCTTCACACTTGTACTTCTTGAGTTGCTTCTAGTTGCTGTGGAGTCCAAGTCTTTTCTTCAAAACTTCTTCATTGATCTTCCTTGTAGCTCTTCATGTTGCCATCAAGTTGAAAGTGAAGAACCTTCTATTTCTTGAGTCTTGTTTTCCATTTGCTAACTTGATGGATTCTTGAAGCAAGAATAGGGGGATGGAGAAGTAGATAGAAAGCAAAGGTACTAGGGTCTAAGGTTTACCACTTGGTCTTGTATGTGATTTACACATACTAGGTACTTGGTCTTGGCTCCAAAATAGCCATAACAACAAACGTAAGCATTGATAGAAACAACTCTAATACTTAACCAACTAGGTGGACTACTATGATGGAAGTTTGGCTAAAATTACATGGTCATGGTCCAAGGGTGTCCAAAATGGTTGGGCAAGGTTGTTTCTGGTCCAAGGTTATCAAATGGAGCAATTTTGCTTAAGGGAACATATTCCAATTATTTAAAGAATTAATTCTATGCCAAATATACTTAAACAGACATTTTAATTCTAAAATCAAATTTAATTTGATCAATAATTATTTTGGGATAGAGGATATCAAAGTACACATTCTAAGGTTTCCAAATATATTTTATTTGCAATTTTTGGATTTGTAGAATTTGAATTATGCCAAATTTCATCAAACACGCATATTTGAATTTGAACAAATTTAAGTTTTTCAAATTTGAATTTTTCCAGTGCCAAAAGTTTCTAGATGTCAAGGGCTTTTCAAAAAGTCCAAGATTGCTAAATTTGGCCTCATGGATCAAAAGATATGATAGATCTAATGTGCAGGGACTAATCTGTAAAACTGCCAAATAATTCTAGCGGGAGAAAATTGAATTTACAGGCTGGCCACGTGTCTGGATCTGATTGGTCACTGGTGCTGACTAGGTGTCTACGTGGCCTGCTGACTGGACGGGTGACGTGGTTAAGTGGATCCATATGGATCATCAGATCTAGATCTGACGGTCTGAGATGCGTACCCCTTTGGGTTTAAAACTGGCCGCACGATCTAAATCTAAGGGGCAGGATTAGAGGAGGGGAGGACTCACCGGCGGTTAGGGTTGGGTTCGCCGGAAATGGCGTGCGCGGCGGCCGGAGACGCAGGGAGTCGACGGAGACGGCGATCCGGTGGCCTTCGGGCTCGATGGAGACCACCGCGATGCTCAGAAGAGCACGGCGAGAAGGATGGTGGTGACGGGGATGTCTCGGGTGGCTTCTGGTGACGACGCGGTGCGGGAGATGGCGGCGTTGCTCCGGTCTTCCTCGGGTGCACACGGCGGCGGTGTTCTACTGCGACAAAAGCAACAAAAAACTCATTACGGGGTGCGCACGGTCACGGGGATTCAAAAGGGGCAGTAGGGAGTTGTCCTCGTTTGCTACCTTCGCCGGAAATGGGTGGAGATGGTGGTGGCAGTGCGCAACTCCGGCGAGCAATACCGAGCGGCCTCTCGGTGCTCTCGGGCTAGGGTTTGGGGGAAAAGGACGAGGGGCTCGGGATCCTCTTATAGATGTAGAGAGGGGAGGGGAACACGGCCTTAATGGCCTTGATTTGATGGCGAAAATTTCGGCCGAAACAGCCATGGCAGTTTCCAAATGAGGAAGAAGATGATGACGACATTGATGACGTCATCAATGATTTTTCTTTTATTCCTGTTTATTTGTTTTAATTATATCTTCTGTTTTATAAATCCAATTAACATGAAACTAATTTCTAAATTCTTAAAATTTCAAATGCTTTCCAACGGAATCATTTTTGAAAACAATTCAACATATTTTATTTTTGAAATTTTGGAAATTTGAATGATTCTTTAATAGTCACTTAATGTGATTTTTTTAATTTAGAAAATTATAAAATATAATTATTAGTCAAATATAATTTCAGTGGCTTTATAAAGATCAAATACTATTTTCCAAAACCATTTCATAGTGTTTTCATCTCTTTTATGTTATGAAAATATAATTAATTCACTAATAGTACTTAATGCCATTTTAAAATAGAAAAATAATAAAATGGGGTTTTTGATTAAATAAATTTTTAGAGACATTATACATGTCAAATACTATTTTTGAAATTCATTTTACCTCACTTTCATATTTTTATAAACTTAACATTTCAGTGATTTACTAATAGCAAATTAAATCCATTTTCAAACTAGAAAATTAAATAAATATAAAAGTGGCTTAAATAAAATTTAGAAAAGTCCTCAAGCTTTAATATTGTTTTCAAGACCTATTTTATGTTATTTTCAAATCAAATCATTTTATGAATACCACTTTATGTTTAAAACTTGGAATGACATTTGGATATTAATAAAAATAGTTGTTATTGTCATAAAATAATTTTGAGGCATAGGAACTGTTAGAGGTAATAAATCTATGGTTTCCAAGTCTATAAAACATTATTCAAAGTAATATTTGATTTGAAAACATGTTATAAAATATGGTTTTCTAAGAGAAAACAATTTCTTTGAATAATGAAAATTTTGAATGGGCTTTTAGGGTTTAGGAAAATAGAGGCCTACTGGATTCTTAATTTCAATATCATTGAAATGTGTATTGTTTTCTTTTGTTTCTTGCATATCATTTGGTTTTTGGTGACTTACTAAACATGAAAACAAAAAGTTTCAATTTTTAGTGATTTTTGGACTTTCCAAAAATCAGGGATGTTACATTAGAAAAAGAAGCCACAAGACACTCAAGATTATCCACATGGTGTAAGATATTAAGAATATCTAAATTTTGATCAATCGGCATAGAGACTCCCATCCTGTTTTTAAAACAACACCAGAAAGCAGAAGCCTTATGATGATGATCAATCAAAGTAACACCCTCATCAATTTTAATTTCTGCAATTGTATTGGATCTATATCTTTCAGTGGCCTTGGCATGAAAGAATTTGATATTTTCACCTCCCAACTGGACCCATCTGATAGTACATCTCTTTTTCCAATATGCAGATTGAGAAAGCAAAAGTTTTTGCAGATGGATCTTCATAATAATCCTGAAATTGGATTCTGGCCTGCTCAAAAATCTTTCCTCTTCAAGATTATCCAGAATCAAAATCACTCTATTGAATTTAGCAATTAGTAATTTAATATGTGAAAGGTTTTTGCCCCATCTTTTCAGCTCATGTCTGATGTTTTTAAATTTGGCTGTAATTTTGGAAGCAATATTATTAGCCTTAACAGGCCAATGCCAAACTCTGGTAACAAGATCATTAAATCCTGTCTGATGAATCCAATGATTTTCAAACCTAAAAATTTGAGCCTTTGGGATTGTGGTGGAGATGGAGATAACACAAGGGACATGATCATAAGTTGATTTAGCTAGAGGCATAACCAAAGAGTTGGGATAATTAATAGTCCAATCATGACTAGTAAAAAACCAATCCAATTTCTCCAGCAAGGGCTGATCTTGCATATTTGACCATGTGAAATCCCTACCTTGGAGAGGTAATTCAATAAGGCTCAAATGGCTGATGATTTCATTGAAAATGAAAATGTCATTCATATCAGCACGAGGCTTGTTTTTGTTATCAACAGATCTAATAAAGTTAAAATCACCAATAAGGAGCCAATTCTCATGTGCAGGAATAATAAGATCATGAAGCCAGAGAACAAAATTATCTCTTTCAATTCCTCTACATGGTCCATACACAGTGACTAAAGTCCAGGACGTATTGTTATGTTTGGATGTGAAAGACAATCTTATAGCAAATTTATGGCATTCCAACATATTTTCTTCAAATAAAAAACTATTCCAAACGACAATGATTCCACCAGATGCACCCACAGAGGGAGAAAATACAAATCTATCAAATCTCTTTGGGCAGAAAGATCTAATGAAAGAGTGATCAAAAGAATGACATTTGCTATCTTGGAGATAAATAATTGCACATTGACTTTCCTCAATTTTGGTATATACTAATAATCTTTTATTTGGGTCATTAAGCCCTCTGACATTCCAGTCTAAGACTTTCCAATCAAGATTCCAATATGTTGTACTATCCATAAGAACCAACTTGATATGCAGAGAGGAAATAGCAAGCCCAACAAGCTATTGAGAAAAATAATTCCTTAAGAACACCACTCAAAATGATATATCACAATATAACTCCATGAAGGTACATTCCAGGAAGTAGGAGTCTTAGTACATATGTGAGCATTAGGTACATTATCTAAAATAAGAGGATGCCAAAACAGTGGCCAAAAAACATCAGAGATGTTCCTATCATTAAGACTTCTTGTTCTTCTTCTCATCATCTTGAATAGCTTCAAGATTTTTCTCTGAAATCTCCTCTTCGGCAATCTCAAGCATCCTCCCCACCTATTGCAATATGACCAGAGGAGTGTGGGGGGTTATTGGACCCTCATCTGGCAAGGGTCTAGTGGACCTGGGCTTCTTCTTGGGGAGGGGATTATCCTTCATGGATTCCAACTTGAACCCATTGGCAATGAGAGCCAACCTTGTGGGGTGCTCACCTTGCTTCTCTTCCTTTTCTTGGGGATAGAGACAGTAGAAATATGGTTTTCACCTGCTGTGAAAGGCTTCCTAGTAGGACTGTTGGATAAATGAACAAAACTCTCAGGACAATCAGATAAACAAAGCCTTCTAGCAGTTCTTTTGGCATGAAAAAAGTTCCTTTTTGCAGTAAACTGAAAGAGAGATCCCTCCAAAGGTGCAGAGCACAATGTGATATGAGAGAAGGGACAGATCTGCAGACCAGAAGGGCAGAGAGAATTCAGGATACCATGTGGAAGAAATTTACTCAAAATCTTCTCCCATTGCATGGATGGAGGCAAAACATGGCCATATAACTGAGGATTATGCTGCACCCATGGCCAAACAATGTTGCAAGACATTGGGATTACATCAGTATTTTCATGCAACTGAAACATGTTGACCACAAGCTGGACCTGATTATTCTGGTTAACTGAATTGTCGGAATTATCCACCACTACAGAACCAGAATCCGTTGCAACTATAAGATCATCCCAGTCCCCAACATTGTCGTCATGTGCATCTGGCTGTTGCTGTTGCATAGCTTCTTCAGGTTGAAAAGGTGGAACATTCCATCCTTGCTCTGGGTATTGTGGAAGAACAAAATTACCAATATCATGCTGCAGACCACCAGGAAGTGGATGTGGATTTCCATCCAAAGGCATGGGATCCTCATCAGGTGGAAGAACCTCTGCAAATTCAGCAGACAGCACATAGAAGGGAGCAGTCCAAGATTCTCTAACTGCACCAAGTGAGCTGAAATTCCCAGAAACCACACATCGAGGCACTAGCTGAGGTGAAATAAAGGATGCATAAACCAGGTTTCTATCCAGTGATCCATCAAGATGATGCCAGTGATGAAATCGACTAAAAGGAGCAATTGCATTGGCTATATCAGAGTCATTACGAAAATCAGCAGGGATACCCAAAAACATGAGCCATCCTTTTCGAAAACCAATTACAGATTTGTGAAGTTGAGTTCTGTTATCATGATTAACAAATCGAACAAAAATATTTTCCTGCAACTCATAAGGACCACCCTGAACTAAGGTTGTGCGAGCGGCAGCACTACGCATCTGAAACATACCAACTCCAAACAAACACGGTTGTACATCCTCCACCACACGAAGCAGCTGTTTCTCAACATATAATCGTACCTGCTGACGCAAGAACTGCTCCTCTTCAGGTAGCTGTGGTGGTTCCACAATGGCGACACAGTAGGTCTCGTGTGTACGAAGAGGGGGGCTGCAGGGGTGTAGAAAGTGCAAGGCAAACGTGAAGGACCACCATCGATGATCTGGAAGCCCTCTGGAACCCATCTCGCCGGATTCAGCTCGAAGGTCGCCATGGCCTGCAATTCAAAGGAGAACAGAGGTGTTGTGATGGCAGATGAGGAGCTACAGGCGTCCGCTGTGTTAGAAATAGGCGTCAAGCTGGGAGCCGAAACGGCAACAGCCTCTTTGCTCTGAGTTGTGTCCGGACTTGTACACGTTTTTGTAGGAACCCAAGATTAGAAATTCTTTTTTTTTACCAAAACAGTTGAGCTGGATATGCCCATAGTGAAAAAAGCTTTTACAGCGTATTTTATTACCACAGTCCACCGTGTCATGATCCATGGACAATCATCTTCCACATCTCCAAAAGCGGTACGCCAAGTCATAAATAAGCTCATTAAAGCCATTAGGATCATTGTCCACTTCATTAATAGGCAGAGTAGAACCCTATCTTAAATTTGTTTCCACCGGTGGATCTTTGTCAGAGGAACTCATTAAAGACATTATGTCACTATTATTAAAATTTCCAAACACAATATTAGCATCACGAGAGTTGGGATCATTATATCCCTTGCATGCTTCATATGAGATAGAGTCTGAGAAAATTAGCCTCTTGCGTGTCGAATTACTTGATCAGATGCTTGATTTAGGAACAGGCAGCTTCAAAGCTTGGAGACCCAATTGTACCTTCTTTTTGGATGGACTAATCAATGTCCATTCTTGTCGGCACTCCTCTTTCCAATGACGAAACTCACTCCTCCAATGAGGACCACCACGACCCCAAAGATTAAATTCACACTTTAATTGCTTACATGAAAATCTTCTCAGATTATAAATGTGAAAACCAACAAGTTTACTAGAAACATTGAAACAAAATGTTCTGTCATGAAGGAGAGAAACTTAAAGTCGTCCACAAAAACCACCAATCACTGATTCGAGTGCAATCGCCACAACATCCTCATCCAACCGAAAATTTGCATGTGCAAAGGAGACCACCATAATAAAATGACCAGAATTCCATGTCGGGTGGACTGTTGTGTGAAAAAAAAAATCACATCCTTTGCAAAGTTATATCCATGTGAGAAATCCAGTCCCGTAGTAATAGAGTCAAAAACCGCAGAAGAAAGATCTTCCTCGGGAGGAGTGGAGGGTTTATCCGTGATGGCCGAATCATGGTCAGATGAATTAATACTCGTAATCAATTGATCTCCAATGTTAGGAGCAGTAATAGCTGAATCCAACACAACATTAATAGTACCAGAAGAGCCAGGATTAACGTGATCATAAGGAGAGATCACACAAGAGCCAACTAGGGCCGAATGAGAGGGAAAACATACCTTCGAACCAAGATCGATTCGTTCAAAAGGCAAGACTCCACGTCCAACCAGGGACATCCCTTTGGCATCTTTGAGTGATATCCAAACACCCCAGGATGCCTTGATCCAAAGATGCAATGAACCATCATAAACCTTGTCACGTCCCCGATCTAGATCTTTCGAGGTGGAGTAAGTAACCTTCCAGATCCAAGATGGAGGAATTGTGGGCGCCATTAGGGTATGGCGATGAGAGGGAGCTAATTAATGGACCAGAAATGACAATGGCCGGCCGGAGAGAGGTGATCGCCGGCGGCTAGGGTCAAGGGAGGTGGAGTCCACCTACTATTGAGGAGAAAATTAATTATGATTACAATATGCCTCCTTTATTTAATGATTATGGTGATGAGAATAATAATGATAGCTATTTTGTTGAATTTGCTCCCACTACTATTAATAAGAATGACTATGCTTATGTGGAGAGTATTAAATCTTTATGCCTGTGGCTCATGATAAGAATGTTTTATGTGATAATTATATTGTTAATTTTATTCATGATGCTACTGAAAGTTATTATTAGAGAGGGAAACATGGTTTTATGCATCTCTCAACACTATTAATTTCCCCTCTTTATGTTGAAATTTTTGATGTTGCACTTATTTTGTCTTCCTATGCTAGTCACTTTGTGCTTCGTTGACTTGTTTTTCTACAAGATTATTTTACATAGGAAGTATGTTAGACTTAAATGTGTTTTATATTTGCTTCTTGATGCTATCTTATTGTGCTTCAACTCTTATTCTTATGTGAGCATTTTTTAAAAATTATTATGCCTAGCTGAAAGGCGTTAAAGAAAAGCGCTACCGGGAGACAACCCGTTTTATTTCGCTGTTTTCAACCCGTTTTCTTTCGTTTTCTTTTGTGTGCTTTGCACCTGGGTGTTTTCTATTTCCCTAGCAACCCCGCTGTATCTTTTCTTTCGTGTTTTTGTTGAGCCAAGTAAAGCCTCTAGTGGAAAGTTGAGGCTATATTTCGGATTTCTGCGCAGGAAACAGATTTCTGTTGTCCACTGTTTATTTCGTATAAAATCACAGAAAATTCAAAATGACCTGAGATTCTTTGTGCTTAATCCTGAGTTATATACGCAACTTTTCTTAGAAGACAACTTTTTGATTTGATCAACAGAAGATTTTTGAAAAAAAAATAGATCTTTACCAGTTGTTCTGTTTTGACAGATTTCTGCCATTTATCGCATTTGCATCTTAATCTCTTTCTTTTGGTGTTCTTTTGAGAAAAAGAGTTTTAAAAAAAGTTGCGACAGTAGCTAATGTATTTTTTAGTGTTAGACTTGTGTTGAAACTGAACCATGTGAATTTATTATTTCAATTGCACCAACGTTGCTAATGAAGATTGTGAGAATTGTGGTGTGAAGGAAGTTTTCAACGGTCAAGAGAAGAGGATGATATGATGTGACCAAGAAGAGTGAAAAGCCTAAGCTTGGGGATGCCCCGGTAGTACATCCCAGCAAACTCCAAGAAGACTCAAGCGTCTAAGCTTGGGGATACCCAAGGCATCCCCTTCTTCATTAACAAATTATCAGGTCACTTCTAGTGAAACTATATTTTTATTCGGTCGCATCTTATGTGCTTTACTTGGAGCGTCTTTTATTTTTGTTTTCAGTTTTTTTGGTTTTATTTGCTGTAATAAATGGTTGGATCTTATCATACTTGTGTGGGAGAGAGACACGCTCCATTTTCATTGCCTAGAACACTCTAGTTTTCATTCTTATTGTTCTGTGAGTGTTCACTTTTTGCTAGTACTGCGTTTAGCCTTTGTTTTCATGCATCTCTTGTTCAGAGCTGTTAGATTTGGTAGTTAGGTGGTTCTCATATGTGTTCTTGGTTGAGAATAGAAATGCTTATGTGGTAGTTGGTATAGTGGAAAAATTCGCATGGTCTTGTAGATCACTAAACTGCTTCACTTGAATCACTATTGTTGTTTTGAGATATGTAACACCTGGGGGATTTTTTCCCCCAAATAGGTATTGCTTGTTTTCCTTTCTGGCATTGCATCACATGCATCATCTGCACATTGTTTGCAAACCGATTCAAAAACAAAACAAAAATTCAAATCCATTTAAATTTTTCAAACAATGCACCTGTGTTTTTCAAACTCAAATTGTTTTTCAATATAAGTTGATTGGAATTAATTTTGTTTGGTTATTTCAAAAAAAACCATCCTTTATGAAACACCATTTGAAATTCAAATAGCAAATTCAAAACAAATTAACATTTCAAAATTTTGAAATTAATGTTAACATGCTTGGACTTTACTGTTTTGTAATTCAATAAAAATTAATTCATAAAAATGAAAACCCCTAAAACCTCTTTCTTTTTCTCTCTCTTTCTTTCTACAAAAAAAAATGTGTAAACAACAAAAAAAATTAAAAGAGAAAACCAAGGGGGAAGCAGGCCAGCCCAAAAAGGGCCAGCCCACCTACCACCCTGCTTTTTCCTCTCCACCCCAAGCACCCAGCCCACCACACCACCTAAGCCCACCTCCTCCTTCTTCCTCGTACGGCAGCGCATCTAACGTATCCACGTCAACAGAGCTCGATGGGACGGCCGGGAGCAATTCCTCCACCTCCTTAAAACCCCTCCTCTCCGAGCCCTAGCCCCCTCCTCCTTCCCTGCCGCCGTCACCCTCTTGTTCTCCTCCACCTCCGCTTCTCTCTCTCTAGCTCTTCTCTCTGTTTCCGTTGGCGTTGGGGGAGAAACGGTGGAGCTCGCCGTCAGGGCCTCGACGCCGTGGGCCCTTCCGCGTCGATCAGGGCGGCGCATCGGGTCCGTCTCGACCCCGTGAACGTCATCGACACCACGGTCTGCGCGGAGGAGGCCCAAGGAGCTCGCGTTGCTTCTCTGAAGTCCACAGCCGCCGATGTTCCCCTCCGATTCGTCGACGACCCCTTCCCCGCCGCACTCAACCACCTCCGCCATGTCCCTCCGGTGAGCCTCCCTTTCCCATTCCCGGCCTTATCCGCTCGTTTCATGTCCGTCTGTGGGTCGTCGCTGTCGAGCCCGTCGCGGCTGCCATGGACGCGAGCTGCGCTGCCCTCTGCTGCTCGCGCACGGGAGCGCCACCTCCACCTCGCACACACCGTGCACCACGTCCACCTCGCTACCTTGCACGTGACGCACACACGCACACCACCGCGGGATCACGCACGCACACGCGATGCTCACCGCGCCGCAGCTGCCCCTGTCGCCGTCGAACTGAATTTGGGTTCAGTTTCGTTAGGTTGGCAAAAGGACATGCCTTTTATCTGAAAACAGTCGCGCCTGTATTCTGAACATCAACACATCAGCAGCGCAGTGGCAGCGCACCCCGCGCGCACACCCTCGATCGTCGGTTCGATCCCTGGGAGAGGCACGCCCCCCCTTTTTCCTTGTTTTATCGCGCGCAGGGGCCAGGGCCCACCAGTCGGTGACCCTCGGAGCCACCTCATCCACACCCATGCACACGTGGACGCCACTATGGCGCTGGCCCCGCACGGCAGTGACACAGGGCCAAGGGCGATGTGTGAGAAACCTACCAGGGGCCTCCCTGTGGTTTCTTTTTCCTTATAAATCCCTCGAAATCACAGATCAGTCCCTGGATTTCCAAACCCTATAAAAATTGCAAAACACATCCAAATTCAAAATGTAAGACATGTAAACCACTCTAAATAAAATGAACTTTCCAAATATGCAGTCTGTGCACTGTTTTGAACATTCCAAATCAATTCAAAAATTCAAATTCAAATAACTCTTTTGAATTTGATTAAATTCATAACAAATTCAAATTTAATTCAAATGGCCCATATAAAACATGTTTTCCATCCAAAATTCCATGCTCTTTCCAAATATAACATTTATTTTCAGTTTTGGATAAATAAAACTAATGCAATTACTTAATGCTTTAATTAAATCATTTAAATGGTGAAATTCATAACTTGCTCCATTAAAATCCAATTTCAACAAATAAAATATGTTTTCCACTCAAAATGAAACCACCTTTCTGAATATCAACTTTGTTTTGCAATTTGGACAATTAAAATTAATGTCATTTAAAAATGCCTTAATTAATTAATGAAAAGTCCTAATTAATAACTTTCACATGCTTGCTCCAAATTGAAAACCCAAAACATGAAATCCATCCAAAATGAAATGCTACACTTAAATATCAACTTTGTTTTCTGGTTTGCAACATTTAAATTGGATATTTGCTTCACCTCTTATTTAATGCATTTAAATTGGTTAAAATCATTTAAAATTGTTTCTCAACCAATAAAGTATGTTTTCCCATCAGATTCATGTCATTAACATTGTCATGTCATTCATATTCCTGTTTGCATCTTGCCTTGTGCATTTTAGCATTTGTTATGCATGATCACCTAACTGGCAACATATGGAATGTATGGGGCATTTTAATTCAACTGTTGCCCCATTCCATTTAAATTGCCTAGCTCACCTCTTTTCTTATTGGCCATGCTAAACCACATTCATATTGCTGTGTGGATAAACAACTTGAACCAATTCCTATTTCTCCGGACTCCGGTTCCGATTAAATTGCTTAAGTTGTTTCCCCTGTTGCATCTTGCCATGCCATGCATATAAAATAGGATCATGCTGGATCTTTTGCCGTAGAAGTAATTGTTGCATCCGGTGTTTGTTCGAGGTTCGTTGCTTCTTCGCGGATAGGACGTTGAGATGATGTGAGCAACAACAAGATTCTTCGGATGTACCCCTACTTGCTGGATTCCAGGCAAGTATACTCACTTGCTACCTATGGCTGCCTTTCATCACTTGTTACCGATTCTTACCGTTACTCTTATGCTAGCCTTATGATTCGATGCTTGTGTCTCGATCCTATCATATGTTTACCTTGCAGCCATGATATAGCCTTCCTTCCACTTCCTATTAACTGTTGTTTGTTTACCGTGTTGGCCTTGTGTCGTAGTTGCATGCTTAGTGTTGTTTGCGCTCAAGTCTCGTTGTCTGTCTTATCATCTGTTTAGTTTGATAGTTGGGTTTCGATTCAATCAACAACATGTTAATGTTTTGGGTAATAATAATTTGATGATAAGGCACCGGCAGGAGGCCCGGCGTGGTTTTGAGGCCTGCTAGTGTCGACCCTAATTAGGAAAAGGGTCTTGTCCATTGATCCATGATGAGCGCACTAACCGCATGTGGGAAGCGAGTATGGGCGCCCCCCGCAATTCTGATTCGATTCGCATCTCGTTCAAATCGCCTCATTTAGTTCGGGTTTTCCATTTGCCGCATGCATATGCAGGTGCGAACCCTTGGCGCCAGGGTGGAACTTTTGTAGTCGGCATTTAGGGAGACACGTTCTTAGAGTGCTATGAGGGTCCCCTTTTCTTCGTGGGGCTTGATTAGCCGTGCGCTCAATTGCACGGGGTTCTTTGGGCTTGATGCGAAGAAGAGTTGGGTTGTGTTGAGTACCTCGCTTGGTGGGTTGATCCCCCGTCTGGCGGGTTATTCTTACGTGTACGGCCAAATTGGTGCATCCCTGCAGGGTTAAATCTTCTCGAGAAGCCGTGTTGTCCGCGGTTATGGATGACTTGGTGAAAGTGCTGGCTAACAAGTACTCAGACAACTTACACTTAACGATGATAACTTGACTAGTAATATAGATTACCTCCACCATAAAAATGAATGTCACCTTAATCAACCGTGTGAGTTTTCCTTGGGTTGCTTCCTTAGTAGGGGGTAACACTGGATGGGTATTGTTTGGTGAGTAGTTATAGTTGGTTTTGTCGCGCTCTCTTATCCCTCTCTAATAGTCTGGAGTTGTAGCGTGTCTCTCTAGTTGATGCTGCTGCCCGCTGCCGCTTCTTTGCACTACCCCCCTTCTCTTTCCGTTGTACCCAAAGTATTTGTATCTTGTGATGATTGGTTACGCTGGTATCTTGTGAGTATGGTTTATCCACTTGCCAGTACTTAATAGTACTGACCCACGAATCCATTTCGTGGCTGCATATTCCACATTGCAGTCAACAGGTTTGAAGTCTGACGACGTTAGCTTGGGAATCCCTCCGTCTTGGCCTGGGCAGGGATTGGACGCCATCGGTTATCTTCAGGACTCTTAGTCCAATTTGTATCTTGTCCGTAGTCGGACACTATGTTGTTTCTTCCGCTGTTATTTGGGATCTTTGTATTGTATCAGTTGTATCCTTGACTCGTTTGAGTCGTCTTGTATATACCTCCTCTGTTGTTGTTGTGGATTATTCGTGAACTGTTGTAATGTTATCACAAGTGGCAACCTGAAATCGGTTATTATGTGGATTTTGGCGGAAATGCTGAAATCTGCATAGTGCCCGATCCCGGGGCGTCACAAGATATTAATTTTCTTAATGGATAAACGGGAAGGACTAGTAAGTATAAAATTTTAATGGTTGGTCTAAGAAACTTGAAACTATGCCACACTTAAATTACCAGCTGATAGAAACAATGGTATATGATTGGTATGAGTGATACATTTCAGATCGTACTTTTGTTACGCGCTACGGTCGGGGTAGCTAACAGTGACTTGTCACTGCCACGGACCCTCTTGGAGTGATTTGCACTTTTCCTTGTAAGATGATTTTCTTGTTGTAATCTTTTAACTCGTGAGTCTATGTTGCGGTTCTTGGCACTTCCACCATCCATATTTGCTAGCCTCTTCGGTACTGTGCATTGCCCTTTCTCACTTTGAGAGTTGGTGCAAACTTTGCCAGTGCATCCAAATCCCGTGGGAGGACTTTGTTCTCGTACACATAAGCCCATATATTCTTCCTAAAAACAGCCACCATACCTACCTATCATGGCATTTCCATAGCCATTCCGAGATATATTTCTGCACAACATCCACCTCCATTATGTTACTTGAGGATGAGCTTCATGATTATTTATGCATACACTGGCAGGAGCATGCAGTTGGATACATCAGAGATATTCCTTTATGAGTTTTGAGTACTAAAATTGCGATGATTCATTGTAATATAGGATGTTGCCCCTACTGGTGAGGATATATAAAATAAAAAAATAAAAAATAAATGAAAAAGCCCAAAAAAAAGGCCAAAGAGATAATAAAGAGAGAGGGGGCGCATCACTATCCTTTATACCACACTTGTGCTTCATGTTTAGCACCAATACTTCAGTTTGGAGAGAGTTTTCATAGTATCATTCATTCATAACTATGTGGGGAACTTTACATTATAGAACTTGGCTTGTATATTCCAATGATGATCCTCCTCAAATGAGCTCTAGGTCTTCGTGAGCAAGCAAGTTGTATGCACGCCCACTAATTCCATTGGAGAGCTTTCATACACTTATAGCTCTATGTGCATCCGTTGTGTGGCAATCCCTACTCCTTGCATAACTTCGGTTGTAAGACTTTGTCTTGTCTAATGACCACTTTCAGCTTTGTGAGCCTTTCTTCCATTGACCTTCCAAACCCCCCATAATGTTCTCTTAAACATAAAATCCCGGTGCGAGGGACCAACGCAGAACACTTGCTTGTTTTTAGTGTGCAAATAGTTTAAGATTCAAGCATTGCATCGTGTGGAAACCTTGACTTGATCCTAACAGGGGTTGTGAAGATCGTTTGACGTGCATGATATTGTGGTTCTTGAAAGCTTAGATCATATCTAATAAACTTTGCACGGTTGATAGTATTTTAGTATTGATTCGTTAAATGTTTTGCTTCTTTCTTCTTATTTGTTTATGCATTACTTGTTCATATCAAATATAGATCACAGTTTTAGTTCATTTTATCCTAGTTTACATGTTCTACTTTACATATTATGATCAAGATTGTGTGGTAGCATGTCACCTCAGAAATTATTTTGTTTTATCGTTTACCTACTCGAGGACGAGTAGGAACTAAGCTTGGGGATGCTTGATACGTCATAAACGTATCCCTAATTTCTGATGTTCCATGTTGATATTATGCCAATTGCTACATGTTTTCCGTATGTTTTCCTACGCTTTCTTATGTTTTCCGGGACTAACCTATTAACAAGATGCCACAGAGCCAATTCCCTGTTTTCTATTGTTTTTAGTTTCAGAAAAGTTATTCCGAAAATATTCTCGGAATTGGATAATTCGAAAGCCAGAAGTCCTAAAAGTCCCGGAAGCATCCAGAAGTCCCGAAGAGCCTCGGAGAGGGGCCATAGGGTGGCCACACCATGGGGTGGCGCAGGTCCCCCTGGCCGCGCTGTTGGGAATATGCACTAGAGGCTATCATCTATGATGTAATTCCCAATGTATTCATCAAGTTATTAAGTCGTCCTTGTTTTGAACATCTGATATATGTCATTGAATATGTGATTCGATTGTGGAACTATATATTCATGTTGTTCATGCTAAATTGTCCTTGGTCATCAAGGTTGTGCTGGACACACACCCTAGACCAATGTGAGTGTTGGCTGATGACTCGGTTCCACTTGTCATGGGCATGGCGATGCCATTCCAACGTTCACAGACTTGGCTAAAGAGTTTAGCAAGTCGGACTGACCCATATTGAGATGCAACGAGTAAGTCGTCATTTGCATGTCTCAATCAATGTAATCCTTAGACCTGAGGTTGTCGCACAATCCGAGTTGTGGGTCACCGACTTAGGTTCCGTCAAACGCTGTTCTGTGACAAGGCAATTATAAAGGCAGAGTTCGGGTCGAATGAGAAGCAAGCTGCGTGATGTGGATAATCAAGATGGGATTTTGCCCCTCCGAATGGAGAGATATTCTCTGGGCCCTCTCTAGTGATATGATTCCAGAAGCATGGCCATGTGTGACTCAGTTAAGTGTTAACTGGTTCTATTGACTAAGAGTTAGTCAGATGAATCATATATCACGGACCGAGAAGAGAGTTGATCTATTAAGGGACGACGATAATTCGCCTATAGTTCGACAAGGTATATCGTGAGGCAAAAGGGACTAAGATGAAAGTCACATTGGAAGGTATGTCGTCATGACTCTATGGCACTTGGGAGTCGGCACGTTCTGCTAGGAGCCGCTACCGATTGATCGATTGAGAGTTGGACTCCAATCGTGTCCAAGTCGCCATGAGCCTGCAGGGTCGCACACTTAAGAGCAGGAGCAAGTGTATTGGTCGGGTTGGACCCGAACCGGAAATGGACTGAGTTTGTGAGTCGGACTCACAGAGGGAATGGGCCACAAGCGTTGTGAAGCCCACTACCACTCGCTATATAAAGAGGAGCGCAGGTTGCCCAGCGGGCACGTTATTCCCCTCCCATGTGTTGGGAACCCTAGCCCCACTAAGTCCAGCCGTCGCACCGGACCTAGCAGTCCGCCGTCGGAGCTCCTCCTCGCACGTGTGGATACCGGCAGAGGTGATGTACGTTCCGCACTTCGACGTTCGTGGGATTGGATCGGCTAGATCGGATCATGGGACTACACTGCATCGACGCGCTGCATCGATAATCCGCACCTGCGCGTCTAGTGGTAATCCTCGTGGCCTTCTACCTCAGCTAGCTCTTGGAAGTACCGCGTAGAAAAGTTTTCGTTTATCTCTACGCGTTCCAACAGTGGTATCAAAGTAGTAGCTTCTGGTTTTAGGCCCGAGATCCGCACATATGTGAATGTAGTTAGCGTTAGATGTGATCTAATTGCTGTTTTGGTGGTCGTTCTATGAGATAGATCGGTTTTGTACAAGGTTGATTGGATCAATCGTACTCGGGGTTAATGGTTGATCTGGTTTCCGTGATCATACTGCTAAGGTCGTGGAACAACTTACCCCTACCGGTTGGTTTCCGCCATCGGGGTATACCGTGACACATAAATCCAGTTGCGGTGATCAAAGATCAAAGAGTTTGATCGAATCGGAATACAGATCAGATTTGGGTAAAATCGTTTTATCCGATGAAGAAATCCATGTTCGAAATGCAGATGAGATCTGCGTTTTCCAAAATCGTCAGGACCGCCGGCTTCGCCCTGTCATAGCGCCTTAGATGTCGTTACGAGTTTCACAACGCTGGTAGATATCGTTTGTATGCATAAATTGTTTTTGCAGGATGTTGTGAATGGTATGGCTTATGTGCATGTGATGTGTGTAATCCATACATGATCTGTGTATCATGTTTCTTGTCAGCCGGCTGGAGCCTAGGTGCTGTCATTTTATTCTATAACGGCATGCGTGTCGGATTCTCTATGTAATTTTTCATTTACTAGCTAGTGTAGCTTGTTGGAGAACCCAGATGACATGCAAGTCGATGTACAAGTTGGCTACATGGAGTAAGATGGCACGTGACAAGAGTTGCCACGAGTCGACTTACAAGCTTTGTGGAGATGGAGATCACCATGAAGAGAGCCATACCATTTCACATTATAATTGCTTTATTTGTGTTATTGTTATGTATCTTTTTACCTCTATTTAGATAGTTGGTAGATTTTAATCCCTCAAAGAAGGTCTAGTCGGTCGCCCCGCCAGTGCTGCACCATCACAAGTCGGACATTCTTGGTAGTGGGCTCATAAAATTGAGGTGCTACCAATTCTTTCCGATTAGCTGGGTTTGATTCGGACTCTTACAGCGGAAGCACTTGGTAAGCTAGATGAGTCCATCACAACGGTTGTGGGGCTCGGGGCTCGGTAGGTTGGGAGCTGGGGCATGTGATGCTACCCAACTAACAAGAGTCATATTGGATACGATTGACAAGGTGTTGCCTACCTAGATCACTTGACGGCTAGCGGTGATGCTAAAGCTCACTAGTCGGCTTGCTTATTTAGGATCTTGAATCACTTAGCAACCATCGGAGGGGTATTTGTTCTAGTGGGAGCATAAGTATTAAAGCATTTAATATGCCTGCTCTTATATGAATACATGTCTCAAGTGTTTTGCATATTTTCTGATGTAGATCAATGGCACCTAGCAACCTTCCTCAGTTGTCCACTTTTGCGTTGAGGTCAATCCTAGAGAAAGATAAGCTTAATGGAACTATTTTCACCAACTGGTACCGTAATCTGAGGATAGTCCTCAAGCATGACAAGAAAGAACATGTTCTAGAAACTCCACTTCTAGAAGAGCCTGATGATGATGCGACTGTCGCTGTCATGAATGCCTACCGTAAGACTAGAGATGAGTCTACGGAAATTAGCTTTCTTATGCTTGCACACATGGAACCGGACTTGCAGCAGCAGTTCGAGAATGTTGAGGCCTACGATATGATCGAAAGCCTCAAAAGTATGTTCCAGACTCAGACAAAGACCGAGAGGTATCAAGTCACTCAAGCTTTGCTGGGCTGTAATCTCAAAGACGGTGATCCACTGAGTACGCATGTAATCAAGATGACTGGTTACGTGCAGTCTCTGGATCGGCTGGGCTTCCCAATTAACGAAGAATTCGCTACTGATATAATTCTGAACTCTCTTCCTAGTGCGTATGGTCCATTCATTTCGAACTACCACATGCATGGTATGGATAAGAAGATCACTGAATTACATGGGATGCTCAAAACGACAGAGGCTGATCTTAAGAAAGGCGCCAGTCAAGTGTTGATGGTGCGGAATAAGGCTAAGTTCAAGAATAGTTCTTCGACCAAGAAGAAGAAGGATAAGTCAGGAGGCAACGCCCATGGCCCTGTCCAGAGCGCTTCCTCAAATACTAAGCCTTCTCCTACAGCCGGAGCCAATTGCTTCTATTACAAGCAGGATGACCACTGGAAAAGGAACTGCACCAAGTATTTGGCTGACAGAGCCAAGAGTGGAGGTGTGACTTCCAACTCAGGTACGCTTGTGTGCACTGTTATAGACATTTATCTTGCTGATGCACCTAACAGTTCTTGGGTATATGATACCAGATCAGTTATTCACATATGCAACTCGTTGCAGGGAGAGCGTGGCAAGACGAGAGGTTGATATTCGGGTCGGCAACAAGGCGAGAGTCGCTGCGTTGGAAGTCGGCACGATGCAACTTCATTTACCTTCAGGATTTTTAGTGGAGCTGAATAACTGTTATTATGTTCCAGGGTGAAGTATCAAGTGAAAACTCCAATTCAGTGCAAATCTGAAAACTTTCTTCGTCAGTCGTCGGATGATGAACGAACGCTTCAGATCATAGGTGGGATGCACCCAGGCCACTTTACGTAATTTCTAGGAACCCCCTGCATCTCTAAGCAGCACTTGTCCCTGTTTTCCACTTAACCCCGTATATGTCACCCACCATTGACTCTTCTTCCATCCCGCGTGCGTGTAGATCGTGCCACCGGTCCTGAGCACGGGATCTTCACCGGCCTTCCGCCGGACACCATAAAGAATATCCGTTGAGTCCACTCAGATCATACACCGCCACCGGTCTCGTCTAGACGCCCTTGCCGCTCCCTTCACACCGTCTGCCGTCTTTAGTAGCATCGTTGCTAGACTTTCTTGCCGCTCTATATCCTCTCAAAACCTGCCTGTTGAAGAAGTTCATGTGTTGTATGATTTTTGAAGTCGGATTTGTGCCTATATTTTGCTCGCTGTCGACTTGCCGCAGATTTCGTCGGCGTGGCAGCTGCATCTCCGTTCAGATGCGCGGCGCTGGAACATAATCCTCAAAGTTATTATTGATAGGAGGGGGTTACGTATACAAAATAGGATTAAGTGACCGGTTAGTACTCCCACCTCAGACCTGTGCCATGCATTCTCAATCGGACGACTGAGGAAGCAAGTTTCCAGTTTGCACCGAATTGGAGTTTTCATCGGATACTTCGCCATATTCCAGTGCTTAGTCAAAACATTATTTCCGCCTCATGTTTGATAAGACAAGGTTATGAGTCGAATATCTTTACTATTAAGTTTACAGTGGTGGTGAGGCGGTGTCACACTTCTCTATATTTACATCTAAAATGCCACCGCAACGGCTTTCCTATTTTCTCTCCTCGGTCATGTATAAACTACAAACCAACACATCACGAACAACCGTTGTGTGCATGCAACTAACAATCGGATCCATCTCAACAAACCTATTCCACTCAGCGACCTTCGTGGCATCCGGCGAGCAGTATCCGCACATGGCGTGAAGTGAGACCATTTATTTTCCTATTGCTGGTCCTTGTGGCCGAGCCTACAAATCCTCGCTTTGTTTCTTCCGTGGCATTGAGAAATAATTTGTCTTTGCCTCATGGCTGATTGGCTAGACATGCATCGGGAATTTGTGATAGATAATCCGTCGGCTTGCACATGCGGCCATTAGCATATATCGAGTTAATTTTAATCATCTTCTTTTGCTGATTCATAAGACCAAGAAATCTTTACTATTAAATTGAAGTTTTTTTTCAAAGATATTAAATTGAAGTTGGACGTAAGTTGGTACGTTTCGTCCGCCTACGTCAATCACGCGTTCCGTCGTCAGTCTGTCTCGCGTTTCGCAGCTTTCGCTTCGTCACACGTTCGCCGTCTATTTGCATTTTGGTCCCTCAAGGTCGACCCGTGGAAATAAAACCTAATGTTTTGCAGCTCCTCCGTTCCCCACGGACGCTGCCGACTTAGAGCTCCATGTCGCCGCCAGTTCATCCACGCGCAACCCCAAATTCCGGCCGCCACTACATGGTCTACCCACGGCGCCCTCGTTCTCGTACCTCTGTCATACCTCCGAGGGAACATCCGTGACATACCGACCGCCTACCATCCCCTCTAGGGACCACCGCTGGGTTCTAGGCGTGGTGCTGTGTCGGACCAGTTCGTAGGCTTCAAGGAAGGAGCTGCTAGGCTATGCTTGAGGATCCACAGGAGGCCTGAAAGGAATCGGGGCGCCACCGGGTGGGGGCTGTGGCCGACAACGCGGAATTGCCAGCAGCCGCCAAAGGGCGGCCCGTGGACTTCCCGGTGAGCCAGCCTTGGTATTTATGCCAATGGTGGCCGACAGAAGGATTGCAATGTTGTTCGGGACTAGAAGTTCTTCAGATGTTGTTCGGGATTGCAATGTTGCTGAGGTTCTTCAGATGGATGCTAATTTCATTTCCAGTTCAGGTCCAGAGTCCAGGACGAGGTGCAGGCGGCCATGGAGAGAGACGACCCCGATCTAGCACAGCCTCCGCCGACCTCTTCGTCTTCGGATTTGAGGCCGACCCATGGCTTTGAGATCAAAAGTCTGGACAAGTTCAACTAAGTATCATTTTAGAATCAGCTTTCATGTGCTTCTTATTTCGCTTTAGGATCATAGACTGAGAACACAAAAGTGGTGATGAAGGTAACAAGGTAATTCATTTCTAGATGCATGTGTACTCAAAGTATTTTAAGGTTGTAGTGAGACATTAGGTTTTCTATTGCTGCGCAACATTGCCGATCGTGAAAATCAGTTGTGCGGCAATATCTGAATTTTGTGAAGTGGTTGTGATACATTATGTGAAGCTGGAATAGCAGTAATTTAAGAATTGTTTTAGCTGCTTCGGGAGCAAAAAGTGGATTGATTTAGACTTTTAACTATTAACAATATAGAACAGACGAGTTGCTTTGTTGAGGAGAAAAAAGTGGTATTGTCGGACTAAGTCCAACGAATTTGCAACGGTTTATACCTTTAAAATTTCCTCATGAACGAACCATATCATGTTTACAATGAGAACATATTTCAAATATAAATACACTGAAAGTTAGTTCAGGCTGATTTTATTCTTTGGTTCCTCGCTGTTCTTGCCTTTACCTTGTTAAGATGCAAATTTTATGTTTTGTTCCTCGTGCTTGGAGGTTGATGGTGCTCATGGCAACGATGATAGATTGACTATTGAGGAATTTTTGTTACCGTTGCACACTTGTATACTCTAGAAGTATGCCACATCTCTCTAGTTTCGTGGTTCATTTTATTTATAATTTTTGTACACAAGCTGTTCCCGAGAAAATTTTGGAGTTGATGAATGTCCCGGTTTAACTAGGGGAAACGTGGCCAGCCTTTTGCAGGTTTGATTTTGGTCTTCAATCTTGGTTTTTTTTGTAGTATCCTTAACTAGCATGATGTATCATACTTATCACTTCTTCAGTTCTTTTTACTGGCGATTTATTGCAACATTTTTCTGTTTTTTGTATACCCTTAAATGTTTGTAGTTCATTTACACCTCTGTGTTCCCACCCTGGAGAATTTTACTCTAGCTTACTTAGCAATCATATTAAGGGCTTTCTCACAGAATTAACATAAATACTTTCCGAAATTTATACTCTTGACCTAAAATGTAATTGCATAAAGTCCTTGATTTAGCTGAGAATATCGTGAGAACACAAATAAACCCTTTTATTTGTTAATTTGGATGTTTCTAAACATAAATCTGGCTCATTATTTCATTTTTATCAACAGATTTTTTATCTACGGTTTTCTTATACTTCCATCATGTAATATTTCTATCACATTAGGTTTGTAGATCTTGCATTCTAAGAAGTTTTTCTTTGATACAGATGAGGATGCACTGCTACCTCAAGCGGCTCAACAAGTCGACAGTCAAGAGGATCAAGGAGTTTATGCCGAGCCAGATTCTTATGTTTCTCCATCCTTCCTCTGAAAAGTTACGTTTCAGTGGTGGTGAGGCGGTGTCACACTTCTCTATATTTACATATAAAATGCCACCACAACGGCTTTCCTATTTTCTCTCCTCGGTCATGTATAAAGTACAAACCAACACATCCCGAACAACCGTTGTGTGCATGCAACTAACAATCGGATCCATCTCAACAAACCTATTCCACTCACCGACCTTCGTGGCATCCGGCGAGCAATATCCGCACATGGCGTGAATTGAGACCATTTATTTTCCTATTGCCGGTCCTTGTGGCAGAGCCTACAAATCCTCGCTTTGTTTCTTCCGTGGCATTGAGAAATAATTTGTCTTTGCCTGATGGCTGATTGGCTAGACGTGCATCGGGAATTTGGGATAGATAATCCGCCGGCTTGCACATGCGGCCATTAGCATATATCGAGTTAATTTTAATCATCTTGTTTTGCTGATTCACAAGACCAAGACATCTTTACTATTAAATTGAAGTTTTTTTTTCAAAGATATTAAATTGAAGTTGGACGTAAGTTGGTACGTTTCGTCCGCCTCCGTCAATCACGCGTTCCGTCGTCAGTCTGTCTCGCGTTTCGCAGTTTTCGCTCCGTCACACGTTCGCCGTCTATTTGCATTTTGGTCCCTCAAGGTCGACCCGTGGAAAGAAAACCTAATGTTTTGCAGCTCCTCCGTTCCCCACGGCCGCCAACGTCTTAGAGCTCCATGTCGCCGCCAGTTCATCCACGCGCAGCCCCAAATTCTGGCTGCCACTACATGGTCTACCCACGGCGCCCTCGTTCTCGTACCTCTGTCATACCTCCGAGGGAACAGCCGTGACGTACCGACCGCCTACCATCCCCTCTAGGGACCGCCGCTGGGTTCTAGGCGTCGTGCTGTGCCGGACCAGTTCGTAGGCTTCAAGGAAGGAGTTGCTAGGCTATGCTTGAGGATCCACAAGAGCCTGAAAGGAATCGGGGCGCCACCGGGTGGGGGCTGTGGCTGACAACGCGGAATTGCCAGCAGCCGCCAAAGGGCGGCCCGTGGACTTCCCGGTGAGCCAGCCTTGGTATTTATGCCAATGGTGGCCGACAGAAGGATTGCAATGTTGTTCAGGACTAGAGGTTCTTCAGATGTTGTTCGGGATTGCAATGTTGCTAAGGTTCTTCAGATGGATGCTAATTTCATTTCTAGTTCAGGTCCAGAGTCCAGGACGAGGTGCTGGCAGCCATGGAGAGAGACGACCCTGATCTAGCACAACCTCCGTCGGCCTCTTCGTCTTCGGATTTGAGGCCGACCCATGGCTTTGAGATCAAAAGTCTGGACAAGTTCAACTAAGTATCATTTTAGAATCAGCTTTCATGTGCTTCTTATTTCGCTTTAGGATCATAGATTGAGAACACAAAAGTGGTGATGAAGGTAACAAGGTAATTCATTTCTAGATGCATGTGTACTCAAAGTATTTTAAGGTTGTAGTGAGACATTAGGTTTTCTATTGCTGCGCAACATTGCCGATCGTGAAAATCAGTTGTGCGGCAATATCTGAATTTTGTGAAGTGGTTGTGATACATTATGTGAAGCTGGAATAGCAGTAATTTAATAATTGTTTTAGCTGCTTCTGGAGCAAAAAGTGGATTGATTTAGACTTTTAACTATTAACAATATAGAACAGACGAGTTGCTTTGTTGAGGAGAAAAAAGTGGTATTGTTGGACTAAGTCCAATGAATCTGCAACGGTTTATACCTTTAAAATTTCATCATGAACGAACCATATCTGCAGTGAGAACATATTTCAAATATAAATACACTGAAAGTTAGTTCAGGCTGATTTTATTCTTTGGTTCCTCGCTGTTCTTGCCTTTACCTTGTTAAGATGCAAATTTTATGTTTTGTTCCTCGTGCTTGGAGGTTGATTGTGCTCATGGCAACGATGATAGATTGACTATTGAGGAATTTTTGTTACCGTTGCACACTTGTATACTCTAGAAGTATGCCACATCTCTCTAGTTTCGTGGTTCATTTTATTTATAATTTTTGTACACAAGTTGTTCCCGAGAAAATTTTGGAGTTGATGAATGTCCCGGTTTAACTAGGGGAAACGTGGCCAGCCTTTTGCAGGTTTGATTTTGGTCTTCAATCTTGTTTTTTTTGTAGTATCCTTAACTAGCATGATGTATCATACTTATCACTTCTTCAGTTCTTTTTACTGGCGATTTATTGCAACATTTTTCTGTTTTTTGTATACCCTTAAATGTTTGTAGTTCATTTACACCTCTGTGTTCCCACCCTGGAGAATTTTACTCTAGCTTACTTAGCAATCAGATTAAGGGATTTCTCACAAAATTAACATAAATACTTTCCGAAATTCATGCTTTTGCAGCTACAGCTCCACTATACTCTTGACCTAAAATGTAATTACATAAAGTCCTTGATTTAGCTGAGAATATCGTGAGAACACAAATAAACCCTTTTATTTGTTAATTTGGATGTTTCTAAACATAAATCTAGCTCATTATTTCATTTTTATCACCAGATTTTTTTTATCTATGTTTTCTTATACTTCCATCGTGTAATATTTCTATCACATTAGGTTTGTAGATCTTGCATTCTAAGAAGTTTTTCTTTGATACATATGAGGATTCACTGCTACCTCAAGCGGCTCAACAAGTCGACGGTCAAGAGGATCAAGGAGTTTATGCCGAGCTAGATTCTTGTGTTTCTCCATCCTTCCTCTAAAAAGTTAGGTTTCAGCATTGCCAAAGTAAAAAACTATCGTTTCTAGCTGCACTCAGGTATCTTATTGAAGATATATGTATTTATTAATTGCATAAATTAATTTTTGCAAAATTTAACTGCTGGAAGGGAGAAGTTAAGCTTCTTTGCCTAGGTGTGATGCAGATGTACTAAAGGTCTAACACACGAAGCCACATAAGATGATGTGGAAAAAAAGGAACAATAATTGGGATTTGAGTGAGAGAAGTTGTGGTTAATCTTTCATCACGATGGGATGGGAGGTAGAGAGAGAGAGAGGAATGTGAATACAAAGGTATCCTTCAGATGGTATTTACACTTATGAATTGTTTTTTTTCATAGTTCTTACCATGTGTGCATCTTCAAGACATCGGCAATATTCATCTGCATTATGGTCATATGTGTCTTGAGGTAAAAACTTATGGACCCGTGGCAACGCACGGGCATTCAACTAGTTAAGAATAATGGTTGTTCTTTATATTTGAAAGATATGTTTCATGGCTTTACACCCGTTCAGGACGGGTTACTTATTTTGAATCTTGATAGTGAATTGGTCTATAACATAAATGTTAAAAGGTTGAAATCAAATGATCTTAATATGACTTACTTTTGGCACTGTCGGCTTGGTCATATAAGTTGGAAGCGCATGAAGAAGCTCCATGATGATGGACTTATAACTTCGTTCGACTTAGAGTCATTCGAGACATGCGAATCATGCCTACTAGGCAAAATGACCAAGACACCTTTTGCAAGGAGTTGTGAAAGAGCGTCCGACTTGTTGGAATTAATACATAGTGATGTATGTGGTCCAATGAGCACGACAGCCAGAGGTGGTTATGAGTACTTCATTACCTTCACTGATGATTTGAGTAGGTATGGATATATCTACTTAATGAAACACAAGTCGGAAGCCTTTGAGAAATTCAAGGAATTCCACAGTGAGGTACAAAATCAACTCGGCAAGAAAATAAAGTTTCTGCGGTCAGACCGCGGAGGCGAGTACATGATCTATGAGTATGATGACAATCTAAAGAGCTGTGGAATAGTTCCTCAACTCACTCCATCGGGTACACCGCAAAGGAACGGTGTATCAGAACAGAGAAATCGGACCTTGTTGGACATGGGACGATAAATGATGAGTCGGACAGATCTACTGTCGGATATATACCAAATAGGGGTATAGAAGATGGTAGACAAAAGAGCTGGACTACCAGGGTGGCCTGCAAGGTAATGGGCTTAGGTCCATTGGGCGGCCCAGTAGTCCAACGCGTAGAAGCCGGATTCTAGAAGAACCCGGATCACGGTACGCGTGATCTGGCTTGGAGGAGAAGACGGATTCCTTACTTTCCAAGTTACAAGTTAAACGTAGTCTTCTAGGTTTCTGGTTCTGTAAGCCCTAATCCGGCTATTATATAAAGCCGGACGGGAGATAGATTTCATAAGTTCCTTTTGTTCCAAGGTTCTAGGTTCAAGCTCAAGCCTTACGCAACTCGCCGGGAAGTTCATCCTCGACGAGTAGCTGGATCTATTCCCTTACATTGTAACCTTATTATACGGGCTTCAGTCCCACATAGTGAGAAGTGCAGGAGTAGGTACGCCGTACTGTCGCGACGTACCGAACCTGGGTAAATCCCGTGTTCTGTGTTACTACGCTATTCCGTTACCCCACGTCTCTACCGTAGTCTCATGGCACCCCAGTCTATGAAAACTACTACGATGTCTCGACAGTTGGCGCCCACCGTGGGGCAAACGACGTCAGGCGTGAAGTTCCGATCTGGGATATTAGGCGGAATCGGAAGATCGATCACTGTCGGAAGCTTGGAATTCGACGACGACGTCGGGCGCTTCCTCGACAACGGATCCTACATCCCGGCGCAAAACCATCTGGTAAGTGCCTGCGTTTTACCGATTGGATCTGCTAATATCTTTATCGGATTAACCGCGGAAGCAATGGGGTTTTGCGGTGAAAGCAATTATCTCCCACCCGCCCTATACCCAGTCGAAGACGACTATGATGCCGGATTTTGCTCAGATCGCCGACAAAACAGTGATACGCACTTTATCGGCATGGTGCAATCCGAGATCGCCGAAAACACGGATGACGGAAATCCCGTGCAAGAGGCAGACAACGATACACCCGTCACAGAAACGGAAGAACCAATACCCGTCACAGAGACGGAAGATCCGACATCCGTCAACCAGACGATGAACTCGGAAACAGAGTCCGTGCTTGCCGCCATTGAGGCGAGATTGGAGTCGGAAACCGGATCGGATAACTTCTCCGAAGACGAAGATGATGATGCCTTCGTAAGAAAAGTTAAATCCTTTCAAGAGGGGTTCCATGAAGTGCTAATGGCAAAACCAGCTGATACAACGGGTGCCGATAGCCAGGAAAGCCCTAAAACCCCTCCGCCAGCAGAGGAGAGGGAAGACGGAGAAACTTCTCCGATATTTCCTAATGTCAAGGAGATGACAGAGGATGAACCTGTCAAAAAACCTCCCTCTTCCAAGAAAAAGCACCGTGCTTCTAAAAAACTCCAGTACAAACTCCGGAAGAAAAAGTCAGCTGATCTCGCTGATGAAAACCTGGAAGTTGGAGATATTAGTGGCACAAAGCCTACGGAAAAGAAATCTAAGGAAATCACTGCTCCGCCAATGACAGAACTGGAAGAGCAAGAACTATTACAAACTCCAGTGGGACCCAATGAACCCCCTGAGATGCTGGAAGCCAGGAGACAAGCTTTCCAACGGCAACAGCAACAACTGCTTAGATCTCGGCAACACCTCCAACAAACCCATAATGACATCAAAATTATGAAGGAAGAAATTGAGGAGTACGAGAGAAAGCACAGATCTGCCTTAAAACCTACAAGGTTACCCGGAATTGCAAAACCGGAAGAACTGCCGCCGAAAGAAAGGTTCTATAACCCATCTTGGCAAAAGCAGTTAAACGGCAAAGATGCTAAGGGCGAACCAATATACAAAACCGCAGCCGAAAACGCGGAAGCAGCGTTCGCCATCTTGAACAATGATCTGTACTCCAACGGGGAAAAACTCCAAGGGGTGTATGCCTTCCTAGGAAAAACATTACAGCAGCAACAGCGAGGACAAGAGCGATCAGGGAGGCTGCATGATAATTCCGCCCTCTGCAAAACTGTTACTTGGGCTGCTGGAGCACCTGGACCGGAAGAACCCGGAGATTCGGATAAAAAAGAGGATCCGAGAAAAGACAAGAAAAACCCCGACAACCGGGACGCAGCGTCTAGAACCGGACCTCATCTCCCGAAAGATGGATATAAACCACACGATCGGGAAGACAAACACCGGAATGACGGCAAAATAATGCCACCTCCGAGAAACCCAGCTGAAAAAGCTGGAAGATACGATACACCTCACAGGCGTGAAAGATCTCGGACACCGCCCAAAGATAAGGAAAGGTACAGGAGCAGGACTCCACCTAATCCCAGAGGGCGTGACAACGGAAGAGATAGAGATAACCTCGGAAAAACGCGTCCGCGTAACAATGGAAAAGAAAGGAGCAGATCCCCTTCTGTCCATTCAGCCGGGAGATATTCTGCACATATTGACAGAGCAGAAAAGGATGATCTATACTTTGGTCCTAAGTGTTTTACTGACAGGATCCGAAGGATAACCCTGCATTCTGGCTTTGCCAAAGTTGGTCCAACCTACCAAAAATATACCGGCAGTACAATCCCGGATACCTGGCTTTCAGATTATTACACAGCCGTCCAGATCAACAACGGGACAGACCTGGAAGCTGTCAAGTTTCTTCCCCTAATGTTGCTAGACGGAGCCAGAGATTGGATTAATGGTTTACCATCAAGAACTGTCGACAGTTGGGATGATATGGCAAGGGTATTTACTCAGCATTTTCGAGGAACATACAAACGCCCAAATAGCATCAACCAGCTGAACCGTTGCACCCAATTTGAAGACGAACCATACGTGGATTTCATCTCCAGATGGACTGCAATGAAGAATAGTTGCTCTGGAGTAACTGACGTACAAGCAATGCATGCTTTCGTCAATGGCCTAAAACCCGGACTTGTACCGTTCATGGTTGGCTCTAAAAAGCACAAAGATCTCGGATCTATGCTTACAACCGCTAATGAGCATGCTGCAGCCGAAGACGATATCAGGGCAAGAGGAGGTAATATTGAGTCACTGATACTGGCCAAGAAAACACCTCGTTCTGATAAAAAAGGAACTCCGGAGTCAACGACAAAGCCCAAGGAGGTTAACTTAGCCTTTGGAGGAGAAAAAGGGAACAAGTGGAAAGGCCGCAGTCCGGATCCCATCAATTACACTCCTGAAGAATGGGAGAGAATTAAGTCGGAACCCTGCGTCCACCACTCTCAGTTTGGGAAACCAACCCACACGAACGCGCAATGCCGGTTAAACAAGCATATGAAAGGCAATGCAGGATCCGGAAGTAAAGGGAAGGGTTCCAAGAGGAAACCTGCCAAACAAAAGCCAGAAGCTGAAAAAGAAGACAGTGAATCGGACACTGATGACAAAATCCAGGAACAACAGCGAAAAGGCGAACCCAAATTTCCGAGAGTTGACGGAGAAGCAATGCTAACTTTCCTAGCAACCCCGTCAGCAAAGGTGGCCAAAAGGACACTTCGAGAAATAAACGCGGTTGTTCCTGCAACCCCAAAATTCTTGAAGTACTCCAACACACCGATAATCTGGGATCAGTCAGATCATCCCGGAAATATCCCTGAACCCGGCACACAAGCTCTTGTTGTAAGCCCTATTGTTGAAAACACTAGGCTAAGAAGAGTGCTGATGGACGGAGGATCCAGCATCAACATAATGTACCTGGATACACTGAAGCACTTGAAGATCTCCGAGTCCCAGCTCAACTACAACAATATACGCTTCCATGGCATTGTTCCTGGCAGGCAAGCACGATCCCTAGGAGAAATTTCCCTAGATGTCACCTTCGGAGATAAAGATCACTTCCGGCAGGAAAAAGTATCCTTCGAAGTAGTGTCGTTCGAAAGCGTGTATCACGCAATACTCGGACGTCCGGCTTTCGCCAAATTTATGGCAAGATCTTGCTATATCTACAACAAGCTGAAGATGCCAGGACCCAAAGGAGGAGTAATCACCATTGCCGGTGATTTCAAGCTGGCAAACGAGTTGGAGAAGCAAAACGCCCTTTGCGCTCAAAGAGTTATAGCTCAGGAAGAACTGAAGGAGTTAGCCAAGGAGGTATCGCCGAAAGAAATGCCGGCAGGAAAAGAAACTCGGAAGCCAACAGATAGCTTCAAGGCGTCCGAGAATACAAGACAGGTAATCCTAGATCCCAAAGATCCGACAAAATTTGTCGTAGTAGGGACTGGGATGACCGACAAATAGGAAGGCGAGCTCATCAAGTTCCTCCGTGAGAACTGGGATATTTTCGCCTGGTGTCCAGCTGACATGCCAGGCGTACCCAAGGAACTTGCTGAGCACCAACTCAAGGTTATTCCCGGATCAAAACCCGTCAAACAAGGTCTCCGTCGATTTGACGGAAGAAGACGGAAGGCTATTGGCAAGGAAATTATCCGGCTTTTAGCAGCGGATTTCATCAAGGAGGTAATCCATACTGACTGGTCCGCAAATCCGGTATTAGTACCGAAGAAAGACACAACTGCCCTCAGAATGTGTATAGATTACACAGGATTGAACAAGTTATGTCCGAAAGATAGGTTCGCACTGCCGCGAATCGATCAAATAATAGATGCCACAGCAGGCTCCGAGCTTTTATGCTTTTTGGATGCATACTCCGGGTACCACCAAATACGCATGAAAAAGGAAGATCAAATCAAGACTTCTTTTATAACCCCGTACGGGACGTATTACTACGTAACCATGCCTTTTGGCCTGAAGAACGCAGGTGCAACCTACCAGCGTTGCATGCAACGTTGTTTGCATAGTCAGATTGGAAAAAATGTCCATGTTTACGTGGACGATATCGCTGTCGTAACCAAGGAAAAAGATACACTCCTTGAGGATTTGCGAGAAACTTTCGAAAACTTACGCACTTACCAGATGAAGTTGAATCCATCTAAGTGCGTATTCGGGGTTCCCTCAGGAAAACTTCTAGGTTTCATCGTTTCTCACAGAGGAATAGAAGTGAACCCGGAAAAGATCAAGGCAATCTTGAATATCTCAAAGCCTACATGTGTAAAAGATGTCCAAAGATTGACGGGTTCCGCTGCAGCCGTCAGCAGATTTATTAGTCGGCTGGGGGATAAAGCCTTGCCACTATACAAACTGTTAAAGAAATCCGACAAGTTTGAATGGACAGAAGAGGCCGACGCAGCGTTAACCCAGTTAAAAGAAACCTTGATGAACGCTCCCATCTTGGCATCTCCCAAAGATGAAGAACCCATGTTATTATACCTTACGGCTACTAGTCGGGTTATTAGCGCGGTAATCGTTGTGGAACGGACAAAAGAAGAGCAAAGCATACCAGATCAACATCCGGTATACTACATAAGCGAAGTTTTTTCCGAATCCAAACAAAGATACCCGCACTATCAGAAACTGGCATATGGCGTATTTTTCGCATCCAGAAAGCTGCGCCATTACTTCCAAGGACATTCTATAACAGTGGTATGTAAAGCACCACTAGGAGATATTATAAACAATGCGGAGGCAACCGGCCGAGTAGCTAAATGGGGCATCGAGCTGGCAGCCTTCGACATTAAGTATCAGCCAAGGACGGCAATAAAATCCCAGGTTTTGGCAGATTTCGTCGCCGACTGGACAGAAGCAATGGAAAATACACCGATGCCAGAATCCGAGTACTGGATCATGCACTTTGACGGATCTAAGATGAAGGAAGGAGCTGGAGCCGGCGTAGTTCTAAAATCTCCCAAGGGAGACACAATGGAGTACGTATTGCAAATACACTTCAACGCCAGTAATAATGTGGCAGAATACGAAGCTTTGCTTCATGGCTTGCATATTGCAAAAGAAATAGGGGTAAAACGCATCTTGTGTTACGGAGACTCGGATTTGGTACAGCATCAGCTCAACCAAACCTGGGACGCGAAAAGCCCCATAATGGCCGAATATCGGAGAACGGTGGATGAGTTTGCCATCTGTTTCTTCGGGTTCGAAGTCCTTCACATAAAAAGGGAGGAAAACTGGAACGCGGATGCGTTAGCCCGCATGGGATCAGAGAGAGTAAAAACTTTACCACCAGGGGTATTCGTCCAGCATTTGCATGAACCATCCATAAAAGGTGGAGACGTCGATTACCCTTTAGCATCTGAAACAATTGAAGTCATGTTCGTTAAACCGGATTGGACAATCCCGTACCTAAACTTCTTAGTCAATCAGAAGTACCCGGAAGGAGCAGACGAAGTCCTGCAAAGGCAAATACAATGTCGATGCAAAGGATACGTAGTAATCAACGACCACTTATACAAACGCAGTACTTCTGGAGTTTTTCTGCGGTGTATTTCACCAGAGGAAGGAAGAGAAATATTGCAAGAAATCCATGCCGGCGATTGCGGACATCATGCTCAATCAAAAAGCATAGTCAAAAAAGCATTCCGTGCAGGGTTTTTCTGGCTAACAGCCAAGACAGACGCCGAACGCATAGTGAATACATGCGAAGGATGTCAATATTATGCCAAGCAGACCAATTTGCCGGCCCAAGCATTAAAAACTATCCCTATCACTTGGCCGTTTGCGGTCTGGGGGCTAGACATGATGGGACCGTTCAAAACTGCAAGAGGTGGACTTACACATCTACTCGTAGCAGTAGATAAGTACACAAAATGGGTGGAGGCTAAACCCATCAAAAAGCTGGATGGCGCAACTGCCAGAAATTTCATTATTGATTTAGTAATGAGGTATGGCGTCCCACACAGCATAATAACTGATAACGGGACAAATTTCTCCATTGGGGAGTTGGCAAAATACTGCCAACAAACGGGAATTCGCTTGGATCTTGCATCTGTGGCACACCCGCAATCTAATGGACAGGTTGAAAGAATGAACAGCTCAATCCTGCAAGGAATACGCCCAAGACTCGAAACTCCTCTTCATAGAGCAGCTGGAGCATGGGTAGAAGAACTACCTTCCGTGTTATGGAGTATTCGAACGACGCCAAACAGGTCAACTGAGCAAACACCGTTCTTCCTAGTTTATGGTGCGGAAGCCATGCTTCCAACGGACATGATCCATGATAGCCCAAGAGTGCAAAATTTTGACGACTCGGATGCCGAAGAAGCACGACAGGATGCTGTCGATCTCCTAGAAGAGGAAAGAGAACTTGTGCTTCAAAGATCCGCCATCTACCAGCAAGGTTTACGACGTTATCATAGTCGGAAAATCAGGCATCGTTCTTTTAAAGAAGGTGACTTGGTGCTGAGATTGGTGCAGCAAAGAAAGCACAAATTGGCCCCAGTATGGGAAGGACCATTTGTCATCACTAAAGCCATGAAGAATGGATCATATTATCTTGTCGACATTCGAGATACGGAGGATGATCCCAAAAAGCCGAATCGCAAAAGAAAGAGAAAAATAGATGCTGAACTAGGAGAGACAAATAGGCCTTGGAGTATCCAGCAATTACGTCCCTTCTACACTTAGTTCAATTTCTATGTAAACATCTTTGAGATCATGAAATAAAGTTATCGGAATTCATATTCATTATAAGTACAAAATATTTCCGTTTTATCTATTTCCCAATGATCTTACAAATACTCAATGTTGACCCGAATTGTGCCTGCGTGCTCGGTGTCTAAAAGCTGAATGATTCGGCCTGTTAAAGGTTAAAGGAAACTCGGATTGTGCCTGCGTGCCCAAGTTTCAGAACAGTTCCTTATTTTCTCTAAGTCTTATCTGATCGTGCGTATGCTGGGTTACTGGAACTAGTTACTAAAAATGCCTTTAGCATGATTCATGTTTTCGAGTTTCAAAACTGCTTGGTTCGCCCCCAGTTACTTGGCATAGCGATTCATAATGCTATTTGAGCCATTTCAAACACTAAGGACAGTTAAAGCATATATACCAGATTACTTAGAAGATAAAGGAGCAGCCAAACCCGGAAAAACTTTGCAAGAAGTTTGAAATCGCAAAAGGCGGAGTTCTTGTTCCGACAAATGACATAGAAGTATTACAATATGAATTACATTGTAAAGAAGCTACTATACGCATCCATCATCCAGGTTAAGTGCGCCCCCTTTAAATTTCTGAGTCTTCATCACTGCCATCATTCTCGGGGGCTGCGGGCACTTCTTCTTCCGGATAAGTAATGGAGATATTTACCATGGAAGCAATCTGCGTGGCATGGCCTTCAACTTCTTTAAAGATTGCATTTATTTGTGCTTCTGAGCATTCTTGAGGAATACCGGATGCTACACGCCAGGATTTTGCATCAGGGTAGTGTAAGCGCATGAGGCCAAGTGCCATTCGCGCACCACCCCGTGCGGCAGAGCGAAGGAAAGATTCCTTCGAATTTGCTACTTCCATAATGCCATCCGGAAGTCGGTAAACTTCCGAGAATTGTATACTGCTTGTGGGCAGGAATTTACTAAGTAAGTGCATTCCTGCATTTCTGATTGAATTCCATATCTTCCCAAAGGCCCGGATCTTTTCCGTCCGAGAAATCCCTGGAAAATTTCCTGCTTTTTTGACAAAAGGCAAAGATTAGAAAATATAAGAATATGGCATGAAAGTATTGGTAAAAGAAGTCAACTTACCAAGAACCGCGTCAATTTCATCGCTTTCTTTCATACGAGGAAATAGCATACTTTCTAAATCATTGATAATAGATTTATCCTCCGCTGCCTGCAAACAAGCCTTGGATTGCGCAATCCCAAGGGCTAGATTACTGGCTTCCAGTTCTTCTCGAACTTTTGAAAGTTCTCTTTGAAGGTTGGAGTTTTCTTCACGAAGTTGAGAAAAATAAGCAGCGTTTGCTGTGAGCTTCTTGGCTTTGGTTAAAGCAGCTGAAAAGTAGGGACAAAATAATCCGACATTACGCCAAGATTTAGAAATGACTTTCCAGCAAAAATCAACAAACACGAAGAAAAATACCGGTGGCTTTGGATAATTGCTTTTGAGTCGACGCCAGTTCGTTGCTTTTTGACTCAATAGCAGATTGAAGTGTTTTTACTTCTTTGCTTTTGAGGCTAAGTTTTTTCAAAACTTCCACGTTTATGGCGTCTGCGGAATGCTGAAACATGGAAATGAAAGCCAGATGCTTAAGTTTGAACAAGCATACAAAGAATCATTAAGAAGAATTTAGATTTTCAACTTAATGCTTGGGGGCTAGAGGTATTACCTGGCTCATTTCTCGCAAATCAGTTAAGGTCTCCTTGAATTCTCTGGCATATTCCATGAAAAGAATTCCTACGTGGTGAAGGCCATCGTGTATAACTTGGCGGGGTGAGAATGCGATATTGTTGCGGATAACTAATCCATTTTGTGGCCAAGGGCGAACCAGAGGCGCAGGAGCAAAAAACTTCTTAGCTTCCGGACGAATATATCCGAGTTCGTCGAAAAGTTCTTCTTTCACCCGGATATCATCTGGAGCAGGAATGGATTCGTTTCTGACGGGTGATTGAAAATTTCCGCCCATTGGCATATTCGTTTTCCCCCTTTTACCCGCAGCTGCAGAAGGAAATTCTTCTTTGATGGTAGTTTGCCTCTTGCGCTTTTGGTTGTTGTAAAACTCGGCATACAATTGGCTGATTTCAGCATCAGAAGCAAGATCATTTTTTCCAAGTTCGTCAAACTAGGAAAGAATCAGCAGTATGTTAAAAATGAAGAGAGAAGATAATTTGAGGAAACTCAGAAACAAGGGAAGAAAAGTACCTTAGGAACCAGATTTTCCGCATGATATATGGCCAGACTTTCTTCAACCTGGCTATCGGCGGCAACTATCTGATGAAGGCGTTCTATAAAATCCTTCTTGCTAAAGGACCTATCGGTGCCTCTCATGCTATCTTCCGGTCCCGTGTACTCACAAAGAAGTCGGGAACGAAGGGATAAAGGTTGTACGCGACGTCCAAACCAGCATAAAACGATATCCTTCCAAACCAAAGGTGGTTGAGAAGAAGAAAGTTTGGCAATGCGACGCTTTATTTTCATCAGGCTTTCAGGCAAATCCTCTGTTATTGCAAGTGTCCAATTCTCATGAGGAATAGCAGTAGAATTGACAAAGGGAGGAAGTCCGGTTTCTTTGTTGGGAAACGGAATGTCTTGGTGATAAAAGAAAGAACCTAGCCAAGATTGGTCAGGTTTCGGCATTCTTATCCTTGGATACCATTCTTCCCTAAAGTTTCTGAGGATAAAAGATATGGTACCGCAGATGGGCGAAACACCGTTTGTGATGTTGTGTTTTACCTCGAAACAATAATGCCAGAAGTCTAAGTTGGGAGTTATTCCAAGATACCCTTCGAAAAGAGCTTGGAAACTAGCTAATTGGAGGATGGAATTTGGAGAGATATTATGTGGTTGAACACCATAAAATTTGAGGACGTCTAGGAAAAAGGCGGAAGGGGGGAAACCCATACCTCTTGTGATATGAGAGGTGAGGAGGACGCGTTCTCCTTCCTTCGGCTTGGGCTCTGGCTCATTCTTCGAGATCCGCCATTTGCCTTTAACTATTAATCTATCCCTTGACATCCGACGAAGGAGGACGAGTGAAGTATCACTCTGATTCCAAATTCCGACAAATTCTGCTTCTTCATCAGCTCCGGCGGAGAAACGCTCAGTGCCACGAGGGTGTCTCGTGGTGCTTGGGCCCGCTACGTCCGCGGCGGCGGAAGCGTTTCCTCCGCCCGCCGCGGATGCCGTGGTTGTTTCCGGCCCGCCGCCGGCATGCTTGGGCGACCCCAGTTGTGGATCCAGGTCGCCCAAAAGCTCGTCGATGGAGGCGCGGGCCGGTGAGGACGACGGAGAGGCCATCGTTTTCGGTGGTGACGGAGCGCTCCGGCGCGCAAAGGGCTCGTCGGGGCAAGGATTCGTTCTAAGCTCTCGTGCTCGCGTTTGCGTCAATGGCGTGGGCAGAGGGAGTGAGGAAAGATTTTCGGAGACGACGAGGACGGCTATTTACAGCCTAAAAACCTCTAGATACGCGCCAACGGCTCTTTTGACCGTTGGATGTTCGACGCGTGTCGCTCGCCGGAAAATCCGGGAAACGGAACGACAGAGGAACGATGGCTATCTCCTCGTTTCTCGTGAGAATCTGTCAGAGATACGTTGCAGGGTTTCCCGCGTGAAACCAAGCGGCGCTTACGTCAGTATGATTAAAGCGCTGATGTCACGTGTTCCTTTTCCGCGAAGGATCGCGAGAAGAAAAGCCGGATTTTCATAGTTCCGAGTTTTATGTTACCATCTCCTTCAAAAGGAAAGAAGAAAGAATCAAGACTGCTGAATCAAGTTTCCCGGACAAAATGTATTTGACGAAAGGCGGAGTTTCAGAGTTTTGATCCTTCCTGGGGGCTACTGTCGGATATATACCAAATAGGGGTATAGAAGATGGTAGACAAAAGAGCTGGACTACCAGGGTGGCCTGCAAGGTAATGGGCTTAGGTCCATTGGGCGGCCCAGTAGTCCAACGCGTAGAAGCCGGATTCTAGAAGAACCCGGATCACGGTACGCGTGATCTGGCTTGGAGGAGAAGACGGATTCCTTACTTTCCAAGTTACAAGTTAAACGTAGTCTTCTAGGTTTCTGGTTCTGTAAGCCCTAATCCGGCTATTATATAAAGCCGGACGGGAGATAGATTTCATAAGTTCCTTTAGTTCCAAGGTTCTAGGTTCAAGCTCAAGCCTTACGCAACTCGCCGGGAAGTTCATCCTCGACGAGTAGCTGGATCTATTCCCTTACATTGTAACCTTATTATACGGGCTTCAGTCCCACATAGTGAGAAGTGCAGGAGTAGGTACGCCGTACTGTCGCGACGTACCGAACCTGGGTAAATCCCGTGTTCTGTGTTACTACGCTATTCCGTTACCCCACGTCTCTACCGTAGTCTCATGGCACCCCAGTCTATGAAAACTACTACGATGTCTCGACATCTACCTTTATCATTTTGGGGTTATTATCTAGAAACTGCAGCGTTCACATTAAACAGAGTACCATCAAAGTCAGTAGAGAAGACACCGCATGAGATGTGGACTGGCAAAAGGCCAAGTTTGTCTTTTCTTAAGATTTGGGATTGTGAAGCATTTGTCAAGCGACTTCAGTCGAACAACCTCACGCCCAAGTCGGATAAGTGTATTTTTGTGGGGTATCCGAGGGAAACCTTGGGGTACTACTTCTACAACCGGGAAGAGGGCAAAGTGTTTGTCGCTCGGAATGGTGTCTTCCTTGAGAAAGAGTTTCTCAATCGGGGAGTCAGTGGGAGCACAGTGCAACTTGAAGAAATTCGAGAGGAACCGTCTAGGGGCGAGTCGGCAAGGGCCTTGGAGGCTGAGCCGGTCGTGGTAACTACACCGGTAACAGCACCTGAACCACGGAGATCTGCCAGATTACAAAATGCTCGTGATGTTTTACTGTTAGACAGTAATGAGCCGGCAACTTATTCGGAAGCAATGGTGGGATCTAATTCCGAGTCATGGCTTGGAGCCATGAGATCCGAGTTAAAGTCCATGGATGAAAACCAAGTTTGGAATTTGGTTGATCTGCCTGACGGTGCAAGACCCGTCGAGTGCAAATGGGTATTTAAGAAGAAAACTGATATGCATGGAAATATTTCTGTCTATAAAGCACGACTTGTCGCGAAAGGGTTCCGACATGTTCAAGGAGTTGACTACGACGAGACCTTCTCGCCTGTAGCGATGCTTAAGTCAGTTCGGATCATGTTAGCCATAGCAGCCTATTTCGACTATGAGATATGGAAGATGGATGTCAAGACGGCTTTCCTTAATGGAAATTCAACTGAGGACGTGTATATGATACAGCCCGAAGGTTTTGTCGATCCAGCTAACGCTGACAAGGTATGCAAACTTCAGAAATCCATTTATGGATCGAAGCAAGCATCTCGGAGTTGGAACATTCACTTTGATGAGGTAGTCAAATCTATTGGCTTCATCAAGAGCGATCATGATTCTTGTTTATACAAGAAGTTTAGTGGGAGCAAAGTAAATTTTCTAATCTTATATGTGGACGACATATTACTGATGGGAAATGATGTCATGATGTTGCAAGAAACCAAAGAATCATTGGAAAGGAGTTTCTCAATGAAGGATTTGGGTGAGGCGACTTATATATTAGGAATCAGGATCTATAGAGATAGATCAAGGAGGCTCATTGGATTGAGTCAGAGTACATATCTGGACAAAGTTTTGAAGAAATTCAAAATGGAAGAGTCTAAGAAGGGATTCTTACCGATGTCCCATGGTATAAAACTTAGCAAGACTCAGTGTCCTTCAACGACTGATGAGCGAAGTCGGATGATTGTGATTCCGTATGCTTCGGCAATCGGATCCATCATGTATGCCAGGATTACTAGGCCAGATGTTTCCTATGCTCTAAGTGTAACGAGCAGATACGAGGCTGACCCTGGCGAAGCCCACTGGGCAGCGGTTAAAAACATCCTTAAGTACTTGAGAAGGACTAAGGAAATGTTCCTAGTTTATGGAGGTGATGAGGAATTCAGTTTAAAGGGTTACACGGATGCGAGTTATCTCACTGACTCAGATGATTCTCGTTCGCAATCTAGATATGTGTTCGTAATGAACGGAGGGGCTGTGAGTTGGAAGAGTTCTAAGAAAGATACCGTGTCTGCATCTACGACAGAGGCTGAGTATATTGATGCCTCTGAGGCTGCAAAGGAAGCTGTTTGGATCAGGAACCTCCTGATAGATCTTGGTGTGGTTCAGGGCGCGTCCAATCCTTTGGACGTATATTCTGACAACAATGGTGCTATCGCACAAGCCAAGGAACCTAGACAACACCAGAAGAACAAACATATACTCATGCGTTACCACCTCATTACAAACAAGGTGATATCAAGTTATGCAAAGTACACACGGATGAAAACATTGCAGATCCGTTGACAAAGGCGCTACCACAGCCAAAGCATGAGGTGCACATGAGAGGTATGGGCATTCGATGTCTAGGCATATGATGTCGAGATGATTGACTCTAGTGCAAGTGGGAAACTGTTGGGAATATGCCCTAGAGGCAATCATGTATGATGTAATTCCCAATGTATTCATAAATTTATTAAGTCGTCCTTGTTTTGAACATCTGATACATGTCATTGAATATGTGATTCGATTGTGGAACTATATATTCATGTTGTTCATGCTAAATTGTCCTTGGTCATCAAAGTTGTGTTGGACACACACCCTAGACCAATGTGAGTGTTGGCTGATGACTCGGTTCCACTTGTCATTGGCATGGCGATGCCATTCCAACGTTCACAGACTTGGCTAAAGAGTTTAGCAAGTCGGACTGACCCATATTGAGATGCAACGAGTAAGTCGTCATTTGCATGTCTCAATCAATGTAATCCTTAGACCTGAGGTTGTCGCACAATCCGAGTTGTGGATCACCGACTTAGGTTCCGTCAAACGATGTTCTGTGACACGACAGTTATAAAGGCAGAGTTTGGGTCGAATGAGAAGCAAGCTGCGTGATGTGGATAATCAAGATGGGATTTTTACCCTCCGAATGGAGAGATATTCTCTTGGACCTCTCTAGTGATATGATTTCAGAAGCATGGCCATGCGTGACTCAGTTAAGTGTTAACTGGGTCTATTGACTAAGGGCATCTCCAGCCGTGTCGCCCCCCAGGGCCCAAAACGCTGCAGTTTTGGTGCCGCCGCGGCGCCAAACGGCGCAAATCTGGAACCTGGGGGCAGGGTTCCCAGTCGCCCCCCAGCCCAACACTCGGCCCAAAATAATTCGAACAAATAGATTCGACGCAAATTTATTGATTCGACGCAAATTCAAGGTTTTGACAGAAATTTAGCTAAAAACATTAAAAAAAAACTTAGAAACTACGGCAGGACGTCGCCCTCCTCCTAGACGTCGCCCTCCTCGTCGTCCTCCTCGCAGTCGTCGTAGGCCGGCCTGTTGGAGGGGCCAGCCTCGTGGTCGTTCTCGACGAAGGGCGGTGGGTCGCTTGTCGACGGGTTCGCCACCGTGGCGAGCCAGCGCCGCTCCGCCCTGCCATGCATCTGCAGCCGGTGCAGCTGCGCCTGCTCGGAGGGATGGCGGTTTTTCCTCTCGCTCTGCAGGGCCACCTTGCGCCGGTCGCTCTCGTACCGCGCGACGAGCGCCTGCTGCTCATCCGACGCCGCGTTTGCGGTGAGCTGCCGGTAGGCCTGGCGCTCCGCCTCCTCCCTCTGGTGAGTCTCCACGGATGCCCGAACGGCGGCAGCCTCGGCCGCTGCCGCTGCCGCCGCCTGCTCGAGGCCAGCGCGGACCCGGTGGAATGCCTCCTCGTTGCGCCAGGTCTCGAACGAGTGGCACGCCGCGTGTTGCTCGGGCCAGATTGGCTGCCTCCTGTGCCTCCTCCTGCGCCAGTTGCTGCTCAGGCGCCGCCTCCTTCTGGGACGGCTGCTGCTCGGGAGCCGCCTCCTGCGCCGGTTGCTGATCGGGCGCCGCCTCCTCCTGTGCCGGCTGCTCGTTCTCCTCGTAGTGGAACTCGCTGTCGCTGTCGCCGTTGCTGTCGCCATGCGTAGCGGCTGCGGGCCGGCAGTACAACGGTGAGTTGCAGCAGGCACGGAACCGGTGAGTCATCGTGTCTAGGTGAAGTGCGGCGAGGGCGGTGAGAGCGAGTGCGGTGAGGGCGAGGAGGTGGACGTCGAGAATGGGGAGAGCGGCGAGTGGCGAGGGGGCCTTTTTGTAGCCTGGCGGGGCATTTACTGCGCCGCTTCCGCCAACGCCATTACTCCGGCAGCCTTTGACTGGGGCGCATGCACTGGCCGGCCGCCACGCCATTACTCCTGCAGACTTTGACCGGCGCAGGCGCCGAGAAGAAGATCACGGGCGGGGGTTTTGAAAGCGCATGGTTCCCCCATATGTGGTTTTGGTAATTAATGACAATCCTTTATGGACTAATGTTTGCATTGAGTTATCCTTGTAGATCTTGTCCATAGGAAATAATGGAGTTCATGTGTTGAACTCTATTAGCTTCCTTGATGGACATTATTATATTCATGGATTTATATGAAGAATGGTCTTGGTTTGAGTTGAGCTTATTGCTAGTATGTCTTGAAGAAAAGGATTAGGTGATCTTTCATTATCATCTTCAAGACATCATCTTTAGAAGTGAGAAGCAAAGATACAAGGTTGATCAAGCAAGCGATCAACACACGAAGCTACAAGGTGTACCAAGTGGGATTGTGTATCCCATGGTATGGTAAGAATTTTTCAAATATAGCTTTGTGAACTAACCCATGATATGTGTGTGTCGCATCTCTATGTGTGGTTAGGTATCTTTCCATGGGCATGAACCAAAAGGAAGATTTCATTTAGCCCATGGTCTATGTCGTCGTCAAGCGGTGTGTGTCATCTAGCTTGACGTGGAAGCTCAAGTGAATCATCTAGAAGATATCCTATGCTTGATGCTTGCCACCCTTTTGGAGATTGTGGCCTTGTGAAGATTTTCCGAAGGGTCTCTCCCATAATGGTCTATGGGGGAGCTAGTCTCTCCCATAATGGTGTATGGGGGAGCAACTTGCAAGTCTTCATCAAGCGGAGTTTGTGCTAGCAAGCGCAATCAAGAAAGAAGATCCAACTTGAGAGAGTCAAGATCGTCATCATCTAGCTCAAGTGGAATGCTCAAGGCAAAGGTATAATCTTGATAGGTTTTCTTTTTTACCGGTCTCGTGTCTTTGGGAGACCGGGTTATAGGATAGATAGTCGTACTATCAAGAGGGGCTCTCAAGTGAGTAACTCGATCGAATCATTATGGAGAGCTCAAACCTTTGCATACTTTGCATATCATCTTTCTTGGTTCTTATTTGGCCTTTGTCTCCTTTGGGTTTTAGTGCTTGTCGTGATCTTCATGACAAGCCTTGGTTTCTCGAAAACAGATTTCGTAAGAAAAACTTGTTGCGTTTTCGGTGGAGAAAATATCCGGTTCAGCTTTGAGAATGTTTCCACACCTTCCATGTGTGGTAACTTCTCCATTCATTTTTATTTGGATACTCCTTGCTGTTATCTTTCCAACCCAATTGGATTCACCTCTTTCGGAGTTCATCCGCAAAAGTTATGTTCATCTCGGTGATGGAGGTTTTACCGGTTGTTCCTTTTAGAGAGGTTAAACCTTTCTACATTTGGTTTTAGTTTCCATTTTTGGGCAGTGATGTTTCTCTGCATGATCTTGTAGAGTTTTTCATTGCGAACTCAACGAGCCAAAGATCATCGAAAACGGAGTCCGGACGCAAAAGTTATGAGTGTTTTAGTATTGATGTTTCTGCAGTTTTTGCCAGTCCGGAGTCTCCGGACTTAGGGCCGGAATCTCCGGTAGTCCGGAGTCTCCGGTGTGCAGTCCGGAGTCTCCGGACCAAAAACTTTCCCAGGGGTTGCTCCCTTGGTGTCACTCGCTATATAGGGTCCGGAGAGTGTCCGGAGTCTCCGGTATGGCTAGTGGATGTTGGTCCCGCTCGACCACAGACACCGTCTGGGCTCAGACGGCAAGTCAAGACCGGAGTCTCCGGTCCAGTGGTCTGCGAAAATCTTCAGACCGGAGACTTACCGGAGACTTACCGTAGTCTCCGGTGTAAGTTTTCCTGCAACGGCTCTTTTTCGTGGGGACCTATAAATAGGCCCCCTTTCTTCCCCAAAGAGCTAGGTCTTCCAAGCACGAATTTTTCCCCTCTCTCTCCTCCATTGTTGACCTTGGAAAGCTTGCCCCTCTCTCAATTCCTCACATGATTCTTGCATATCTTTGAGGGAAAAGAGAGAGGAGATCTAGATCTACATTTCCACCAATCCATCTTCCTTCTTAGTGAGGGAAACCTAGTAGATCTTGATCTTGGAGTTCTTGGTGTTTCTCCTCCATTGTTCTTCCTCTCTTATTCCCCCATAAGCATTTGTTGCTTTGTTGGAATTTGAGAGTGAAGGATTTGAGCACTTGTGCTCTTGCCATTTGCATCGGTTGCATCGGTTTGCTCTCTCCACGAGGATTCGTGGAAGTGAAAGTTTGTGAGCTTGTTACTCTTGGGTCTTGGACCCTAGACGACTTGTGGTGTTCTTGGGAGCCTCCAATTGAGTTGTGGATGTGTGCCCCAAGATTGTGGTGACACCGAGAGCCTCCAATTGAGTTGTGGATGCGTGCCTCGGGTTTGAAGGTTGCCAATAGTGGAAGGTGAACTAGGCCTTTGTGGTGGGGTTCATCGGAGAATAGGGTGAGGCCTTTGTGGCGTTGAGTAGGCCTTCGTGGCGAGCTCACACCCCTCCAACGAGACGTACACACCTTTGTGGGAGGAACTCGGGAATACATCATCGTCTCCGTGTGCCTCGGTTATCACTATACCCGAGCTTTTTTACTTATGCAATTTACATTGTGATAGACTTCGAGCTTGAAGTTATATATCTTGTTATCACCTTGTTACTTGTCTTGCTTAGCATAAGTTGTTGGTGCATCTAGTTGACCATAGAATATTTAGGTTGTATGCTTGTTAATTTAAACACCTAGTTTATTTCCGCATTTAGTAAGCATTAACCGGAAAAGTTTTAATCGCCTATTCACCCCCCCCCTCTAGGCGACGTCGTTGTCCGTTCAATTGGTATCAGAGCCTCTTCTCTCTTTATTAGGCTTTACATCCTAGAGAGTATGATGTCGTTTAGAGAAATAGAACATGATCCCGCTTTTATATTCTATGGTAGAAATTATGATGTTTGTAAAATTCGCATTCTTAATTTTCTTACGGACATGGGTCCAAAGTATGTTAAGAGAATTGTAGATATGGATTTTCCTCCTCCAAAGGATTCTCAAGATTTATCTTTAGAGGATGAGGAAAACTCTTATCTCGATACTCTTGTATCTAATGGTCTCTTGTGCATTTTGAGCGATGTAGTTATTAAATCAATCATGCCTTTTCGGAACGCTCATGAGCTATGGACAAAACTTCAAGATATATATGATGTGTCCAATATTATTGAGGATGATTGTTCTCCATCCATTTCCGGCCGTAATGAGCTCACATCTTTATCCACTCCACCGACATGTGATTTGTCACAAGGTAATGATATGGTGAGTGGTGATAGAAATTGCATTATGGATAGTGAATTTGCTATTGACTATACTTCATCACTATCCCATTGCAATGATCTATCTTTGGACTTAATATCTTCTAGCACTAAAAATTCCGTACATACTAGTATTTATAGTCCTTGCATATCATGTAATAGTTGTTTAACTAAATCTCATGATGATATGCTTCCTATGTCTTGTTTTCATGAAAACAATGCTTCCATTTCCTCTAGTACTTGTGTGGCTAACAATGTAGAGGAATCCCATTTTTTGGTGGAACAAGACATGGACCTTAATGGCGCTTCTAGTATATCTTCATCATCGCCATCCATTTCTCATATGTGCCTTATGGCTAGGGATTCAAAGGTATCTCCACCTTTGTAACCCACTACATCTTGTGATGATGAGGATGAGGATGAGGATGAGGATATATTTTATGGAGAGTATGAGGACGAAGACTCTTTAATGGAGAAGGGTGAGTTGGTTCTTCTTGATCTCCCTAAAGGTAGTAAAGCTATCACTCCTTTTAGTGAAATATTGGCTTTTGCTATTTATAGCGCTAAAATCATTGAAAAGAAAGGTGAGATTGAAAGAAGTGATGCCAATGAAAAGGCATCCCTCACTATGTCTCTTGAGGAAGAGTATGAGCTCCGAGTTACTCTTGAGGAGAAACTTGAATCTATTGAGGAGCTCTATAATGAACAAATAGCCTATCTCACTAAAGCACGTGACCATACCCATGCTAAATATAAAGTGCTTAAAAATGAAAAGGTTGAATTTGTTGTTGGCAATGCTAATCTAATTGAAGAAAACTCTAGGTTAAATAATGAGCTTGCCAAGTTATCTTCTTCTATTTCAATTGATGCTTGTGCTACTAACTCCACATCTTGTGAAGCATCTATTTTGAAGGAGAATGTTGAGCTAAGGGCTCAACTCGAGCTAATGACTAGCAAGTATGGGGAATTGGAAGAAAGTCATGAAAAGCTATCTAGCTCTCATGAGGATCTTCTAGAATCCCATACCAAGCTAAAATTAGCTCTTGAGGCTATCACTACAAAGGTAACATCTTGTGAGCCTCATGTGGTTACTAGCACAATATCTTCTAATAATGATATATTGACTTGTGCTCGTATTAGTAATTCATCCTCCCATAATGTTTCTACATCTTGTGATGAATTGCTTTCCTTGCCTTGTTGCTCTAACAATGAAGCATCTACTTCCTCTAGCTCTTGTGTTGATTCTAACCATGTAGAGGAAATTAAAGAGCTCAAGGCCCAAGTCACTTCTTTGAAGAAAGACTTGGAAAAGTGTCATGAAGGGAGTTCCACACTTGACAAGATGTTGAGAGTGCAAAGACTTCCCAATGACAAGAGTGGACTTGGATTCAACTCCCATCTCAAGAACAAGTCCATTATTGACAAGAAGAAGGACCAAGAACAAGTCAAAGATCCGGCCAAGATTATTTGCTTCAAGTGCAAGATTGAAGGGCACCATGTTAGATCTTGCCCTTTGAAGAAGAAGCCTCTTAGTGAGAAGCAACTAGGGAAGAGGCCTCTTGTTCAATCTCATGCTCAACCACGAGTTGAACAACGGCCACCTCCTATGAAGACTCAAGCCAATGCTCCTCTTGTTGAGAAGCCTATTGAGAAGAAAGAAAAGAGTCGATGTTGCTACCTTTGTCGCAAGAAGGGACACTTTGCTTCTTCATGCACTAATGGTACATTATCCAACCTTATCCTTGTTGATGATGTTTATTCTATTAGGAAGGATAATGTGGGCAATGTGTTTGCCAAGTATGTTGGTACTCCAAGTGGTGTCAAGAAAAGAACCATTTGGGTTGCCAAACCTATTGTGACTAACCTCTTAGGACCCAACTTGGTTGGGGACCAACAAGCTCAAACTTGATCAATAGGTGGTGTTGGAGGGCTTGGAGACTTGGCTATTTCATGAAGAATTAAGGGATCTTCATCAATTATATTTCCTCATGCCAAGTCACTTGGATTACATATATCTCTTACCCAATGTTCCTCCAAGCGGTAACTTGTATTTAAATCTATATACAATTGAAAGTTGCTTGCTCCCTTGCATATGTTAGTTTTGTTTCTAGCATGTGTTTGTATATGTAGTGCTTCCTACTTACCTATATTGAGTAATCTAGTTATGTTTGTTGGTTTGCACTCCATGTACTTGTGTTCTTTGTGTTGAGCCTTCATTGCTATTGTTTCTTATCTTAGTTGGCTCTTTGGGAGATTAATGGACTATCCCATTTTGGGGGAGTAATATGCTTTGCACTTTACTATCCTAAAATGTGTGTACATGAGGAATACCACTTAGTGTTGATATATCAATATTATCTTGTCTCTATATGGTATGTCTTCCTCATGAGAAATTCAAATTCTAATGTCCATTAACTTTCTCATGTTGGATTTATTTTTGCCTCTTGTTGATTTCAATGGATTATCACATTATGGGGGAGTAATAATCTATGTGCATATTACAAGCCTAGAAAATGTGAACATGTGAGGTATTGCCACCTAGAGTTGATATTCTAGTTATCTTGTTCCTAAGTGGCATGTTGCTCAAACAAGTTCCATATTTGCTTAAAATATCTTGTGTCACTCTTCTTTTGTATCTTGTTTGTAAGAGAGTTTCTTGTTGCCTTGCTTTTTCGAGTCTTATTTGAAGCTTTCAAGAATCTCTATCTAAGCATGTTTTCTTATTCCTATCTTTTTCCACATGCTTATGTTTTGTGAATATGGTTGTGAACAAATCTACCACCGAGAAATATCTCCATACATCTCTTGTCTTTGACAAGTTATAATAATTTGTGGTAAGTTTATTGATCATATTTACTTTGGCCATTGCTCTAATATTGCCTTGTTTCTTTCCAAGGATTTTGTTTGATTCAAACTCCTTTGTGTCTTCCTTGCTCTACTCAAAATTTGTTTTATGCTTTCTTGAGTTAGGAAAAGCAATGATCCCATACTTGTGCACTTGTGTTCAAAGTCATACTTCTTTGGGTTGCACTATTCTTGGGGAAGCTATCCTACATTGAGTAGATCACCATTCTTTAAATTGGTATTGCATCTAATTGATTTTATTTAAACATGACTAGTGTTTGAATAATATATATGGAGAGTAATGATTCCATTGTGTGCATTTTGTATTCAAATGCAAGATCATAAATAATGCACTATTATTGGAAGAACTATCCTATATGCGTTTGAACACTTGTTGTCTTTAAATTTGTTTGTTTTCCCAATGACTTGTCTCTTTGGAAGACAAACATTTTTCGTCTTGGTACTTTGTGTGCTATCATGAAAAGTGTAGAGGGTTTGTTCACTCTTTTATGTTTTTTTTGGTATCCTCTCTATGTTGGTTTCCTCAATCATGTGTTGATTTGGGTCTTGATATATTTTGGACAATTCTCTTTCTTTTCACTCTTGTGAGTGGCTTCTTGGTTTAATTAGTTCTTTGTCCAATTTGTATCTTGTTTTGGTTCTTGAAAGTTTTGTGCATGCATATTTACTATATATCTTTTGGCATGCTTACTTTCGTTGATCCAATATATAGGATAAACTCCATCAAATCCTAAATGGCTAAGATGTGCATGATATTCAAATTCATATCAATATGCACATATTTATGTGGAGTTTGTCCTATGTATTGTAGTTGTTCTAACTACTTCGGACCCAATGAGTTTGGGTACCATTTTGTACTTGAATTTTGGTTTTAGGTACAATGGAGATACATTGGTTGCTTGCTCCATTCATAAGGAAGGTGTTCTCACCATGGTATTATAGGAGTCAAGCTACGATGATTATCAAACTCGCATCCTCTTCATCACCAATGTCGTCTCGGTAACAAGTATCTATCTCATGCATACATTTCTAGCTTTCAACCTTGTGTAGGTTGCATCTTTGCATGATTTCCCTTTGTTGCATTTCATTTGGTTCATGCAAATGTCTTATCAAAAGCATCTTTATTGCAACTATGAGTAAGCCGGGATGATTACATACTAAGGGGATATTTATAATCATTTCCATGATTCACCAATCCCAAGTAGTTTAATCTAGCAACTTCTTCTTGAAGTATCTCATATGCAATATTGATGAATTCTCAAAAAAACCATTTGAATCTTTTGTGATATGCGTTACCTTTCTCAAAGCATTCCAACTATCACTTTTCCCTTGTGATATTTGTGATGCTTTGATGAGTTTTGTGTGTTCATCTATATCCCCTTAAGATTAAACTAAGCTTAGTGCTTTGCTTTCAAGCAAAAATCTTATTGGTATATTAATGAACCTCTCTTGGATATCATGTTCTTCATCTTTTGTACCTATTTTGTGTGTGCATGTTTCTTTGTGGATATATATCTTTGTGATTGTTGTCCACTTAGAAACTTATACACACGATAATAGTTACATCTTTAATTGATATTCTATTTCTTTAGTGACCACTTTTTATTGCTTTATATTCCTTTGTGGTTCCTAAAAGGCACAAGCTTTGCTTTTGGTTTGGTATTCCTTTTGCATCTTAATAAGCTTGTGGACCTATGTGTTTTATCATTTAATGGTTTGTGTGTATGGGAAAGACATGATATGCACTATGTGCCTCCTATATTTAAAGACTATGTTGATGATTCTATCATCCTATTAGTCTCCTAAAAATGTTTTTCCTTGTCACACGCATCTATTTCGGTTGAGTAAGTATTTATTTGTCACTTCTGGATCTTCTTTGCTCAACTTTTGTTTGTTTGCAAGTTGCTTTGCTTCATCTCCAATCTATTATCTTTCTCTTGTTTGTGTTCAAAATTATCTAGAAGGGAGTGATGATTCCATGTTGTGCACATTATATAGTAATTCAAATCTAACATTGTGCATGTACCTTGTGGAGTTCCCTCTTGATTTTCTAGAACACTTGGTTTATCCTATCAAAATATTGATGTTGGTCAATCGGTTTTTTCGGATCCTTGTGGTTGGTTGCTTCTTTGTGAAAGTATCCTTCAATTTTACTTTGCTTATAAATCTTTGGATCCTCAATATAGTTTTGATCTCCCTCCATCTATTCATAGTTGGAGATATGCACTTGATTTCACTCATATCATGAGGAATGCATACACTATGGGGAGCTCTTACTATATTGGCCTTCTAATCTTTTTACCCATTTCGGCAATGGATGCCAATGGGGGAGAAGTTTAGAGGGTTTAAGAGAATTTGGTTTATGCTTTAGTTTCGTTCTTAAGCATTTGCCTTTCCATGCTATTACATCTTTGCTCTTTTTGCATGTTTGCTTTATTCATCATATAAACCGTCGTAAAAAGGGATTGTCATCAATTACCAAAATGGGGGAGATTGAAAGCGCATGGTTCCCCCATATGTGGTTTTGGTAATTAATGACAATCCTTTATGGACTAATGTTTGCATTGAGTTATCCTTGTAGATCTTGTCCATAGGAAATAATGGAGTTCATGTGTTGAACTCTATTAGCTTCCTTGATGGACATTATTATATTCATGGATTTATATGAAGAATGGTCTTGGTTTGAGTTGAGCTTATTGCTAGTATGTCTTGAAGAAAAGGATTAGGTGATCTTTCATTATCATCTTCAAGACATCATCTTTAGAAGTGAGAAGCAAAGATACAAGGTTGATCAAGCAAGCGATCAACACACGAAGCTACAAGGTGTACCAAGTGGGATTGTGTATCCCATGGTATGGTAAGCATTTGTCAAATATAGCTTTGTGAACTAACCCATGATATGTGTGTGTCGCATCTCTATGTGTGGTTAGGTATATTTCCATGGGCATGAACCAAAAGGAAGATTTCATTTAGCCCATGGTCTATGTCGTCGTCAAGCGGTGTGTGTCATCTAGCTTGACGTGGAAGCTCAAGTGAAGCATCTAGAAGATATCCTATGCTTGATGCTTGCCACCCTTTTGGAGATTGTGTCCTTGTGAAGATTTGCCGAAGGGTCTCTCCCATAATGGTGTATGGGGGAGCTAGTCTCTCCCATAATGGTGTATGGGGGAGCAACTTGCAAGTCTTCATCAAGCGGAGTTTGTGCTAGCAAGCGCAATCAAGAAAGAAGATCCAACTTGAGAGAGTCAAGATCGTCATCATCTAGCTCAAGTGGTATGCTCAAGGCAAAGGTATAATCTTGATAGGTTTTCTTTTTTACCGGTCTCGTGTCTTTGGGAGACCGGGTTATAGGATAGATAGTGGTACTATCAAGAGGGGCTCTCAAGTGAGTAACTCGATCGAATCATTATGGAGAGCTCAAACCTTTGCATACTTTGAATATCATCTTTCTTGGTTCTTATTTGGCCTTTGTCTCCTTTGGGTTTTAGTGCTTGTCGTGATCTTCATGACAAGCCTTGGTTTCTCGAAAACAAATTTCGTAAGAAAAACTTGTTGCGTTTTCGGTGGAGAAAATATCCGGTTCAGCTTTGAGAATGTTTCCACACCTTCCATGTGTGGTAACTTCTCCATTCATTTTTATTTGGATACTCCTTGCTGTTATCTTTCCAACCCAATTGGATTCACCTCTTTCGGAGTTCATCCGCAAAAGTTATGTTCGTCTCGGTGATGGAGGTTTTACCGGTTGTTCCTTTTAGAGAGGTTAAACCTTTCTAAATTTGGTTTTAGTTTCCATTGTTGGGCAGTGATGTTTCTCTGCATGATCTTGTAGAGTTTTTCATTGCGAACTCAACGAGCCAAAGATCATCGAAAACGGAGTCCGGACGCAAAAGTTATGAGTGTTTTAGTATTGATGTTTCTGCAGTTTTTGCCAGTCCGGAGTCTCCGGACTTAGGGCCGGAATCTCCGGTAGTCCGGAGTCTCCGGTGTGCAGTCCAGAGTCTCCGGACCAAAAACTTTCCCAGGGGTTGCTCCCTTGGTGTCACTCACTATATAGGGTCCGGAGAGTGTCCGGAGTCTCCGGTATGGCTAGTGGATGTTGGTCCCGCTCGACCACAGACACCGTCTGGGCTCAGACGGCAAGTCAAGACCGGAGTCTCCGGTCCAGTGGTCTGCGAAAATCTTCAGACCGGAGACTTACCGGAGATACACCGGAGTCTCCGGTGTGAAAATATTCAGACCGGAGACTTACCGGAGTCTCCGGTGTAAGTTTTCCTGCAACGGCTCTTTTTCGTGGGGACCTATAAATAGGCCCCCTTTCTTCCCCAAAGAGCTAGGTCTTCCAAGCACGAATTTTTCCCCTCTCTCTCCTCCATTGTTGACCTTGGAAAGCTTGCCCCTCTCTCAATTCCTCCCATGATTCTTGCATATCTTTGATGGAAAAGAGAGAGGAGATCTAGATCTACATTTCCACCAATCCATCTTCCTTCTTAGTGAGGGAAACCTAGTAGATCTTGATCTTGGAGTTCTTAGTGTTTCTCCTCCATTGTTCTTCCTCTCTTATTCCCCCATAAGCATTTGTTGCTTTGTTGGAATTTGAGAGTGAAGGATTTGAGCACTTGTGCTCTTGCCATTTGCATCGGTTGCATCGGTTTGCTCTCTCCACGAGGATTCGTGGAAGTGAAAGTTTGTGAGCTTGTTACTCTTGGGTCTTGGACCCTAGACGACTTGTGGTGTTCTTGGGAGCCTCCAATTGAGTTGTGGATGTGTGCCCCAAGATTGTGGTGACACCGAGAGCCTCCAATTGAGTTGTGGATGCGTGCCTCGGGTTTGAAGGTTGCCAATAGTGGAAGGTGAACTAGGCCTTTGTGGTGGGGTTCATCGGAGAATAGGGTGAGGCCTTTGTGGCGTTGAGTAGGCCTTCGTGGCGAGCTCACACCCCTCCAACGAGACGTACACCCCTTTGTGGGAGGAACTCGGGAATACATCATCGTCTCCGTGTGCCTCGGTTATCTCTATACCCGAGCTTTTTACTTATGCAATTTACATTGTGATAGACTTCGAGCTTGAAGTTATATATCTTGTTATCACCTTGTTACTTGTCTTGCTTAGCATAAGTTGTTGGTGCATCTAGTTGACCATAGAATATTTAGGTTGTATGCTTGTTAATTTAAACACCTAGTTTATTTCCGCATTTAGTAAGCATTAACCGGAAAAGTTTTAATCGCCTATTCACCCCCCCCCCCTCTAGGCGACGTCGTTGTCCGTTCAATTGGTATCAGAGCCTCGTCTCTCTTTATTAGGCTTTACATCCTAGAGAGTACGATGTCGTTTAGAGAAATAGAACATGATCCCGCTTTTATATTCTATGGTAGAAATTATGATGTTTGGAAAATTCGCATTCTTAATTTTCTTACGGACATGGGTCCAAAGTATGTTAAGAGAATTGTAGATATGGATTTTCCTCCTCCAAAGGATTCTCAAGATTTATCTTTAGAGGATGAGGAAAACTCTTATCTCGATACTCTTGTATCTAATGGTCTCTTGTGCATTTTGAGCGATGTAGTTATTAAATCAATCATGCCTTTTCGGAACGCTCATGAGCTATGGACAAAACTTCAAGATATATATGATGTGTCCAATATTATTGAGGATGATTGTTCTCCATCCATTTCCGGCCGTAATGAGCTCACATCTTTATCCACTCCACCGACATGTGATTTGTCACAAGGTAATGATATGGTGAGTGGTGATAGAAATTGCATTATGGATAGTGAATTTGCTATTGACTATACTTCATCACTATCCCATTGCAATGATCTATCTTTGGACTTAATATCTTCTAGCACTAAAAATTCCGTACATACTAGTATTTATAGTCCTTGCATATCATGTAATAGTTGTTTAACTAAATCTCATGATGATATGCTTCCTATGTCTTGTTTTCATGAAAACAATGCTTCCATTTCCTCTAGTACTTGTGTGGCTAACAATGTAGAGGAATCCCATTTTTTGGTGGAACAAGACATGGACCTTAATGGCGCTTCTAGTATATCTTCATCATCGCCATCCATTTCTCATATGTGCCTTATGGCTAGGGATTCAAAGGTATCTCCACCTTTGGAACCCACTACATCTTGTGATGATGAGGATGAGGATGAGGATGAGGATATATTTTATGGAGAGTATGAGGACGAAGACTCTTTAATGGAGAAGGGTGAGTTGGTTCTTCTTGATCTCCCTAAAGGTAGTAAAGCTATCACTCCTTTTAGTGAAATATTGGCTTTTGCTATTTATAGCGCTAAAATCATTGAAAAGAAAGGTGAGATTGAAAGAAGTGATGCCAATGAAAAGGCATCCCTCACTATGTCTCTTGAGGAAGAGTATGAGCTCCGAGTTACTCTTGAGGAGAAACTTGAATCTATTGAGGAGCTCTATAATGAACAAATAGCCTATCTCACTAAAGCACGTGACCATACCCATGCTAAATATAAAGTGCTTAAAAATGAAAAGGTTGAATTTGTTGTTGGCAATGCTAATCTAATTGAAGAAAACTCTAGGTTAAATAATGAGCTTGCCAAGTTATCTTCTTCTATTTCAATTGATGCTTGTGCTACTAACTCCACATCTTGTGAAGCATCTATTTTGAAGGAGAATGTTGAGCTAAGGGCTCAACTCGAGCTAATGACTAGCAAGTATGGGGAATTGGAAGAAAGTCATGAAAAGCTATCTAGCTCTCATGAGGATCTTCTAGAATCCCATACCAAGCTAAAATTAGCTCTTGAGGCTATCACTACAAAGGTAACATCTTGTGAGCCTCATGTGGTTACTAGCACAATATCTTCTAATAATGCTATATTGACTTGTGCTCGTATTAGTAATTCATCCTCCCATAATGTTTCTACATCTTGTGATGAATTGCTTTCCTTGCCTTGTTGCTCTAACAATGAAGCATCTACTTCCTCTAGCTCTTGTGTTGATTCTAACCATGTAGAGGAAATTAAAGAGCTCAAGGCCCAAGTCACTTCTTTGAAGAAAGACTTGGAAAAGTGTCATGAAGGGAGTTCCACACTTGACAAGATGTTGAGAGTGCAAAGACTTCCCAATGACAAGAGTGGACTTGGATTCAACTCCCATATCAAGAACAAGTCCATTATTGACAAGAAGAAGGACCAAGAACAAGTCAAAGATCCGGCCAAGATTATTTGCTTCAAGTGCAAGATTGAAGGGCACCATGTTAGATCTTGCCCTTTGAAGAAGAAGCCTCTTAGTGAGAAGCAACTAGGGAAGAGGCCTCTTGTTCAATCTCATGCTCAACCACGAGTTGAACAACGGCCACCTCCTATGAAGACTCAAGCCAATGCTCCTTTTGTTGAGAAGCCTATTGAGAAGAAAGAAAAGAGTCGATGTTGCTACCTTTGTCGCAAGAAGGGACACTTTGCTTCTTCATGCACTAATGGTACATTATCCAACCTTATCCTTGTTGATGATGTTTATTCTATTAGGAAGGATAATGTGGGCAATGTGTTTGCCAAGTATGTTGGTACTCCAAGTGGTGTCAAGAAAAGAACCATTTGGGTTGCCAAACCTATTGTGACTAACCTCTTAGGACCCAACTTGGTTGGGGACCAACAAGCTCAAACTTGATCAATAGGTGGTGTTGGAGGGCTTGGAGACTTGGCTATTTCATGAAGAATTAAGGGATCTTCATCAATTATATTTCCTCATGCCAAGTCACTTGGATTACATATATCTCTTACCCAATGTTCCTCCAAGCGGTAACTTGTATTTAAATCTATATACAATTGAAAGTTGCTTGCTCCCTTGCATATGTTAGTTTTGTTTCTAGCATGTGTTTGTATATGTAGTGCTTCCTACTTACCTATCTTGAGTAATCTAGTTATGTTTGTTGGTTTGCACTCCATGTACTTGTGTTCTTTGTGTTGAGCCTTCATTGCTATTGTTTCTTATCTTAGTTGGCTCTTTGGGAGATTAATGGACTATCCCATTTTGGGGGAGTAATATGCTTTGCACTTTACTATCCTAAAATGTGTGTACATGAGGAATACCACTTAGTGTTGATATATCAATATTATCTTGTCTCTATATGGTATGTCTTCCTCATGAGAAATTCAAATTCTAATGTCCATTAACTTTCTCATGTTGGATTTATTTTTGCCTCTTGTTGATTTCAATGGATTATCACATTATGGGGGAGTAATAATCTATGTGCATATTACAAGCCTAGAAAATGTGAACATGTGAGGTATTGCCACCTAGAGTTGATATTCTAGTTATCTTGTTCCTAAGTGGCATGTTGCTCAAACAAGTTCCATATTTGCTTAAAATATCTTGTGTCACTCTTCTTTTGTATCTTGTTTGTAAGAGAGTTTCTTGTTGCCTTGCTTTTTCGAGTCTTATTTGAAGCTTTCAAGAATCTCTATCTAAGCATGTTTTCTTATTCCTATCTTTTTCCACATGCTTATGTTTTGTGAATATGGTTGTGAACAAATCTACCACCGAGAAATATCTCCATACATCTCTTGTCTTTGACAAGTTATAATAATTTGTGGTAAGTTTATTGATCATATTTACTTTGGCCATTGCTCTAATATTGCCTTGTTTCTTGCCAAGGATTTTGTTTGATTCAAACTCCTTTGTGTCTTCCTTGCTCTACTCAAAATTTGTTTTATGCTTTCTTGAGTTAGGAAAAGCAATGATCCCATACTTGTGCACTTGTGTTCAAAGTCATACTTCTTTGGGTTGCACTATTCTTGGGGAAGCTATCCTACATTGAGTAGATCACCATTCTTTAAATTGGTATTGCATCTAATTGATTTTATTTAAACATGACTAGTGTTTGAATAATATATATGGAGAGTAATGATTCCATTGTGTGCATTTTGTATTCAAATGCAAGATCATAAATAATGCACTATTATTGGAAGAACTATCCTATATGCGTTTGAACACTTGTTGTCTTTAAATTTGTTTGTTTTCCCAATGACTTGTCTCTTTGGAAGACAAACACTTTTCGTCTTGGTACTTTGTGTGCTATCATGAAAAGTGTAGAGGGTTTGTTCACTCTTTTATGTTTTTTTTTGGTATCCTCTCTATGTTGGTTTCCTCAATCATGTGTTGATTTGGGTCTTGATATATTTTGGACAATTCTCTTTCTTTTCACTCTTGTGAGTGGCTTCTTGGTTTAATTAGTTCTTTGTCCAATTTGTATCTTGTTTTGGTTCTTGAAAGTTTTGTGCATGCATATTTACTATATATCTTTTGGCATGCTTACTTTCGTTGATCCAATATATAGGATAAACTCCATCAAATCCTAAATGGCTAAGATGTGCATGATATTCAAATTCATATCAATATGCACATATTTATGTGGAGTTTGTCCTATGTATTGTAGTTGTTCTAACTACTTCGGACCCAATGAGTTTGGGTACCATTTTGTACTTGAATTTTGGTTTTAGGTATAATGGAGATACATTGGTTGCTTGCTCCATTCATAAGGAAGGTGTTCTCACCATGGTATTATAGGAGTCAAGCTACGATGATTATCAAACTCGCATCCTCTTCATCACCAATGTCGTCTCGGTAACAAGTATCTATCTCATGCATACATTTCTAGCTTTCAACCTTGTGTAGGTTGCATCTTTGCATGATTTCCCTTTGTTGCATTTCATTTGGTTCATGCAAATGTCTTATCAAAAGCATCTTTATTGCAACTATGAGTAAGCCGGGATGATTACATACTAAGGGGATATTTATAATCATTTCCATGATTCACCAATCCCAAGTAGTTTAATCTAGCAACTTCTTCTTGAAGTATCTCATATGCAATATTGATGAATTCTCAAAAAAACCATTTGAATCTTTTGTGATATGCGTTACCTTTCTCAAAGCATTCCAACTATCACTTTTCCCTTGTGATATTTGTGATGCTTTGATGAGTTTTGTGTGTTCATCTATATCCCCTTAAGATTAAACTAAGCTTAGTGCTTTGCTTTCAAGCAAAAATCTTATTGGTATATTAATGAACCTCTCTTGGATATCATGTTCTTCATCTTTTGTACCTATTTTGTGTGTGCATGTTTCTTTGTGGATATATATCTTTGTGATTGTTGTCCACTTAGAAACTTATACACACGATAATAGTTACATCTTTAATTGATATTCTATTTCTTTAGTGACCACTTTTTATTGCTTTATATTCCTTTGTGGTTCCTAAAAGGCACAAGCTTTGCTTTTGGTTTGGTATTCCTTTTGCATCTTAATAAGCTTGTGGACCTATGTGTTTTATCATTTAATGGTTTGTGTGTATGGGAAAGACATGATATGCACTATGTGCCTCCTATATTTAAAGACTATGTTGATGATTCTATCATCCTATTAGTCTCCTAAAAATGTTTTTCCTTGTCACACGCATCTATTTCGGTTGAGTAAGTATTTATTTGTCACTTCTGGATCTTCTTTGCTCAACTTTTGTTTGTTTGCAAGTTGCTTTGCTTCATCTCCAATCTATTATCTTGCTCTTGTTTGTGTTCAAAATTATCTATAAGGGAGTGATGATTCCATGTTGTGCACATTATATAGTAATTCAAATCTAACATTGTGCATGTACCTTGGGGAGTTCCCTCTTGATTTTCTAGAACACTTGGTTGATCCTATCAAAATATTGATGTTGGTCAATCGGTTTTTTCGGATCCTTGTGGTTGGTTGCTTCTTTGTGAAAGTATCCTTCAATTTTACTTTGCTTATAAATCTTTGGATCCTCAATATAGTTTGATCTCCCTCCATCTATTCATAGTTGGAGATATGCACTTGATTTCACTCATATCATGAGGAATGCATACACTATGGGGGAGCTCTTACTATATTGGCCTTCTAATCTTTTTACCCATTTCGGCAATGGATGCCAATGGGGGAGAAGTTTAGAGGGTTTAAGAGAATTTGGTTTATGCTTTAGTTTCGTTCTTAAGCATTTGCCTTTCCATGCTATTGCATCTTTGCTCTTTTTGCATGTTTGCTTTATTCATCATATAAACCGTCGTAAAAAGGGATTGTCATCAATTACCAAAATGGGGGAGATTGAAAGCGCATGGTTCCCCCATATGTGGTTTTGGTAATTAATGACAATCCTTTATGGACTAATGTTTGCATTGAGTTATCCTTGTAGATCTTGTCCATAGGAAATAATGGAGTTCATGTGTTGAACTCTATTAGCTTCCTTGATGGACATTATTATATTCATGGATTTATATGAAGAATGGTCTTGGTTTGAGTTGAGCTTATTGCTAGTATGTCTTGAAGAAAAGGATTAGGTGATCTTTCATTATCATCTTCAAGACATCATCTTTAGAAGTGAGAAGCAAAGATACAAGGTTGATCAAGCAAGCGATCAACACACGAAGCTACAAGGTGTACCAAGTGGGATTGTGTATCCCATGGTATGGTAAGCATTTGTCAAATATAGCTTTGTGAACTAACCCATGATATGTGTGTGTCGCATCTCTATGTGTGGTTAGGTATATTTCCATGGGCATGAACCAAAAGGAAGATTTCATTTAGCCCATGGTCTATGTCGTCGTCAAGCGGTGTGTGTCATCTAGCTTGACGTGGAAGCTCAAGTGAAGCATCTAGAAGATATCCTATGCTTGATGCTTGCCACCCTTTTGTAGATTGTGGCCTTGTGAAGATTTGCCGAAGGGTCTCTCCCATAATGGTGTATGGGGGAGCTAGTCTCTCCCATAATGGTGTATGGGGGAGCAACTTGCAAGTCTTCATCAAGCGGAGTTTGTGCTAGCAAGCGCAATCAAGAAAGAAGATCCAACTTGAGAGAGTCAAGATCGTCATCATCTAGCTCAAGTGGAATGCTCAAGGCAAAGGTATAATCTTGATAGGTTTTCTTTTTTACCGGTCTCGTGTCTTTGGGAGACCGGGTTATAGGATAGATAGTGGTACTATCAAGAGGGGCTCTCAAGTGAGTAACTCGATCGAATCATTATGGAGAGCTCAAACCTTTGCATACTTTGAATATCATCTTTCTTGGTTCTTATTTGGCCTTTGTCTCCTTTGGGTTTTAGTGCTTGTCGTGATCTTCATGACAAGCCTTGGTTTCTCGAAAACAAATTTCGTAAGAAAAACTTGTTGCGTTTTCGGTGGAGAAAATATCCGGTTCAGCTTTGAGAATGTTTCCACACCTTCCATGTGTGGTAACTTCTCCATTCATTTTTATTTGGATACTCCTTGCTGTTATCTTTCCAACCCAATTGGATTCACCTCTTTCGGAGTTCATCCGCAAAAGTTATGTTCGTCTCGGTGATGGAGGTTTTACCGGTTGTTCCTTTTAGAGAGGTTAAACCTTTCTACATTTGGTTTTAGTTTCCATTGTTGGGCAGTGATGTTTCTCTGCATGATCTTGTAGAGTTTTTCATTGCGAACTCAACGAGCCAAAGATCATCGAAAACGGAGTCCGGACGCAAAAGTTATGAGTGTTTTAGTATTGATGTTTCTGCAGTTTTTGCCAGTCCGGAGTCTCCGGACTTAGGGCCGGAATCTCCGGTAGTCCGGAGTCTCCGGTGTGCAGTCCGGAGTCTCCGGACCAAAAACTTTCCCAGGGGTTGCTCCCTTGGTGTCACTCACTATATAGGGTCCGGAGAGTGTCCGGAGTCTCCGGTATGGCTAGTGGATGTTGGTCCCGCTCGACCACAGACACCGTCTGGGCTCAGACGGCAAGTCAAGACCGGAGTCTCCGGTCCAGTGGTCTGCGAAAATCTTCAGACCGGAGACTTACCGGAGATACACCGGAGTCTCCGGTGTGAAAATCTTCAGACCGGAGACTTACCGGAGTCTCCGGTGTAAGTTTTCCTGCAACGGCTCTTTTTCGTGGGGACCTATAAATAGGCCCCCTTTCTTCCCCAAAGAGCTAGGTCTTCCAAGCACGAATTTTTCCCCTCTCTCTCCTCCATTGTTGACCTTGGAAAGCTTGCCCCTCTCTCAATTCCTCCCATGATTCTTGCATATCTTTGATGGAAAAGAGAGAGGAGATCTAGATCTACATCTCCACCAATCCATCTTCCTTCTTAGTGAGGGAAACCTAGTAGATCTTGATCTTGGAGTTCTTGGTGTTTCTCCTCCATTGTTCTTCCTCTCTTATTCCCCCATAAGCATTTGTTGCTTTGTTGGAATTTGAGAGTGAAGGATTTGAGCACTTGTGCTCTTGCCATTTGCATCGGTTGCATCGGTTTGCTCTCTCCACGGGGATTCGTGGAAGTGAAAGTTTGTGAGCTTGTTACTCTTGGGTCTTGGACCGTAGACGACTTGTGGTGTTCTTGGGAGCCTCCAATTGAGTTGTGGATGTGTGCCCCAAGATTGTGGTGACACCGAGAGCCTCCAATTGAGTTGTGGATGCGTGCCTCGGGTTTGAAGGTTGCCAATAGTGGAAGGTGAACTAGGCCTTTGTGGTGGGGTTCATCGGAGAATAGGGTGAGGCCTTTGTGGCGTTGAGTAGGCCTTCGTGGCGAGCTCACACCCCTCCAACGAGACGTACACCCCTTTGTGGGAGGAACTCGGGAATACATCATCCTCTCCGTGTGCCTCGGTTATCTCTATACCCGAGCTTTTTACTTATGCAATTTACATTGTGATAGCCTTCGAGCTTGAAGTTATATATCTTGTTATCACCTTGTTACTTGTCTTGCTTAGCATAAGTTGTTGGTGCATCTAGTTGACCATAGAATATTTAGGTTGTATGCTTGTTAATTTAAACACCTAGTTTATTTCCGCATTTAGTAAGCATTAACCGGAAAAGTTTTAATCGCCTATTCACCCCCCCCCCTCTAGGCGACGTCGTTGTCCGTTCAGGTTTCTGTTCCGACGGTTTTCCCACGCGTCACTGACAGTGCTGGCCCGCGTGGGCTGCAGCGCCTTTTCGCCCCCCAAGCCGAACCCAACGGGCTAGGTTTCACCTGGGTGCCGCGGCACGAATTAGCGCCGTTTCGGCGCTATTTGTGCTTCTGGGAGCCGACTGGTGCGAAAACGGCGCTATTCGCCGCTTTCGGAGCTAAAAAGGCCGCCTGGGGGGCGACTGGAGATGCCCTAAGAGTTAGTCAGATGAATCATATATCACGGACCGAGAAGAGAGTTGAGCTATTAAGGGATGACGATAATTCGCCTATAGTTCGACAAGGTATATTGTGAGGCAAAAGGGACTAAGATGAAAGTCACATTGGAAGGTATGTCATCATGACTCTATGGCACTTGGGAGTCGGCACGTTCTGCTAGGAGCCGCTACCGATTGATCGATTGAGAGTTGGACTCCAATCGTGTCCAAGTCGCCATGAGTCTGCAGGGTCGCACACTTAAGAGCGGGAGCAAGTGTATTGGTCGGGTTGGACCCGAACCAGAAATGGACTGAGTTTGTGAGTCGGACTCACAGAGGGAATGGGCACAAGCGTTGTGAATCCCACTACCACTCGCTATATAAAGAGGGGCGCAGGTTGCCCAGCGGGCACGTTACTCCCCTCCCATGCGTTGGGAACCCTAGCCCCACTAAGTCCAGTCGTCGCACCGGACCTAGAAGTCCGCCGTTGGAGCTCCTCCTCGCACGTGTGGATACCGGCAGAGATGATGTACGTTCAGCACTTCGATGTTCGTGGGATTGGATCGGCTGGATCGGATCGTGGGACTACACTGCATCGACGTGCTGCATCGATAATTTCGCACATGCGCGTCTAGTTGTAATCCTCGTGGCCTTCTACCTCGGCTAGATCTTGGAAGTATCGCGTAGAAAAGTTTTCGTTTATCTCTACGCGTTCCAACACGCGCCACCTAGGGGTGTGGGCCCCTTGGCCACCCCCCCCCCCCCCCGGCATCGCCCTTTTGCCCATATATACTCCCCATGGCATAAACCCTAGGGGAATCAACCTTTTCTGCAAAATACATCTGTAGCTCCGCCGCCGCCGACGACAAGTTTCGGTGGGACAGATCTCTGTTCTGGCACCCTGCCGGGACGGGGAAGTGCCCCCGGAAGCCATCTCCTTCGACTCCACCGCCATCTCCATCGCCGTTGCTGTCTCCTATGATGAGGAGGAAGTAGTTCTCCCCCGGGGCTGAGGGCTCTACCGGTAACTATGTGGTTCATCTCTCTCTCCCATGGTGTGATCTTTATGTGATCATGAGCTTTGTAATCTAGTTGAATCTGTAGATTGATCTTCATCTGTTATGCTACTCAAGTGGTTTTGTTATATCCGTAAACACTTTGATCACGGGGCAAAGGTGACAGTGTGTGCTCCGTGTGGTTTAGCATGATATTTATATCTTGTGTTGGAAGGTGAACCTATGAAATTGCGGCGTTTGTTTACTAATTTATGGCGCTCGTAGTGACATTGGGGGTGCCCTAGAGAGGGAATATAGACTTGAGGAGTGTTGTTAAAGCCCTACGCAATGATTTGTGTTCGTTATTCGACCGGAGAGTGGTTCGGAGTAGCATAGTGAAGAAATGATATTTACGCATTCAATTATGTGAGCATTGTTGAGAGAGTCCACTAGTGAAAGTAGGAGCCCTAGGCCTTATTTCCAAGCATTGAAACACCGTTTTCCGCCTGTTCTGCTACATGTTTGCTTGCTGCCTTTTTATTTCAGATTTCTATTATCACTTATTATCATCCATATTACTTGCATTTTACTCTCTCTTCGCCGAACTAGTGCACCTATATACCTGACAAGTATATTGGGTGTGCTGGGGACACAAGAGACTTCTTGTATCTTGATTGCAGGGTTGCTTGAGAGGGATATCTTTGACCTCTACCTCCCTGAGTTCGATAAACCTTGGGTGATCCACTTAAGGGAAACTTGCTGCTGTTCTACAAACCTCTGCACTTGGAGGCCCAACACTGTCTACAAGAATAGAAGCGTGCGTCGACATAACCTCTCTTTCATCATAATTTGATGAGAACCATTACGCAAATCAATTTTAGAGAAAACAACAGCACCACTTAATTCATCTAACATGTCTTTCAAACGTGGTATAGAATGACGATAACGAATATTGATGTTGTTAATTGCTCTACAATCTACACACATGCGCCAAGTACCATCTTTCTTAGGAACTAAAATAACAGGAACAACACAAGGAGATAGGCTAATGTGAATATACACTTTATCAAGAAGCTCTTGTACTTGTTTCGAATTTCGTCTGTCTCTTGGGGATTGGTCTTATAGGGGGCTCGGTTTGGCAATGTTGCTCCAGGTATCAAGTCAATTTGACGCTCAATGACACGCAATGGTGGCAGCCCTGCTGGTACCTCTTCTAGAAACACATCACCAAACTCCTGCAACACATTAGAAACACCAAAATTTCTCCCTTATGCATGAGCACTATAGAAACTAAACTAGGATCCTCACTAAACTCTATCAAGTCCTCTTTGGTGGCTAACATGCGTAGTAGCTTCACGCCCTCGCTTCTATTTTTACCACTCAGATTGGCTTTGCTATTTTCACTCACAGAAATATTATTCTCTCGTCTATCTCTCTCACTCTCCTTCTCAAGATTTACTTCAGTTTTGTAACGAGACTCATTTACAATTTGATGTTGTGTCATAGGCCTCAAAATTATGTCCTTTCCATGCCAATTCAACTGATAAGTATTTGCTCTCCCATTATGTATAGCACTCATGTCAAACTGCCATGGTCTCCCAAGCAACATGTGACAAACAGACATACGCACCACATCACACTCAATGGTGTCCTTGTATGGTCCAATTTGAAACTCAACTCTCACCATGTAGCTCACCTTCATCTCTCCTTTGTCACTCAGCCACTGGATATAATAAGGATGAGGGTGTGGGATATATCTCAATTTCAGCTTAGCACATAAATATTTGCTTGCTAAATTTCTGCAACTCCCTCCATCAATAATAACTTTGCAAGCCATTTGAGGGTCTACAATTGATTTAGTTTGGAACAGATTGCATCTCTGATTTTCTCGACTGGGAACAACACTGAAAACTTTTTATGTGCAAACAATAGAAGGATAGTGTGTAGCATATGCATCAAGAGAGCCATCATCATCACAACCATCCTCCTCATTAGGATCTGCATCATCACCTGTTTCATACTCATTATCCTCATTAATAAGCATGATCTTCTTATTAGGACAATCTCTCTTGAAGTGTCTTTTTCCTCCACATGTATGGCAGCTCATATCTCTGTTTCTTATTGTAGACATGGTGATATGGGGTGGCCCAATCTTCTCAATGAGCTTCTCTCTCTCTTTTTCTATTTTCTAATATATGTGGATAACTAGTGCTACACTGAGACCTCTCACTTGGATGACCCTTGTTGCCAATGCAACAATAATCAAGCCCTTTGGATATTCTCAACTACAAACTCTTGCACAAGCAATCAATGATCACAAGTGGTCCTGTATCCCCCTAATTCCCAATGGAATAGCAAGATATCACGCAAACTTTGACTTGGTAATACTTCAAGATGAATGCTTAGGAGCAATACAATCTCAAGGCTAGGGTTTTCTTTGTCTAAATTGTTCTCCTCCAATCCACACGCAGGTGGCAAGAATATAAGGGGGAGGGGTGCGGCCACAAGGGTCCTTGCGCAAGCAAACCCACCTCCTACTAGGACTAGGAGTCCAACTAGGACACAGCTAGCACAAATATGGATACAAACTGATCCACCATTAAGGGTTTCGGCCATATATGGTATACAAACCATACCTATTCGAAAATAGGATTTCTATGGTGCATTCGACTTGGTGGAGGCACCTATCCCCATGTCTTGATGAATAACAATTGTTTTATTGGAATAACAATTGTTATGAATTGATTTCACCATCTTGCTTTATTGTTTTCACCAATGTGATCTTGTTTTCAACCTCTTGAATGTTTGTTTTCACCATGGTCATGTGGTCTTCTATCAACTCTCCATTCATGCTTGTGATAACATAATCCTTAGGCATATCCCTATCATCCTCCCTTTCTTCAAGACAATACGTCCTCGGCTTGTGATAATCTGAAAGTGGAAGAAACAAAAAGAACAAAGTGTATGCACAATATATGTATCTATAATGGCATTCATTAGTGGTTAGTAAAACAAAATATTGTGCATATGTCATATGATCACAAAGTTTGTATGAAAACAACACATAATAGTCATAGTCTTTCATAACATAGCAATCATAATTGCAAATATAAGTGAAGCTTGTTTTAATAGCACATGTATCCAACCAATATTGTGGTAAACTAAACATATGTGTAATATTACGCCCATATGTAAGAATTTGTAAGTCATCTATCCAAGGTAACATATATTTTAATTCGGCCACTTTATCATAAGTGATACATATGTGATGTACCATGAAAATTTTATTCAAGTTATAGTCACCAATCAAATAAAATTTGAAACTAGTATCATATGTGCTAAAATTATCATAAACAAATTTATCCATAGCACATTGCACATCAATTGGTTCATTTAACATGACATAATATATAATATCACTAGATGGTATCTTAGCAAGTACTTCTTTATGTGTAATAAAAACCATATTGTGAAATTTCGAATTCATCATAGTATTATATGGTTGTAAACTATCACATAATTCACTACTTGTTTTTACTAATCCGAAATCAATACCCTTCTCAATACTAACCTCCTCATGTGTAGTAGGTATGATCTCATCAATAGCTTGTGAATTTGAAGGTTGTAGCTCCCTTTCTTCAAAAATAACCTTCATATCACAAGCAAGAACACTAGTACCCGTGGCATAATCCTCCAATATATGTGATGTTTGTGATGTTTCTTTGTGCTCCCTTTCTTCAATAGCAACCTGTACACAAGAAACAACACTAGGAAGAGAAATTATGTCATTAGTTAAAAGGCTCTTTTCACTCGGCCTAGACTTGTCTTCCTCCATAGATTTTGTTTTTTCACTCTCCTTCTCTAGATTCACCTCTATTTTCTGTCTTGATTCATTCACAATCTGTTGTGGTGTCATAGGCCTCAAAATAATGTCCTTATTATTCCAATTCAAGTGATATGTGTTTGCTCTCCCCATATGTGTAACCTTCTTGTCAAATTTCCAAGGTCTTCCAAATAATAAGTGACAAACTGTCATGGGAACCACATCACACTCAATTGTATCTTTGTATGGTCCAATTTGAAAATCCACTCTCACCATATGGCATACCTTGATTTCTTCCTTGTTACTTAACCATTGAATATAATATGGATGTGGGTGTGGATTGTAATTCAACCTTAGCTTTGCACATAACTCCTTGCTTGCTAGATTTCTACAACTTCCTCCATCAATAATCACCTTGCAAGCCATATTGGGTCCAACAATTGCCTTGGTTTGAAATAAATTGCATCTTTGGCTCTCATCATTGCTAGGAATAACACTCAAAGCCTTGGTGCAAACAATGGTTGGATAATTTGTAGCATAAGCATTAAGTGGACCATCATCATCATCATCATATGTATCCTCTCCATTAGTATTAGCATCATCACCACTCTCATACTCATCATTAGCATTGATCACCATAATGTTCTTGTTAGGACAATCTCTCTTGAAGTGCCCTCTTCCTCCACAAGTATGGCATGTCATGTCTCTATGTCTAGCTGTTGATTGAGTAGAACCACTTCCACTAGCTGATGGTTGTGGTGTTTTCTTTGAATTATTGATGCTTGTCTCGGGTTTGGATGGTGTACTAGCTGCTGGTTGTGCAATTGGAGGTGTTGGAGGTGAAAAAGAAGAAGATCTTGATGGAAAAATCCTCCTTGGAGCCATAGTAACCTCCTCGGCCAACCTCTTTTCTGCCTCCCTTGATTGATGCAACAATTCTGTCATATTGCTATATTGAACATGCCTCACAATGCATCTAATTTGAAAGTTCTGTTTTCTCATGTGCTTCAACAACCCGAGCTCTTTGTAGTACTAATTCCATCTCCTTGTAATATTGATCCACTGAATTTGTTCCTTGCTTCAAATTTTGCAATTTATCATAGAGAGTCCTCAAATAATTTGTTGGAACAAACCTTGCTGTCATTAGTTGTTTCATCTTAGCCCAAGTAGTAATTTCTGGATGATTTTGTGTTTCCCTCAATCTTATGATGCCATCCCACCACAAGAGAGCATAACCATCAAATCCAGAAGATGCTAGCTTGATTTTCCTCTCATTAGTGTAATTATGCAATTTCCATAGTTTTTCTATCTTCAATTCCCACATCAAGAACTCCTCAACATCATCATTATCACATGTGAGAGTAGGCACAAAGAATTTTGGTTTCCCAAGGCCATCCTCCTCTCTATTATCATCAACCAATGGTACCCTTCTAGGTGGAAAATTGCCACGGCCTCCATATGCAATGGCTCGGCCTTCTTCATGATTACCACCAAGATTAGCTCTTTGTAATTGTGTGGAGATATTTGCAACTTCCCTTGTGAGATTAGTCATGGCTTCTTGAAGAACACAAATTGAATTAGCAGCCTCATTTTGTTTCTCAATAACCACTGTCAAATCCTTCCTTAGGACATCATCATATTCTTCTATTTTCTTCTCAACTCTTTGCTCAATCCGATTAGCAACTCCTCCTCTAAAGAGATTAAAATCTTCCCATGTACATGTATCATCAGCAGTCTTTGTTTTGGGCATCAAATCAGCTTCCTCCTTGTCACCCTGCACATAAGCTTCACTAGCAAAACTCATGATTAATGGGTTAGTGAAACAAATAATCAATGGGTTGTGGTGCCTCTCAAACTCACTCAAACCAGCAAAGAAAGGTTCACTTACTGTTCCAAAGTGAATAGGATTAACTTACCAACAAGTACCAATGAAAACTGTGTCAAGTGTGAGAAGAGAATACCCAGGCTCTCAAGTGTTACAATGCAAAACAAGGTATTTGGTGGTGCTTGGTTGGGATTCCTAACAACACCAAAATAACAACTCCAATGCACTGCTCAATGTGATAAAAACACTAAAGAAACACACTCACACTTGGAGACAATTGTGGCTTAGCAAATATATGGTATAGATTTTGCAAGCACTAGAAAGACACTAGCAAATACTCAATGAAACAGGCACAAGATTGCTCAAGATGTCCACAAAATTTCTAATATGAAATAGCTTCCACTAGTGATAAGTAGCTCGGCCTCTTTTGCTTTTTCTTTCTTTCTATTTTTTTTATACTTTTTCCTTTTTCTCTATTTTTTTGATTTTTCAATGGCCTTTGAATCAACTAGGAGCAACAATGTATATGGAAAACGAAAATTAGTGGACAGATTAGATCAAATGAGCATCCTGTAGAGCAATAAAAATAGCTAGTCTTTGGGTTTTGGGAACCTAAATATAGCTGTAGAATGGCTGTAGCTAAGGCTTATCAAAGATCAGACAAGAAACCTAGAGATAAACAGGAGTAAACAAAAGAAAAACTATGAAAAACAGATGTTAATCGAGCTCACGGCAGCACTATATGCTCACGGCAGAGAAAACAGCAATTTCGTGCCGTACGGCAGCGATTTTGCTCAAAAACTGGCTCACGGCAGAGCGCACGGCAGTGGCGCGGTGTGTTGCTGTGTTGTGTTGCGGGGTGGTGCGCGCGGTAAGAGAAATAAGGGCGCGGGTAAGCGGAATCCGTTACCGAGTAGGGGTCGGGTGCGGAAGTGGCGGCAGCGTTTTGCGCTGTTTTTGCGCTCGCGGCAGGCGAATCCGAGCGGGGGTGGGAGACCGACTGCGACTAGGTTTTGCGGGCACTGGTAAGGGAAAATCGACACCGTGGGTGGGTTTGGTAAGGGGTGGATCGGTAGTTATAGGGATCGGATTGGTGGGGTGTACAAGTGGATGCGGTAGGAAATTTTTGATGCGATTGATATAGGATTGCAAACCGAAGATGGCTAGAACCCGAAGCACAATTAGAACCCAACTTTTTCCGCACAAAGGCAACTCGAAAAACTAGATCACCTTGAGAACAAGATGTAGGTCTAGACTTTCCCGAGAGCAACAAGATCCAAGCAAACTTATTTTTGGTGGGGATTTTCGGTATAGAAAAAAAAGGAAACTAGATGAACCCTAAAAGATGAAAACCTAAAAACAGAAAAACAGGAACACAAATCAACAAAAAGAAGCAACTAGGTAGATGCAAATTGGTGTTGATCTAGGCTCTGGCAATGATCTAAACAACTATTTTTGTGTGGCTTTTTCTGGATAGGAATAAAAACAACGAAAACTAGGGATAACTTTGCTCACCGAGTAAACCTGGAGAATCTGATACCAAGATGATATGGGGTGGCCCAATCTTCTCAATGAGCTTCTCTCTCTCTCTTTTTGTATTTTCTGATATATGTGGATAACTAGTGCTACACTGAGACCTCTCACTTGGATGACCCTTGTTGCCAATGCAACAACAATCAAGCCCTTTGGATATTCTCAACTACACACTCTTGCACAAGCAATCAATGATCACAAGTGGTCATGTATCCCCCTAATTCCCAATGGAATAGCAAGATATCACGCAAACTTTGACTTGGTAATACTTCAAGATGAATGCTTAGCAGCAATACAATCTCAAGGTTAGGGTTTTCTTTGTCTAAATTGTTCTCCTCCAATCCACACGCAGGTGGCAAGAATATAAGGGGGGAGGGGTGCGGCCACAAGGGTCCTTGCGCAAGCAAACCCACCTCCTACTAGGACTAGGACTCCTATTAGGACTAGGAGTCCAACTAGGACACAACTAGCACAAATATGGATACAAACCGATCCACCATTAAGGGATTCGGCCATATATGGTATACAAACCATACCTATTCGAAAATAGGATTTCTATGGTGCATTTGACTTGGTGGAGGCACCTATCCCTATGTCTTGATGAATAACAATTGTTTTATTGGAATAACAATTGTTATGAATTGTTTTCACCATCTTGCTTTATTGTTTTCACCAATGTGATCTTGTTTTCAACCTCTTGAATGTTTGTTTTCACCATGGTCATGTGGTCTTCTATCAACTCTACATTCATACTTGTGATAACATAATCCTTAGGCATATCCCTATCACATGGTAGATCCACTATAACTTGTTGCTCGTCGGACTGTTTTCTTTGTGTTAGATGTACATCTTTGATTTACGTACGAGCACATCACAACTTATTAGTTGTGAAATTTGGTTATCCATTTGTGTCTAGTTCTTATGCTTGCTTTGCAAAAGGAGTGTTACTGAATGGAGTAGTTATCTTTTCCATTTGTTTGCTTTGTAGGTTTAGTACAGTGCTGCTAGTCCTTGTATTTTTTTTTGTTACATCGTATAGTAAAAGAATTTGTTGCATCTTATCCACTCAAACGTATTTAGACGTTGTATGTTATCTGCTTATTTAGATGTTACACTTGATTTGTTGTCTTTTTTTGTCAGATGCAGGTGTGTCAGTGTCACTAGTCCGAACAAACCATTCAAGTCTAGAACTAAAGTGATTGGTGTGATCTTGTTGTGTGTGTCAAATAAAGACCGATGAGACATAGTTTTTTTTTTATCATGGTGACATCTGTTCTGTTGTGTTTCATTTTTTTTCACAATTTTAACGTTCAATTACGTGTGTCAGGTCACAATATTATATCTGTCAAACTGCCTGATGATCTAGGGTGGCAAGAGTAAGATTTGATTGTGCTTGCAGAATTCTGTATCACTTGTCCGCTTTGTAAATATTTTAGCTGAGCTGATAGAATTCTTCACCATCCGACCCAAACTGTGGGGATATAACCGAACGATATATGCTGAAGCGATTAGGTACGTGGAAGGGATTTGGTTGATGGAGTGGGGATCACCCAAACACCTGGTGTTCCATTCCCTGTGTGAATTAATTCCCAAGGAACCGAACGAGCCTTAAAAGCGAAAATGCTCCAGCCAAAAAATGTACTATCCTATGTTCTATTGATACCCATGTAAAGCGAGGCTGATAATTACACCCTAAAAGTAACCACAGTAAAACAATATAGTACATAACTTGCAGGTTTCATCTATCAAACATTAGCCTTAAGACCCCACCGGCCAACATAGCTGGCAGCTATATGGCAACGGTTATGTTTCACCCTGCTGTTAGAGGCGATACCAATATATATACAGACGAGTTATTGTGTTATGGTAATTCTCTATCAACAAACTTTATCAGTCGATTGCATATGAGCTCTCTATCTTCTCTAGAGACAAGGGGGCGGAGAAATTTAACGGTGAGAACATGTCATCATAATTGGACTTGGGAGCAGGTTTGAACTCGTATGGGCCAGCCTTGGTCCCCCAAACCTGAAAACGATTGGGTGAATTCTCAACACTCTTTTTTCTTCACTGGTATAGCAAGTCAAAGAATCATGGTGTCACGGACGTGGGAAACATACCTGGTTTCCATCATCGTCAAAACCCTTGTCCCAAATGTGTATTTCACCATTCTTGTGAATGGACAGATCAGATGTACAGTATGCTGCACCGTTCTGTTAAAATATTAATCTTCAAATTGAATCAATTACCAAATATTGCGTAAGAGGATAATCCCTGAGTGGGATTAAGACAAGCAACTAAAAATTAATCTTGATTAAGAAGACGAATAAACATGTAGATTCAGAATGGAGAATAAGTGGCTCACCCAACTGTTGGGAAAACCTCCAGGCGGCGATGATCCTTCGTATAAGCAGCGTTTTCCTCGCTCACATCGTGATAAGTGTATGGTGGTCAAATGCTCTGCGATATCCTGAACACCAAATAATATACCATGAGTGCAAGGACAATTTTATATGTGCCACAAGCTGCGATGCATTAATGTAGACCAAGTACAAATTTCGCCCATTTTGTTTCTCCTGTCAAATTATCATCAATAGGGGTGAGTGCGGCGATATGGAGGTCGAGCTCCACAGAGCTCGGTATTTGAAAAATTCGAAATCGACATTTTTAGGTTTCTCAAAAAAAAACGGGTGTAGATAATATCGAGATCTACCACTGTGCAAAATCTCAATGAAAAATTGGTTGTATTTTGTCCTGGGGAAAAAAAGGCAAATGTGTAGATCTGGATCGATGAACAGTGCACAGTTTCAAAATTTTGAAATTTTGTCAGATATTTCTTTTTTGTGTAGCCTATAATAATACGAATTTTACATTGAAAATTTACACAGTTATAGATCTCAACATAATCGACACCTAAGGCTACGCTTGGTTGGGCGTATATTAGCCCAAAACGGGGGTATAGAATTACGGGCCATTGAAGGTCCGTTTCTTTTCCAGCTTTGTGACCAGTAGTTTCATACAGGGGTATTAAATTACTAGGCATCCAAGCGGGGCCTGAGATTTTTGTTTCGATTTTTTTGAAACATAAAAATGCAGATTTTGAATTTTTGGAAATACCGAGCTATGTGTAGCTCAGGCTCCATTTTGACTTTCCGTACGAGTTGAAGCTTTATAGGATGATGTTGGTACTTCAGATTATGTATAGTATATGTGCACACACGTGCATTGTAAATTTGTAATCTACAAAGTTGAAAGGTTTTCCAAACGCAACATTAAAAGGAAGCTTTAGTCACCATCAACAACGGAAAACCATCAACAACGGAAAACGAAATCATAAGTTCCAATCACAATCCAGAAATTTATATTGGCATCACAAAAAATAACTTCAAGAAATGGAAACTTTTTCCTACAGCAGCATTTTGTTCTAGTGTACTGAAGCTACACTGAGCTATATTATGACTCCGTACTGCTAGCATGGCTAAAGGCCTACCACCCAACTTAAGGTCCTAACATGCTACAGTGGATCAAAATTCGCATCAAGAACTAAATCAAATTGCAGCGAGGACTCTACTGTACGAAGGTAGCCACCTGTCACGTGACAACACATGATTCCATGTAGTGTAGAGAGATATCCTTTTATACACGCAGATGCCAAGTTCTGGTTGTAGTAGAAGCACTAGCAGACCCAAATTTGGGTCAGCAGTGGAACTGGTAAGTGGTAAACTTGTAATAGTACGACATTCCGTAATCTTTAAATCATCAAAATGTTGCACATGAGTTGGCTCAAACATACGATCAGCCGGCTGCCAGAAAGTTGCAGCTCAATGAACACACTCACAAACAAATTTCTGTGGATGAAAGCAAAATGCTATGTCAAGATATAGCAATGTTTTAGTCATGGTATAACAAACATTTGATAAACCATTGTTCAATCTGTAATCACCAAGGCAACTACACAGTCCTTAGTATTTCTTAAGCTCGACAATAGCACACAGCTATATGACACTACAAACTAGGTAGATGAACAGAAATTGGAAGAGATGCTGGCACTCCCAGCACCCAGCTTGTGAAACAAAATTCCTTATGTCAGATAAATAGTGGCAAAAGCAGTTCCAAGGTGCCAGTAAAAAATGTAAATTATTTAGACCTTACAAATACCAAGCTAGTTACCCATGATGTCACTACACTAGAAAGCACAATGAGCAAAAGTATTTCATGTATCATACTATCATGGGAAAGATGAAAGAATATTTCACACCCTAATTATAGAAATGGGGAAAGTCCACAGTGGGTGTTCTGAAAAGTATGGTTTGATCAGGAACAGGACATACCGCAATTACTTCCTCTGGCTGTGGCCTCTGATCTTTTGGACGGTCACAGAAATTCTTGTACTCTTCAACATCTCTAATTGCATATGAACTCAACTGTCCAGTGAAAATAATACGAAATGTCTCAACAAAACATGGTTGAACTAAAGGTGCTTTGTGCTTTTGTTAACACCAAATGTTAAAATTCATTGGCTAAATATTATCCTAGATGAATGGTGAAAGCAAGTACGTTGGTTACATCTTCAGGCCAAATAAAGTAGCAAAACTTTGATATTATAACCAGATCATTCTATGATTCATCCAATCCAGACATGTTGCCTGACGACTTTAGGTTTCCAGTCGATTAACTAAAAATGTTTAAAAGGGCAGGTATGCCTAGTTACTGGTGTGTTAAAAAATGATAAGAGAAAATGCAGAGATGAGCTGTTGTCATGTCACATGTGGACGATCATGGATAGGATGCCACTTCTATAGCTAAATATGACAAACTATTATTTTCTTCAGAAGATCTCATCCAGACGATACCACAGCTTAAATTCAAAAGTGGGGGATGAGCAACTGATTAACTAAATGCCTAGAGTACTTTACAAATTTAGTACTGTATTTAAGTTTCACCACAACAGTGCATGTGGGTCTCAGAGGGCACAGTCGAGAATTTTTTTGCAAGTTTTTCAACGATAAACAACCGTGCCAAATTTCAGGTTACCTCAACGTCACATTTCATCTCCTTCGGACATGGCTTTACCATGTAAAATCTCTGCAAGAACCACATATACATAGTTACTTACTTATATGTAAGAATGAACAAATCAACAAACTAAAGTCAAAGTTCATTGTTAAATCATCCGAATAACACACTACAAATGAGCAAATAGATTTCTAATGTCCGTCAATAAGAGCCTTGTTCCATTGTTCAAAAATGTACTATTCAGTTTTGAGTTGCATCATGTCAAATGAATTGAACATATACATATAAGTTTCAGAAGTATTCTTATCGCAGAGTACTGCAACATTTTTTGCACTATCCAAACTGCCAGCAAGATCTATAATGCTACAAACAATTAAAGCAGGTATATCAAGAAAAAAGGATGCAAAATGACCTAGACAAAACATTTACCTGGTTATAACTACCATAAAGATAGGTATTAGCAGAAAAATGAAATGGACAACAATTTTAGTGCGTGTGCTTTGAATGCTCACTAAAAGAGTGGAATGAAAAGAAAAGAGGATAATAATAAACTGGCATGCGAAGGTACAAATAAGATGTTTATACATGTATAGTGGCGGGTCATCTAGTCTAAGCTTTGCTTATCATATGTATTTGAAAAGTTTAAGTTGGTAGAGGAACGCATCAAGAATTGACAATAGCCAAATACGACATATATTCACATATGAAGTTACAAAAACTTTTGACTTGAAAGAGTGAGGCTGCTTAGTTTTTCTTTAGATGAACTGTTTAGAAGTTACCATACTTGTCGGAAAGGTTTTTCCGGAGCTCTCCAAAATGCCTGCAAAGGAAAGTATGACACTGAAGTTCGTGGAAAGGTGCTGTGAAGTTGAAGGATGTCTAAGAATAATGGGCATACTTGCTCAAAGTAGAGCACACCGGAACCATCCACCATTTCAGTTGCAGGACATGTGAGCATTCTAAAAGAAAAGAAAAGCCAAGTAAATAAAAAGAGGTCCTCTTAAGAATAAAGTTAATACAAGATGCTTAGATAAAAAAAGGCAGATGGAGCACATAGTTCATTAAGCATTTAACCTTCTGCCAAACAAAGTAACAAGTTTCAAAGGATTCCATAAAGAAATCAAGCACGCAAGATTCTGAGTGTGTAAATGGAAGTTTCTGCATCGTAAGTGCACAACAGTTACATTAATTCGACCATGTGATATTTAATCAGATCGTAATCAAATTTTTATTTTCAAGTCATGTTTTGGAATCGTTTAGAAAAATGTGTTTTTGTAAAATGTTCGGCTAAAATTTTATTAGTAAATAAAGTACCATAAAAAAGAGAAGTACCCTGATCTCCTCCTATGATTTAAGGTTTAATAAGTGGTCCTTTTGGTTACAGGTATAGATAAATAAATTTGAGGAAAAAAAAATATTTTCAAGATTTTAAGTTGACCAGTTTTGATCTTATTATTCTGTTAACATGAGTTCACAAAATATGTTGTTTGGATTGTGTAGAACAGAACTCGATTTCTGTAGGGCTTTCCTAACAGGGAGTTTCATTAGGATCACAACATAGCACATTTTATTAGTAGTATTGAAACCAAGAGACGATGTTTGATTCTTGCTCTCGTTCAAGACAGGCATCATGCCGAGACAATGGTCTACAGCTGCCACTTCAAGTTCTGCTACAAATTTATCGTTGTAATTTAATTGTACACAACATGTATGTGAGCTGTGGACAGCAGCCAGAACACTGGCAACATAGCTACGGTAACTGGATCCCTCAATCGGTTTAGCACTAACCAATACATGTAAAAGTAAGGCAACTGTCACCACAAGCTAATAAATAAAAAGATCCCCAACAATGATCAAGAACAGAGATCTATGCATATAACAAATATGAATTGCACAAATGCAACAGGAAATAATCACTTGTCATGCATACTCTAATTATTAGGAAAGCACGATTTTAGCTGATTCCTAACAAAGTAGTAGGAAGTAACAAATGAGGGACACCACAAGCTGCTGCCGTTTCCCCCATCCAAACACAAAAGGAAGCTACCTCTTGCAATTTGCAAATACCACCCGTCCGAAGACAACTACCCTAACCAAACGAACCTCGCAAGAACTAATATGCAAACGGAATGCATATAGAAAGTATGGTTTTCACCTCAGGTTGAAGTAGTTTCCAGGATCCGTCCTCGCCTGCTCCCTCGAGAACTGTACAGGGAACCAATAAAATGCAAATACACGCCATGAAACACATCAGGGCATATTTTCAATCGCTCCAAATTGCAATAAAAACTAAAAAAAAATGACGGCTTCAATTCCCCCACATGATACGTTAAGGGCGCCCGTTCTAAATATTACGGAGCCTAATTCAATTCCTCAGGGAGGGTGGGGGGCGGTCACCTTCTCACCCGAGAGGGCGTCCGCGACGGCGCGGGCGTGGTCCCACCGGGTGGTGGAGCGGCGGAGCCGCCGGATCAGAAGTACACCACCGAAGACGACGAGCGCCTTCAGCACTGCGCCACGGACCATCCCGCCGACTCCGCCACCGGTTCCGCCGGGGTTGTCCTCACCGGAGCCCATGGGGTATTCCACGCCGACCGCGGCGGCCGAGGCGAGGTACGGAGGCGGAGGAGGAACGAGAGAGGAATCACATGTTTTGTGGGGCTAAGCTGGGAAAGTATGTCTGTGGACTGCAATAGTGCATTCCTCCACTCCCGTTATCGTCATTAACTGAAATGAAATCCTAAAAAAGAGAAGCTGAAATCCACAATACAAATTCAAACTAGCTCCTAGTACCTGTTTCTCTTTTACTCACTCCATATCAAAATAAGATGTTTTAAAAAAATTTTAGACAAAACGTATTTAAACATGTTTTAGTGGGTAGATTCATATGTATCTTGTTCAGATACATGTTGTCTAGAAAACGTTAAAACATTTTATATTTTGATACGGAGCGAGTATATTAAGGGTGTGTTTTGTAGGAGTCACTAAGTGAAATAGAACGGGTCCAACCCGTTTCTAGGAGTGTTTCACGGGTTTGGTAGGCAACTAGAAAGGGAACCAAGTTATTCCCAGGAAGGAATATTCGGGTAATATGAGGAACGGGGTCGTCCCACCAAATCGAAGGAACCACTTGGTTCCCAGCGGAAAAAAACTCTTCGCTCACCGCACCCATCACATGCAACCCTCATGTCGTAGCCCTCATCCTCCTTTGTCCCTCCCGATGCTACCCTCCTCCTCGTCTTTCCCCTCACCGACGCCGCCCTCCTCTTCCGTTGTCCGTCCCGACGTCGCCCTCCTATGCCCCCTCTTTGAAGTCGCCCTCCTCCTCATCTATCCCTCCTTGACGGTCGCCTTTTCCTCTTCCGTGACCAACGGTGGGTAGCAACGGGTGGAGGCTAGTCGGCGGGCACAACGATGAAGAGTCGTCGGCGGCGTTGATCTACATAGGTATAAATCGACCCCCTCACCTCCTCCTTTCTGTACCCTCCCTACTGTGAGAGCTCGAGGTTGGATTTTTGATTGATTCGATGAGAGATTGAAAGAACTCTAAGGAATTTGGACTATTTATATGGATTATATGTTATATGATATGAAATTTGTGTTGTGTTGTTGGCATATACTTGTTTTGAGTGTGAATATATATTTGTTACTGTTTATTGCTGAAAATATAAATAAAATAATGTCAAAATTATTAATATGATTACACAAAGACAAATTTGAGTGGTAAGATCACCATTCCTGCCAAAGAGGTGACTAGAAGCCAATTCTAGCTATTCCATTCTCACAACCAAACACGGAATAGAGCCGCTCCATTACATTTTTTTGTCCAAACCAAACACAAGAATGGAATTCCACTTCGTTCTAAAACCAAACACACCCTAAGTTTGAGTTTGGTCTGTCTTCTAACCAATAATGTATTTTAACTAATATAATAGATTTTGTGTCGCGTTTAAATACTACACCTTTTTTTAATCCTCCTTATGACCTCTAGAGTTAGGGTTTCCCATTCTCTCTCCTCCCCTAGCTCTTTGAGAGTCGCCCGACCGTTTTCGCCCACTTGCCTCCTCTCCTCTAGTGGCTTCGCCGGCCTGAGCGGGAAAAGGAGAGGGGATGGCCCCTCTCTGTATATTCTAATAGTAGGTTTTGTTCCATGTATGTTTCCTACGTGGAGAAGGGAGGGTATGGTTGCCGGAGTAGTCGAGCAGCTCGAGGAGGCATGTGCGGGTGCGTTGTGTGCCCCCTCGCACTCCGGAAGTCGGAGATGAAGGTGTGCATGGCATGGCCAGGCGCCTATCCTCTAAATAAGCTCGGTAGATTCTACATCTAGGTTGTTGCTGCCCTTCCCGACCACTGTGGAGGCTGGCGGTGGAGCGAGATGGCCGGATCTGTTGGATCTAAATTTTTCTACGAAGGTTTCCCTTGTGAAGCTCCTCAACGACGGCAACGTTGCGCCATCACTACCCTTTTCTAGGGGCACTTCACGTTTGAGAGACTTGCACTCTGATGGTTGTTCTTCCTCTAGTGGAGGATCTTCTGCCTCAGCGCGCCGCTCATCATCGACCAGGTCCCGAGTGGTTTTGTCCTAGTGACTTGGATGGCAGTTGTTTCTTCGAGGCTCGTCAGTGACACTAGTGGAGTAGGACTAGAACCGGATTGCGTTTTGCATTTTCTTTCAAGGTAGTTTTTAGGAATTGTGCGTACTGAGTTGTAATTTCATTCTCTTTGAGGGTTTGGTTCGTGAAGTGTTCACACTGCGGTGAATAAAAGAGGAGGACCCATCCCCTTGTTAAATTTTTTTTGTCACCGAGTAAATGTAAAACTTAGCTTGTTGACGATCCTAAGTAAACACAAGTCAGCACAGATTTTTTTTATCTATGGGATAGCTACGCATGCATTTGGAGTCGTTTGATGCGTTCTCACTATAAGAAATGTGGACTTTTTCCATGCTCGATTTTGTGGTAAAAGCCGTTTTTTTTTTGTTAAAAACTTTTTCCCACCGTAGGGGTACCGTGGTAGAAGGTTTAGCTGTAACAACCCAAATTTTGGAAGCCAAGAAATACTTGGTTCTCGCTAACCCAAAATTCAGAGCCAACAAAAACATTTTTGAAATGTTTCTCTAGCGATTGAGTTTTTCCTTCTCAATACTTTGTGTAGGCTTGTGTGGTTGGATGTTTTCAATTGCTAACATGCCAACAATCCACATTGAACCAAATCTTGTGACCTATACCCTTGGTGGTCATGACATGACAAGAAATATACTACTTATATATTTTTCAGAAACTTATTTGGATAAGCTCTATTTTCTCAAGATGCTCTGATTTCAACACCAACGAAACACTTAGTTTTTGAGAAAATAAATAGTAATTTTTTTACTATATGGAGATATGCAAGATGGCAGCTCCTACCTATGTTAAAAAACAAACACTTTTACAAGTATCCAAGCTCCTATAAATGCCACGGGTGGGAAATATATTACCCACATATTTTCTTGCCATCAAATCTTTTGAAAAATATAAAGTCATTAGCAAATATGTTTCAAGCATATTGTCATGATCAACCTCAAGTACCCTCTCATGAAACAATGAGTGTTTTGATTTGAATTATCAATTTATTGTTGATTTTAGTTGTTGGAATTACTTTGATTTTTTTGTGTTTGAATGGTTACCCAACATGGAATGTTTGATGCCAACAAAGGCTATTTTCTTATAAGTGTTTTGTTTGAACAAGTGGGTGTTTTTGAAAAAAAAACATTTGTGTTGATGATTGTGTGACTTGAATTATATTTATTGATGTTGTGTGATTTCAAAATTGGTTCATGAAAGCATATTCAAATTTTAATATTAGTGACTATCTTAAAAGATGTTAAAATGTTCCCACTTTGAGGGCATGTTTCTTGGTCAAACAATGCCCTTTATTCTAGATTTTTGGGATGACATCAAATTACTATAGGAGTACTTCATGGTTTTGCAAAGGATGCACTTTTTGGGATTTTGTAACCCCTTGGTATCATGCTCCAATGTTAGAGAAACTCTAGCAGATCCCGTAAAAAGGCCAAGCCAGTACAATTCTGGCGGCTTTACGGGTTAGGTCCGGTTTCGAGGCCCTAATAGCACCCGTAAACGCGGCATGGCCTAAGAACATGACTCGGGGGCTAATGGAGTGTATACACACGCTCATTAGGAGACCCCAAGCGCAAGGTGTGAAGAATACATCGGCAATTTTTCCCTCAGAAAGAAACCAAGGTTGAATCGACTAGTAGGAGAAAGAAATTACTTCCGAAAGTTGATGCAGCTGATGTTGGCAGGGCGCACTACCGGTTCAGCAGCAACGTGGAATCTACACAACACAATCAAATTATTTTTTCCCAACGAAGCAGTGAGGTTGTCAATCTCACCGATTTTGCTGAAACAAAGGATTAGACGTATAGTGTGGAAAGTAGTACTTGTTTGCAGTAGATTAAAGAGAACAATAATTGCAGTAGGAAAACAATGGTTGCAGTAGGAGAGCAATAATCGCAAAAGTCTTCGAGGGAAGTAAAACCCAAATTTATTGATTCGACACAAGGCGAGCCAAAGAATATTTATATGCCTTAACACCTGAGTTGTCAATTCAGCTGCACCTGAAAGTAGACTTGCTCGCAACAGTTTATCAGTGGTAACAGTTTTATAGCAGCGGTAAAAATAAAATAACAGCAGTACTAAAATAGTAACAACAGTAGCAAAATAGTAACATGAGTAGTAATCGCGGAAAACAGCTGTATGGGAAGTACCGTAGACATAGAGGGAATGGATGGGTGGGCGTTGCATGGATAACATAGGTCATGTAATAATAATAATGTGGGCATTGCAGATAATAATACAAAGCATCAAACATGTAGACAAACCATAGGCACGTGTTCCAATATAGTCATACGTGCTCGCAATGAGAAACTTGCACAACATCTTTTGTCCTACCAGCCTGTGGCAGTGGGGACCTCTAGGGAAACTACTGGCAATTAAGGTGCTCCTTTTAATAAAGCACTGGAGCAAAGCATTAACACTCTGTGAACACATGTGATCCTCACATCACAACCATCCCCTCCGGTTGTCCCAATTTCTGTCACTTTGGGGCCTCGGGTTCCGGACAATGACATGTGTAAAACAACTTGCAAATATGATCAAGAAACATAATTATACTCATGAAACAATAACATGTTCAGATATGAGATCATGGCACTCGGTCCCTAGTGACAAGCATTAAGCATAACAAGTTGCAACAGTGGTAGAAACCACCAATAGTGGATACTAGGCACTATGCCCTAACAATCTGGCATTATTACATGATCGATCTCATCCAATCCCTTCCATCCCTCTCATCCTACAACGGTTTTTACTCACACATGGACGGGGGAATCATGGATGGTTGATGGAGAAGAGATAGCGGTATCGATGGCAATGATCTCCTTCGAATCCCTGTCCCAGCAGGGCGCCAGAAAAGGAACTTCTGGTCCCCGAATCGAGGTTCGGGGTGGCGGCGGCGCTCTGTTGTGTTTCTGTGGAATATGACGAACCCCATGTCGTTTTAGGGTTGAAGGTGTTATGTAGTCAAAAGGGGAGTCCAAGGGGGTCCCGGGGTGGCCCACACCACTAGGCGGCGCGGCCAAGGGGGGGCGCGCCGGGGTGTGGTGTGGCCCCGTCCTGGCCCCCTTCTGGCTTCCGGGGTCTTCTGGTGTTTTAAGACCAATAGGGTCTTTTCTGGGCATTTTCCCGAAAGTTGATTTTTCTGCACAAAAAAGAGACACCAAGGTAATTTTGCTGAAAACAGCGTTAGTCCGTGTTAGTAGTATCCAAAACTCACAAGTTTAGAATAAAACAATAAGAAAAGTGTTCGGAAAAGGAGATACGTTGACGTATCAACTCCCCCCAAGCTTAGCTTATTGCTTGTCCTCAAGCAATTCAGTGACAACTGCGTGCGTTAAAAGACTTTTACGAACACATTTGTTTCATATGATGTAAATATACTCACTACATAAACAAGTGCTGAGGCAATTCATAATAAGATATATGGAAAATAAAAAGTCACCCAGCAGTTATGCAAACCATGAAGAGATGCCAACAAACTAATAATAGACAACATGAAGTATATCAATCTGCAAGATTGCAATGCTCATAATAGGGTATGATAAAGTGTACTCGGTTGCCCTTAATAGTGGAGCGAAACATAAATGCCAGGGCACCTCTGAAGTTCAAATGAAGACTAGAAATATAGATATCAAAGATACAAACATCAAAGTTATACCACTATCAACCGTGTTTTGGGACAAGCACATTACACTAAGAATAACATCCATGCTCTCAAGAAGGTGCATAAAGTGAGAAGGTGAAGACTCGACATAAAAATAAAAGAAAGGCCCTTCACAGAGGGAAGCGAGGATTAACTTATGTGCTAGAGCTTTTTATTTTATTTTATTAAACAGAGGTATTGAAAACATTTTTGAGAGAGGTGTATGCTTATGTCAACGAATGGTAAACGGACAATACAGTACGTCACAAGCCAACTAGACTTCACAAGAGCGGCTCCCATAGAAGGACGCATCTGGGTAGAAGGTCATCCCTCTTTCTCTTTTGTTTACACAATTATGTTTTGACTAATAAATCATGGGCAAAAAGGGTGAAGAGAATTTGTGTTATTAATTTGGGGCTGGGCACCCCGCTGCGGCTCTTCTATCATTGTATAAGCGGATGAAACCACTAGTCCAAGGTGTGTAATCCAATCAACAAGTGACATAAAGATTCTCTATTTACGTCCTCATGAGCTAAAACAGGGGCACAAAACAGGAATAAGTTTTAGTAGGTTTTAAAGGTAGCACACGAGAAATTTACTTGGAGTGGCAGTACCACATATATAGGTAGGTATGGTGGACACATTTGGCAAACTTTGGTTTTTGGGTGTTGGATGCAAGAGTAGAGCTCATACTCAGTACAGTTGAAGGCTAGCAATAGACGGGGAGCGGCAATCAAGAGAGCAACAACTATCATAATCATGCTTGCGACAAAACAAAATTAACAGGGGCATAAAAATGATACAAATACTCTGAGGCAAAATAAATCATCAAGCCTTAAGCGACTTTTTGTTTTCAGTCATAGCATGCGTGAGCATGTGCCAAGTCGATCCAAGCGAAACAATCAGAGGGAGATATCACAATGTCATACCCTTTTATGAATAAAACAATGCAAGCAAACATTCATACGGCATGCTATCCTATATTAATAAGTTGGAACTAACACGTGAGAGGATGAACTACTAAGCATCAATTAAATAACACACACCTTACATGAACGGACTAAGCATGTTCACACAATGAGTATATGTACAAAAATAAAACAAATAGAGTTCATACCAGCCTCTCACCACAACTTGGATTGTTGTAAATCGTCATTACTGCTCTTCACTTGTTGATTTAATAATATATAATGATAATCAAGCTCCAATGGAGACACGGAAGTTCGGTGAACTCTGCAACAAACTTTACAAAACCAAAGAAGAACAACAAATATTTTTTGGTTTTTGATTTAAAACATGAACAGAAAGAAGCAAGCAAACAAAGCAAAATATTTTTGGATTTTTGGATACTAAAACGAAACGAGAAAAGAAAGCAAACCAACAAAAGAATTAAAGAAGCAAACAAAGAGAAACAACAGAAATATTTTTGGTCTTTTTGTGTTTTGGAAAACAAGAACAAAACAATAAAACAAAGAGAAACGAAAGAAGCGAAAGAAAACGAAAGAAACAAAAATATGGATATACAAAGGACCGACTGAAACATGATATATAAATGAATGTGATGTCGGTATACCTCCCACCAAGCTTAGGATTTTGTCCTAAGTGAAGATCAATCATGGCGCGGGAAATATCCCCACTGTGGTGGGTCGTCCCTCGCGTGGTCGTACTCGGGCGCCTAAGAGAAAGATGAAGCAGCAGGCGCATAGTCATAACCGGAGTGCTGGTACGGAATCCCCGTGGTGTCGAAGGGTTGGACGAATTCACTATCGTCCCCCTCTCCGGCATCCTCCCCTTGCTGTGGGTGGTGCTCAATGTATGCGTCCAGCTCACTCTCAAAAAGCATCCATCCTTGCCTTTCATTAATATTAAACAAAAGAGGTGCATGCAAAAGTACGTTTTTAACAGTTTTAGTCACTGTCCACCTGGATTGTTTGGAGAAGGTTATCTCAAAAGATAAATTGTGCAAGTGATCATGGGTAGAAAGAAACTTATGTTAAACCATGGAAACAAGATCAAGCCTCTCTGTAGGAAACTGCAGGTCCAGAGGGTGTGGCTCCAAACCATGCAAAGCTAGCAAGTGCGAGGCAATAAGACCTCCACAGACTCCGCCCTTCTCACGGTTAAGCGAGAGACGGTAAGCAATTAAAGCGCCAAAGTTATAAGACCTGTCACATCTTAAGGCAACTACAATAAACGCCAAATCATAGACAGATAGCTTGTTGGCAGTTTTTCTAGCTAACACACATTTAAAAATAAAATAGGCAAAGTATCGAATGCTAGTGAGTTGAATTTCTCGAATTTTACCACTCTCCTATGTGAAGCTTCTGCCTTGGCAAACCTGCTCATATAATTCCAGCAGTGGTTTAGGCTGCCCTCTTATCTTCTCACAAGAACCCCACTCTGGTACCTTGATAGCTGCACAAAAATCACTGAAAGGCAAGTTTACAGCTTTATTGTAAATTTTGTAGTGGCCATAGGGTTAGTTGAGGACCATTTAAAACTAAAGTCCTGCACCACAGACATAATTAGTTTCACATGTTGGATAGGTTCATCCTCAATGAAATGGTCCAAGCCTGCATTATGCACAAGAGTGTTGAAGTCCTGCAAAATTCCCGTAATCCTCATGAATTCTTGACACGGATAAATTGATGGGAACACTCTCTCTTCGTGGTGCATGGGCATGACCTCATGCAACTCCAGATCATGTTGGTTTAGCTGATGAACATTGTGCTCCATGTCTGAAATTTTTCAACAATCATCACAAAAATTAATTTCAAGCAACTATGAGGTGGAAACTACCATAGGGACTTATATGAGAGCTAAACATACATAAAAACTACATTATTTATACTCAAATCAAGTATGCAAACTCACATAAGCTGTCACCTACAGTACCAAAATACTCAACAAATACTTCACTAAACAAAATTCTACTTGGATCATCGGAGGAGTCACATACCGGAGAGCAAATGCACAAAATCTCAGCACAAATGATGGGCTGAAGAAGGAGATCAAAAATCCAGAGGAAGAACAGCAAGAAAACGGGTTTCAGGAAATGTTTTCAGTTTGGGAGGTGAGAGAGAAGACTTTGGCAGGGGAGAGAGTTAGTGGGGGACCAGGGGGCCCCACACCATGTGTTGGCGCCACCAGGGGCTGGCCGCGCCAACCCATGGTGTGCCTGACTGGTGGATCACCCTGGGGCCTCCCAGGTGGCTCTCTGCCTCATTTTTGACGTAAAAATTTATTATATTTTTTCTGGAATTTTTGAGGTATTTCTAGAATTTAATATTTAATAAAAAACAGGAAAACGAAAGTGAAAAGGTGGAAAACCAAACTAAAACCAGCACTACAGAGGTTCTATGGCACTCTAATGGAAAAATATCCAAGGAAAATAAAGGTGGTAGTGGTGAAAACAAAAGTGTTTGTGGTGAAAACATGCATAACCACAGTAATCAGGGTGAAAACCTCAGGAAAAACATGAATATGGATGATGGAAGACATGATTGTACTCAAGTAGCAATGTGATAATAGAAGGAAACAAGGTGAAAACATAATGGGTAAGGTGAAAACATAGTTAAAACATTGTCCTCTTCATTCAAAATCATTTTTTAACAAGGGTGATCAAGTCTTGTTACCAGAACAATTTTCATATGAAGCAAAAGTTTGCTAATCACTAAATAATTATGTTACCTCAACCTTGATAGACATAGTCCCAATCATAATAATTTCATATTCTTTTGGTGGTGCTGGAATGGGACAATAAATTTCTGCAATCTTGATGGTCTCAATATTTTCAAGTGAATTTAAACCATATCTTCTATCAATCTTCTTGGGAAAATAAACAGTATGCTCTTTATCATTAACATTAAAAATACTTTTTCTTGATTGCAATCACTAACAGCCCCTGCAGTAAGAAAAGGTCCCCCAAGAATAATAGACATATTATCATCTTCAGACATTTCCAACACAACAAAGTCAGTTAATATCAAACAATTAGTAGCAACTTGAACATGAACATTCTCACATATATGTAGCATCCCAACTTTTAATAAAGCTAGAATACATGTGTTAAGTGCTAGTCCCTGGATCATGCTAGCACCAGAGTACAAAATTAAAGGTATCATTGCAGAAGTATCAAATATTACAACGAAAATTCAGAGTAGCCAAGTATAGCTTTATTACAACTTGCAGAGCCTTTGAAGACTAGCTAAAACTTCATAGTAAACAAAGCAGAAACATGATAGCAATGAGCCTCCATCTTCAGCACGAGCCACATGCATTCATGTTGAGTGTAGACTCGAGTCCAACAACTTAGTATTCTTCCTCCGAGTTACCTACACGTTTGAATATGCAGCCCCCGAAGGAGAATCAGTACAAACAATGTACTGGCAAGTGACTTTGGTGGATATAAAATGACAAGTCTAAACTACATGTACTTTGGCTTGGTGGATTTAGTTTTTGCAGAAAGCCAATTTTCTCCTAACACTTTAGTAACATAGTTTTATCTTTTCAAAAGGTTTGCACCATAAAACACAATTTTCCTTAGTCAAATTTTACTTCATGAAAACTTGATGTTGAGACTCTTCCATCCATCCTTGTCCAGCTGCTCGAAGTTGTCCATTACCGGGGACACGGCTAAGTACTTAGTTTTTTTGACTCTGTAGAGGTTGTGCACTTTCACCTTAATACTCAATTAGCCCAAACATCCTATACACGCTGACTGCATTAAGGAAAGGAGAGAATCGAGACAAGAAATTCAGAAGGAGAATCCAACTCTACTGCAAGACCCGCTCCACCTATAATTTTGCTACATCTTGTCAAGCTGACGAGTTGAACTCTCACGACTTCATTCTAGACAGAGCCCATTGTCTTAAGGCTGCACGTGAAGCTTCTAAACTTGGAGGGACTTAGGAATCTCTTTGTTCCTGGGTGGCAAACCACAAGTGAACTCCTTAGGTGAAAAACACCATAGACATGGCCCCAAGGAGCCACTCAACATAAACCTTGCAATCACCAATTCCACCCAGGTGTTTAATTGATTAAGTACTTAGAAATTTTTCCTCAATAGCTAGAAAATATAATTTTGTAGCATGGATAAGTACTTATACATATAGGGCATAGGAGCCACGAAATTTACCAATAAAAGGTGGCTAAATATACTAAGGGAAGGGCATAGCAATTAATAACTTAGAGAAAAAATCCCTAACATGCATACTACTTAAAAAAAATACTCTAATGCACTTAGGGAAAATATGGGGTGGTTTATGAATGTCACTTGCCTTGGTAGCAGGAAGAACAAGCACAACAACAATCACAAGAAAATCCTTGCTCCTCCTAAAAATCTAGGACAAGGAAAACAAGCACACATAAACATAGAATTCACTAAGGCAATACAAAAACATGTATGCATGCTATGCAATGAACCATGATGCACAAATTTACAACAACACTAAAACATGTTTAATATTGCTCTCTGATGTTACTTAGATGAGTTAGATGCATGAAAAAAAAATTAAGCACACTTAGAAAATTTTAATATTAAAAGGTTTCCAAAAGGGCTATAAACTAGTCTCAATGTTTTCGGCCACGAAAACAAGTCCTAAAAATTCTCCTCGGCCACTACTTCATAGGGGACATCAAAACGAAACTAACCCAATTGGATTTGCTCAAAAATACTTTTTAGAACAAAAGTCATAAGCAATTTAGTGTAAATAAAGATCTAAAAATAACATGTGTTTGCACGAAACCAAATTGAAATTTTAATGGGTCAGATTAAACTACGTGTCATGCTGATTTCAAAAAGTCCAAAATCACCCAAATTGGAGGTGTAGAACTCGAGTTATGATTTTTTGAGGATTTGTAAGAAATCTGTTTTTGAAATCCAAAATCAGTAAATAGTCGATCTGAGGCAGCGTCAACGGAGGCTTCTGATTGGTCGGCGTCGTTTCGCGCGGATCGTCGTCTTCATCCTTCCGATTGCAGTGAAGATGGACGCACTGGATCGCTCCGTACCGCTTCGCCGCGGCTTCTATTGTGGACCATCCGATTCAGATCTACGGCCGGGATTAGATCCCGTGGGCTAGCGGCGCTAGGCCGTCGTCGACTCGTCGGAAAACGCGGGCGCGTGGCGGCGGAAACAGGACGCGCACGGTGTGGGTGTTCTACGGGGCTAGGGGGCTAACGAGACGTACCAGGACCCTCGGGAAGATGGCTCAAGCTCGATGGCGAGGTGGTTGAGGATGGCGTGGCCTTCTCCTCCCGTGATTCCTCGTCGGAGATGATCGGAGCGGCGGCTAGCTCCTGTCGTGGATGGCGGCAGTGATCTGAGGGAAAACAAGCCATGCGGCCATGTCAGATAGGCGCGCGAGGTAAAACTAGGAATCATAGGGGGCAAGGGAGGGACAGTGGGGGTCGGTCTATCACCGATGGAGCTTGATCACGGCGGTGGCAGCTGCGGGACGGCGAGGACCTTTTCCGAGCAGCCTGGGGGCAATCGAGCGTGGATTTCGGGGTGCGGGGTAGAGGTGGACTCTGGAGTATAAGAAGGCGGGGCAGGCGTGAGGGAGGGGCTAGGGTTTGGTGCGGAACCGGTGGGATTCGCCGGTCGGTTGTTATCGACGCGGACGATTCGTCGACCACGTCTCGGGCGTGTTCTCCGTGTCGGGGTAGGAGACGATCGGGACGGGGCCCAGGTGTCGCTAGCTGGGCCGGCCCAGTGCACGGCTGCTGCGCGCGCGCCGGGAGAGAGGGAGTGGGCTGGCCCAGTTGGGCTGGCCTGCGCTAGAAAACCCTTTTCCTTTTCTTCCCCCCCCCCTTTTTTAAAACTCAATTCAAACCAAAACAATACAAAACCATTTCAGAAAAACTCAGAAAAATATGTTTTGGAAAGCTTAGAACCTAAAGAACAATTTGGCCCTAACATTGCCAAACAAAGAAATAGTTTTCTTTATAAAATGTTTGAAAATCCAAATAGGGCTTAAAAATAAGAATGCCCCGAATTTTGTGTCTTCCAAATTTTTTTTCAAACAAATGCAAACAAAAATGCAGGGATGCTATGATGCTCATGTATGCATGATGACTTTTAAATTTTTGAAAACTTGGGATGTTACAGACTAACCCCCTTGAGAAGAAGCTCGCCCTCGAGCTTCGGATAGGTCAGAAAATAGGTGAGGGTGGTCTTCTTGAAGATCATCTTCTCTTTCCCAAGTGGCTTCTTCCTCGGTGTGATGACTCCATTGGACTTTGCAGAATTTGATGGTCTTGGTGCGTGTAACTCTTTCTGTTGTTTCCAATATTTTGATAGGCTTTTCCTCGCAAGCCAAGTCACTTTCCAACTGTACTTCCTCAAGCGGTACTGTATCACCCAAAGGTGTCTCCAACATATCAGGATGGCATTTCTTCAACTGACTAACATGGAACACATTATGAACTGCTGACAATATCTCAGGCAGTTCTAACTCATAGGCTACTTCACCTTTGCGGGACAAAACTCTGAATGTTCCAATGAATCGAGGTGCTAACTTTCCTTTAATTCCAAACCTCTTAACACCTCGAAGTGGTGATACTCTAAGATAGGCTCTATCACCAACTTCGTAAACCACTTCCCTACGTTTGTTATCGGCGTAGCTCTTTTGCCTTGACTGGGCTATTTTTAGTTTATCCTTAATCAGTCTAACCTTCTCTTAAGCTTCTTGAATTATGTCAGGACCAAAGAAATTGCGTTCTCCTACACCACTCCATAATAATGGTGTTGTGCATTTTCTCCCATACAAAGCTTAAAATGGTGCCATCTCGATACTCGTTTGATAGCTATTGTTGTAAGAAAACTCTGCGTATGATAAATTATCATCCCAACTAGATCCATAGTCTAGTGCACAAGCTCTAAGCATATCCTCTAGGATTTGATTTACCCTTTTGGTCTGGCCATCTGTCTGTGGATGAAAATCTATGCTAAATTCAAGTCTAGTTCCCAAGGACTCATGCAGTTGCTTCCAGAAATGAGATGTAAACTGGGTACCTCTATCTGACACAATACTCTTGGGAACACCATGAAGGCACACAATCCTCTGCATGTAAATCTCAGCTAATTTGGCACCGGTGTATGTGGTCTTTACTGGTATAAAGTGAGCCACTTTTGTTAAACGGTCCACCACTACCCAAATAGAGTCATACCCAGATTTAGTTCTGGGTGACCTAGTAATAAATTCCATACCAATATGATCCCACTTCCACTCTGGCACCTTGAAAGGTTGCAACAGTCCTGCTGGTTTCTGATGTTCAGCTTTACTCTGTTGCATACATCACATTTAGCTATGTATTCAGCTATGTCTCTCTTCAAGTTATTCCACCAGAACCTTTCCTTTACATCCATGTACATTTTGGTATTACCTGGATGAATGGAGTATGGCATTTCGTGGGCTTCTTGCAGAATTAGTTTCCTAAGGTTAGGGTCATTGGCCACACATACTCATTTCTCAAACCACAAGGTTCCCTGCTCATCTTCAAGAAATCCCTTGGCCTTCCCTGCTCTCAGGTTGACTTTAATTTCCTCTATGTCTTTGTCTCCCTTTTGTGACTTGCGTATCTTGTCCATCAAAGTTGGTTGTACTACTAATGATGCCACGAAACCTTCTGGTACCACTTCCAATCTAAGGTCCTTGAATCCCCTACATAGATCTTCAGGTAACTCTCCTACCGTGAGGCCATTCACATAAACCTTGCGACTCAAGGCATCGACTACAACGTTAGCCTTTTCGGGATGATATTGCAAATGAAGATCATAGTCTTTAATAAGTTCTAACCATCTCCTCTGTCTCATGTTTAGCTCCTTTTGGGTGAAAATGTACTTCAAACTTTTATGATCAGTGAAAACTTCACATCGTTTCCCCATAAAATAATGTCTCCAGGTCTTTAAGGCATGTACTACTGATGCTAACTCAAGATCGTGCGTGGGATAATTAACTTCATGTTTCTTGAGTTGCCTAGATGCATAGGATGGTACTCTGCCTCCCTGCATCAAAACACTTCCAAGACCTTGACGTGAGGCGTCGCAATACACTTGGAATTCTTTCTCTAAGTCTGGTAAGCATAGAACTGGTGCTGACACTAGACGTTTCTTCAGTTCCCGGAAACTGGCTTCACATGCTTCATTCCATTTGAATTTCTTCTCCTTCTTCAATAACTCAGTCATGGGCTTAGCAATCTTAGAGAAGTTCTTAATAAACCTGCGGTAATAACCTGCTAATCCCAGGAAACTACGGATTTCACCAACGTTCTTAGGTGGTTCCCATTCCGTCACAGCGGATATTTTGGAAGGATCCATAGCAATTCCCTCCTTTAACACTATGTGTCCAAGAAATCCCACTTCACTTAACCAAAATTCACATTTACTAAACTTGGCATAGAGTTTGTGTTCTCTAAGCTTTTCCAGGATCAGACGAATATGTTTCTCATGCTCCTCGTTGCTCTTGGAATAGATCAAAATGTCATCAATGAAAACTACGACGAACTTATCAAGAAATTCCATGAACACTTTATTCATCATGTTCATGAAGTATGATGGGGCATTGGTTAAACCAAACGGCATCACTGTATACTCATATGATCCATGCCTTGTGATAAAGGTTGTCTTAGGTATATCATACTCCCTAATCTTTAGTTGGAAGTAACCCGATCGGAGATCGATCTTGGAAAACACACAAGCTCCCTCCAGTTGGTCAAACATATCATTGATTCTGGGCAGAGGGTTCTTGTTCTTGATGGTTACCTCATTCAGATTACGATAGTCCATAACCAAACGTTGACTCTTGTCCTTCTTCTCTACAAACAAAACTGGTGCTCCCCATGGGGCTGAACTCTCTCGGATGAATCCTTTTCCCAGTTGTTATTCTAGTTGTTTCTTAAGTTCCTTCAACTCATCAGTGGACATGGGGTAAGGTCTTTTTGCTATGGGGCCAGTACCTGGTAGCAGATCAATAAGAAACTCCACATCTTTATCAGGTGGCATTCCCGGTAACTCATCGGGAAAAACATCGGGGTATTCCCTTACTATGGGGACTTGGTCTAGGCTAACCCCCTTAAGAGAATTGAGCCTAATCCTTTTTATTTTCGACTGGGATTTGTATCCAATCCTTCTTCCCTCAGGGGTTGTGAGCGAAATTGCTCTATTAACGCAGTGAATGACTCTGGCAAAATTGGTCATCCAGTCCATTCCGAGAATAACATCTAGGCCTTGTGACTCTAGTATTACAAGATGAGTCGGAAAACGATACTTGCCAATTTCCACGATAAGATTCCGACACCCTGAATTGGTGAACATTTCTCCCCTGGAGAACTCACTCTAAGGGCTCTGCCTATGTTTTCTGAGTGAAACCCTTTTTTTTTTGACAAAAGCTCTTGATATGAATGAATGCGATGCTCCAGTATCAAATAAAACCAATGTTGTAAAGGAGTTGAGTAGAAACGTACCAGTTACAGCATTAGGTTCATTCATCACTTCCTCCATGTCGGTGTGGTTCACATGTCCCTTTTGGAATGGATTTGGCTTGGCATTCTCATTAGTCCCCCTCTCTGGGCAGTCCGTAGCATAATGTCCTGTCTTCTTGCACTTGAAACAAGTCACCTGGGCGATATCTCTCTTCCCTTCAGGTTTAGGGCGGTGATGTCCATTGCCATGGTTATGTACATTGTGATTGTTTCCTTTGAATCCTCCATTGTTACTATTGAATCCACAATTGTGGTTGTGGCCATGATGCATGTGGCCATTTCCACTGTGGTGACTTCCATGCTTATGAAAAACATGTCCCCCATTGCCTTCATGGGATTGGGGCCTCTTATGTGGAAACTCAGAATGAACTTTACTAGCACTGAACTTCCTCTTCCGGTTCTCTTCCTTCCTCATGTTGTTCTCCATGGTGATTGCTTGATCTAACAAAGATTGATAAGTTGGAGCATATGCCACAGATAAGGGTATCTTTAGCTCCCCTTTCAGACCATCGAGGAATTTTTCCTTCCTCTTTGCATCAGTGTCCACATCCTCCGGTGCATATCTTGACAGTGAGTAGAAATCATCCATATACTCCTTCAGACTTATACCTCCTTGCCTCAAGCTGCGAAATTCCTCCTTCTTCACTTTCATGGTACCAGATGAGATGTGAGCATTGCGAAACCCTTCCTTGAATGCATCCCAAGTCATGCCTTCCAGCGGATGGGTAACTTGGTAGGTCTCCCACCACATAGCAGCAGGTCCTTCCAGTAAGTGAGCGGTGAACCTCACCTTTTCAGCATCTGTGCATTCACAGGTCACTAGGTCCTTGTTGATTGAACGAAGCCAATCATCCGCCACTATGGGTTTAGTTGCAGAGGAGAACTTGTTAGGCCTAAGCCTTAGAAATCTGGCAAGACTGTCCACAGGGGGTGGAGGTGGTGGCGGTGGTGGCGGTGGATTGTTGTTGTTGTTGGTTGCTGATGCACCCAAAATGCATCTACTTTTCCAAGCACTTTGCATCGAATAAATCTGCAGAATCTGACGCTGTTTTTAGCAAAAGTCTTCTTTCCGTCTATTTTCGCAGGACTTTTCACAGGGGACGAAAACCACGTAAATTTTTATGGAAAAGAAGGGGAATGAGCACCAGATGGGGCCGGGGGGCCACCCGAGGGCCAAAAGGGGGCCCCACACGCGGCCAGATTCCTTGGCCGCGTGGGGTCACCCCTTTTGGGCCCAGATGGCCCACTCCGGCTAGGTCTTCGACGTACCCCTCCATATATACGAGAAACTGACGGGTTTCGAAGGGGAGGGCTATTCGCGAAACGGAGCGCCGCCGCCACCACGATCTTCGATTTCAGAGTCGGATTGATCCGGGATTTCACCCCCGGAGGTGGAATTCGAGGGGCTTCGTCACCATCATCATCACCACCATCATCTCCATCAACCATGAGCTCCATCACCCCCTCCATGTGTGAGTAGTTGCTGTAGGCATGTGAGGTGTGAGGGGTTTTGGATGAGATTGATCATGTAATTGCTACCCGGTATGCGGGATCTAGGGGTTTGTCTTGAGAATTCTTATGTCTTATGTTGATGCACTATTTCTAGGCTTAATGCTTGTTACTAGGGCCCAAGTGGCATGATTTCAGTACTGAACTTACATTGCTACATCATATATTTGAGTTTGGTATCTATCTGCAATGTGTATTACCTGCTATTATGTTGAACCTGCGAACCCTAAAGTGACAGCTAGGGAAAACAAGGGGGATATGTTATAGTTTGAGGATTATGTCTGTTCATGGAGTGTTAATGCGTTGGTCCGGGCTATTCGAAAGGGTAGACCTTAATTACCTGTAGTTCCAAATTGGCCCCGGTGAAATGGGCAGGTAGGACAATAGGCTTTGTGCAAATTCTCTTGGTTAGTACGCACAATAATTTACGGAACACACATCTACATAAAACTGAGATAGAGAAAGGCCCCGCTGCTAGCAAAACATTATTACATGATCAATCTTATCCGTGCAACACCCCGCTGTCACCTCATGCCTGCGTTTTAGTCTCTGGTTTACTTTCACTCTTTTCCGGTGAAAACTGGGAAAACACTTGCTCTCCATTTACTTTCAGTTTGTTTACTTTCACTGCATTATTACACTCACCACTCTCGCTGCAAGTTTGTTGATACACAGGTGTGGTTGGGAGTGACGTCCCAATTGCTAAAGCCTCACCGGTATTCTTGTGTTTCCACTGAGTCGAACTACAAATTTGGGTAATACTTCCCATCGAAGACTACGATTGATCTCCTGCACTTGGGAGCCATCAAGACTGTTTTCTGGCGCCGTTGCCGGGGAGCCTAGCTTTATTGGTAAGACCACTTGTTATTGTCTACTTGATGCACTTTCTTGTTCCCTACAATGGGAAAGGGAAAGGACACTTCGAAGGAGGTAATGCCTTCGACTACTCGTTCTGGTAATGATTTGCCTAGTAGACCAAATTTTTCACCTAATATTGTTTCTACAGTGGCTGCTAAGAAAAAGAAAGGAATAGCTTGTAAATCACCATTGTCAAAAATGTCTACTAGTACATCTAATGATCAAACACTTGATAATGTAGACAAAGAACTAGCTTCTGAAATTCCTGAAACTATTGAAACACCTGAGGCAAATGAAACACCTGAAACAACTGAAATTCCTGAATCTTCTGTAGATGAAAATGTAGAACTTGAGCTAGAAAGAAATGAGACTCGTAGAGAGTATGAATATGGGGCCTCTTCTGAAGAAGAAGCATTTATTGAGGCCTTTATATCACCTGATTATACAAAACTTGATAAACTCTCTATTTATGATGATGCATCTCTTGGAAACTATTTTGCTGCTACTAGGAATTTGTGTGGCCCAGCTATTAGAATTAGAGATAAAGATTATGAATTCAATGTTAATCCTGAGATAATTGAGATAGTTGAGAAGTCTAGATTCTGTGGAAAGGATGAGGAGTCTCCTCTTGATCATATTGCTGAATTGCATGCTTTATCTACTACATTTGGAAATGATGAAATCCGTCAACATTATTTGTTCTTAAAATTGTTTCCTTTTTCTTTGGGTGAAGATGCTAGAGTTTGGTATAATCGTTTAGGACCTGCATGTATTACTAGTAAGGAAGAATGCTTGCAATTGTTTTTCAATAAATATTTTCCTGCTGAAAGGATACATGCATTAACTGTTGAAATTGGCAATTTTAAACAAGATAAGAAAGAGAGTCTACCCCAAGCTTGGGGGAGATTTGGTAAAATGTGGAAGAAATGTCTTGGTCATGGTTTTAAACCTCATGAATGGCTTGATATATTCTATAATGGACTAATGGGGGAAACAAGAGACTACCTTGATAGTATTGCAGGGAATATCTTTAGGGACAGAAGTGTTGATGAAGAAATTGAATTACTGGAGTCTATTCTCAAGAATGAAGCTGATTGGAACATTGAGGAGATAGATAAAAATGAGACACTCCCAGAGAAGAAAGGAGGTATACTCGAATTGAACCAAGAAACAATGGCTGAAGCTTCCAAGGATATTAAAGAGAAGGGAATTAAAACTCTCATCTCAAGGAATTATCTGAAATGGGTATTAAACTTCCTACTGATGAACCATGCTTTCCAATTCAAGTGAACTCTATAATCCCTATGGAAGGTAATGAGGAGGTAACACCTCCTGTTGATGTCTCTTATGTTAACAATTTTGCTTATCATGATAATCCCGAGGAGCGTAAAATTAGAATGACTATCATGGAAAACCATCATAAAATTAATTTCCTCCGTGAAAATTTAAATGCTAGTGTAGGGGAAGTTATAAGAATTGTTAAACATTGTGAAATGATGAACAATCAAGTTGAGCAAATGATTTCTTTACAAAATCAATTGTATGAAAATCTGAATAAACAAAAACAATTATGTGGACTTAATACAAGGGGAGGTGCAAGCACCCAGGATCCTGATTATCCTGATGATCATCCTAGAAGGAAAGAGCAAGTTGCTCTTAAAGATAAATCTTTTGCAGGAAAATCTCCCAATGAAAATGAGCATGATGATGACTCCAATGAGCAAGACAAGGATATTTCTATTTCTGATGCTGAAACTGAGGATGATAATAATGAAGAAGAAGAATCATCTCCACCTGATATTGAACAACATGATGATAATAATGAAGAAGCTGCTGGTAAGGAGGATCCTCAGCCTCCTATTGAGAAGACCAAGAAGAAGAAGAAACCAAATAAAGATAAAGATAGAGGTAAAGACAGGGATCCATGGGTACAAAGACCCATTCCATATCCCCAAGAGGTATCAAAAACAAAAGATGAAGATAGGTATGGGCAATTTTATGATATGATTAAGAATATGAAATTAGAGATTCCACTTATTGATGCTATTAAGAATCCTCCATATTCAAAATACATGAAAGATATTGTCACTAATAAAAGAAAGATACCTACTGATGATATTACTGCTATGCTTGCTGATTATTCATTTAAAGGAAAATTGCCTGAAAAACGTGGAGATCCTGGTATTCCTACTATTCCTTGCAAAATTAAAGAAGCCTATGTGAAATAGTCATTATGTGATTTAGGAGCTGGTGTTAGTGTTATGCCTTTCTCACTATATAAGAAGCTTAATTTGAACAAACTAGTTCCAACAGAAATATCTTTACAAATGGCTGATAAAACAACTACTGTACCTATAGGAATATGTGAGGATGTTCCCATCTCTATTGCTAATGAGTTGATACCTACTGATTTTGTTATATTAGAAATGCCTGAAGATGATAATGTATCTATTATTCTTGGTAGACCTTTTTTGAATACTGCAGGAGCTGTGATAAATTGCACTGAGAGCAAAGTGACATTTAATGTTAGAGGCAAAGAGCACACTATTTATTTTCCCAAGAAGAAACATGTTACAAGTATGAGCACAAGTGTGAATGCTATACAAATAAATTCCATTAAGATTGGTAGCATTGAAATACCTATACCACCTCCAGCACCAAGGTATGAAATATTGATGATTGGGACCATTCCAATCAAATATGAGGTAACTTGATTTATTGTTTTATAATAAGTAACAATAAGAATCATGAGCTATATTCTTTACATGTTGCTAATGTGACCTGATCAACCTCATTACTAATGTGGAAATGATAAGGGCATGATTCACAAACATTTAAATTGCATTTTTTATGTTATTTGCTTTAAAATTGTGAGACATAGACATAGTATTAAAAAATTTAGAATCAGAAGTCACAGAATATGAAGTTTTAGAAATTCTCTATAGAAAAGGTTCACGTAAAATTTCAGAAAAATTAGGGGGTCGGTTTTTTGCCCGAAGGGACCAGCAGCCAGTGGGGGAGCACCAGCAGGCCACTAGGGGCCAAAATAGGTACCTCCATGCGGCCAGATTCCTTGGCCGCGTGGGATACCCCATTTTTGGCCACAAGTGGATGCTGGGGCCCATCCAATGCTCATCTGCTCCCTTTCGACCGAAAACCAACCCCAGTTCATCTCCTCCATTTTTCCCGTGCTCTGTTTCTCCGTCAATCCTCGATCTCCACATTTGAGGCAGATTTTTCAAATCTGTTTGATGGAATCACTTCTTGGTATGTAACTCCTTCACTCATCCAATTCCTTTTTGCTCCCATGCTTTGTGTATGAAGTATTTTGCTGCACTAGGTGTCACCTATTATGTCTAAGAACTCCATGAATTTAAGTTTTCTAGTTGATATGGATGCATGATATTGATTAGAGGACTAGTTATGGATGCCTTAGCAATGTTTTAGAGTGATACAATTTAATTTTTGTTGAATTTTATTTTGGTACAGCAAGGTAACATGCTGAACAAGAGAAAGGCATTGCTTGGGATGTCCTCAAGGACAAGGAGAAGAGAATCAAGGGTGTCCAACAATCATGATGATAATCAGTTATGGGAGGATGAATTGGTTTTTGCAGGTGAAAATCTGCGTGTCCATACCACAAGATGGCAAGACCCCAAAGTTCTTGAACATTGGGGGATTGCTGAAGATTTCCAAGCCTTTGCTGCAACTACGGGGCTGCTTGAGTTATCACGCCATCCACGCAAAACATATGTGGAACTCTCGAGGGAATTCCTCTCTACATTCAGGTTTGAGGGACCGGTGGTGCACCGGAAAAATAAGTCTAAGAACCCTCCTCCAGCTACTTTTGTCATTAAATTTACAATGAGGGGGCAGCGTTTAGTCATGTCATTAGAGGAATTTTGTAAGGCTATACATGTACCAACTACGGGGTTATGGGATGAAACATATGTTGATTCTAGAGAAGAACTTGTCGCATTCTGGCATAGCATTGCTAAAAATATTCCTGAAAGAATGAATAGAGGCAAGCTCACATGCATCCAACACCCGGGCCTTAGATATTTTGCATTGTTTCTTGCTAGAGAATTCCTTGCTAGGGATAACACTTCTGCTTGCACTGGTCCTATGATCTATTTATTAAAATGTGCAATGGAAAATACAACACCTATATATAACCTGGGAACCATACTTGCTAGAACTTAGCATTTAGCTGTGAGTAGGAATGGCACGGATAAAACTCCTTTATATGTTGGTGCCATTGCCACTTTAATCCATGAATACATTATGGCAGAACGAGGTTTTAATGATAACTTGGGTACCATGGTAAATGAGTCTCGACTGCTGGATTTTGGTTTACTTTTTCACATGGATATGAGCAGGGCTGAGAAAGAATATTTTTCATATTGCTATAAGGATTCTAATGGACACATTGTGTCTGTTAGGCTCCCTTCTGCTGACTTGTTTGACAGGGAGACAAAGTGGACTGTGCAAGAAGAGCCACAACAAGAAGAGAAACAACAGGAGGAGCCCCAATACCAGGCGCCTATGGCATATCCCTGGGGCTTCCCTGAACCACACCTTGGAGCACAGGCATGGCAGGATCCATCCTTCTTCCAGGGAGGTTCGTCGAGTGGTGGACATGATTACCACCCAGGATACTAGCTTGATCACAAGCTTGGGGGAGTATTTCTCTCCCTCCTCATTCGTTGTGTTATATCACTTGCATGTTATTTGTTGTTTTATGTTCTTTAAATCTGAAAAACACAAAAATATTTTTGTTATTTGTTAGCTAGTTTACTTCTGGTTATTTACATTATGTTTCTAAAAATCAAAAACCACGAAAAGATTTTTGTTTTCTTGAGTTTAGTATAAATACGGAGCTGCAGGAATTGCTGAAATATGTTCACTGTTATATGCTTTAATCTTTACTTGTGACTCCGTTTGAGCTGAAAATTTAATCACTACTGCAACTTTTTATGGCCTTCACCTCTGTAAAACATGAGAAACTTTTGAGGTGTTTAGGTAGGTAAACAAATTGCTGAATGCAGTAACTTTTTATAGCAAGATTTGAGTTTTGAGCAGTTCAAGTGGGGAGAGGAGAACAACAATGATATGATAATGTGCTTGAAGGGATGAAAGGTATGACACCTTTTCCATGCTTATGTATGCTTTTTAATAATAGCAAGTGCACACCTTATGATTCCCTTAACACTTAGTGACATAATAGCCATTGTTTATCTTCTCCGTGGTTTAGTAGAATATATTCTGATGCAACTGAAATATTTTTTAGTGTCATTACTTGGCTAATGGATTGAATAATTGTAGCCTTAAGCAAAGGTTTACACATCCCATTGCGCTTACTGAACTTGCCAACCAAGGAAAGAATTAAAAGAGAAAATTTCATGAATGATAAAAGTGGAGTCTTATGCTTGACGAACTTATGGTTGGGGGTTAGTCTAAATGTGTATCACATGGAAAACTTTCAACGCTGCACTAAGAATTCTATATTCAAGTTGATATCATGTTATTTTAACTGTGGATGCCTGTCATGCCGAAATGAGGTAGAGGAATAGTAAGTCTTGATGAGTAAGTATATATGATTAGAGAGACGCATTGGGACGCTAACCCAAGCCATGCGATATCATGGTGGAAATTTACTTATAACTAGAATGGACTCCGCAACATATCCTATAATAAAAATAAGAAGCTATGCATATAGTGAATGAAATAAAAAAGGATAATGAGTCCATTCCATTTGTTTGTCTTGCCATTTTGACATGGGCTGGTTTACATGATATGGGGCAAGAGGTACCCCAATTGCTGCTATCTATGATGTCATTAATACTTATAATGATTGTACAAGGCTTATTAGGAATTTAGAGTTGAGTAATCATGGTGCGGAACTTCGCTTTTAAGGGGCATGAGGCTTTCAACTTGTAGTTTGTCAAGCATAAGAATCAAAATGCAAAATTAATGCTTTAGCAAAACTGAGAGCAAGGTAGTAAGCACAATGATTTTACTTGTCAACATATGAAAGAATCAGAGATCTCAAAAATCTTCATATGATTCAATCATCAGCGATGCACAAGCCTTTGTTTATGTCTACAATTTAGCAAACTCATTCAAGTATTAACACTTCATGTTATTTCTATTGCAACAAGTATATATGCTTCAACACTGATTAGATGCACACTTGCTAGTATTTTGCTAATTGTTACAGGAATCATGTCTTGAGTATTTGCTAGTATTAATTGATGATGCATATGCAATGCAAAGTTCTTGCCAAAGTTTTTATCGCTTCTGCACTGCGTTTGAGTTGTTCGAGGACAAACAACGAGCTAAGCTTGGGGGAGTTGATGCACCCAAAATGCATCTACTTTTCCAAGCACTTTGCATCGTATTTCTCTCTGGAGTCCCCCCATAATTGAATAAATCTGCAGAATCTGACGCTGTTTTTAGCAAAAGTATTCTTTCCGTCTATTTTCGCAGGACTTTTCACAGGGGACGAAAACCACGTAACTTTTTATGGAAAAGAAGGGGAATGAGCACCAGATGGGGCCGGGGGGCCACCCGAGGGCCAAAAGGGGGCCCCACATGCGGCTAGATTCCTTGGCCGCGTGGGGTCACCCCTTTTGGGCCCAGATGGCCCACTCCGGCTAGATCTTCGACGTACCCCTTGATATATACGAGAAACTGACGGGTTTCGAAGGGGAGGGCTGTTCGCGAAACGGAGCACCGCTGCCACCACGATCTTCGATTTCGGAGTCAGATTGATCCGGGATTTCACCCCCGGAGTTGGAATTCGAGGGGCTTCGTCACCATCATCATCACCACCATCATCTCCGTCAACCATGAGCTCCATCACCCCCTCCATGTGTGAGTAGTTGCTGTAGGCATGTGAGGTGTGAGGGGTTTTGGATGAGATTGATCATGTAATTGCTACCCGGTATGCGGGATCTAGGGGTTTGTCTTGAGAATTCTTATGTCTTATGTTGATGCATTATTGCTAGGCTTAATGCTTGTTACTAGGGCCCAAGTGGCATGATTTCAGTACTGAACTTACATTGCTACATCATATATTTGAGTTTGGTATCTATCTGCAATGTGTATTACCTTCTATTATGTTGAACCTACGAACCCTAAAGTGACAGCTAGGGAAAACAAGGGGGACATGTTCTAATTTGAGGATTATGTGTGTTCATGGAGTGTTAATGCGTTGGTCCGGGCTATTCGAAAGGGTAGACCTTAATTACCTGTAGTTCCAAATTGGCCCCGGTGAAATGGGCAGGTAGGACAATAGGCTTTGTGCAAATTCTCTTGGTTAGTATGCACAATAATTTACGGAACACACACCTACATAAAACTGAGATAGAGAAAGGCCCCGCTGCTAGCAAAACATTATTACATGATCAATCTTATCCGTGCAACACCCCGTTGTCACCTCATGCCCGCGTTTTAGTCTCTGGTTTACTTTCACTCTTTTCCGGTGAAAACTGGGAAAACACTTGCTCTCCATTTACTTTCTGTTTGTTTACTTTCACTGCATTATTACACTCACCACTCTCGCTACAAGTTTGTTGATACACAGGTGTGGTTGGCAGTGATGTCCCAATTGCTAAAGTCTCACCGGTATTCTTGTGTTCCCACTAAGTCGAACTACAAATTTGGGTAATACTTCCCATCGAAGTGATCTCCTGCACTTGGGAGCCATCAGTTGCTGCGATAAACTGTGCCATCATCTGCATGAGTTGAGTCTGAGCGGCCAGCATCTGTTGTATTGCATGATTGTTTTCCTCGTTGTTGTTGGGATCACGACGGGGAGGCATCTGTTGGGGTTTTAGCATGGGTAATTAAAAGAGAGATTAGAACTATGGGGAGTATGTTTCCTACCCATGCACAAGCAACAAACCAAACAACAAAGAGGCAAGACTTTAAAACTTTTGTTGCCCAAGGTTAAATTTCGAAATTTGGTCTATTAAATTGATAAACTTAAGCAAAAAAAACGAAGTTTGCAAACCAAACACTTTAGTATTACCATACCACAAGTTGGTAGGTCAATAATTAAACCAACACGAGCTAACGAAAAAAATTAAAGACTTGGTGGTCCAACTACAAAACTACTCGTCCATGGCTTCAACTTCCTCAAGTGCAAAACCTTCATTATCAAGAAAGTCCTTGAGCTCCTTCACTTCCCTCTCTAGTGCTTCATTCTTCTCTTCTAAGGCTTCCTTCTCTTGTAGCTTTCTCTTAAGTTCCTTTGTCTCCCCCTCTAAGGCTTCAAACTTCTCTTGTAGAGCTCTCTTCTCACCGCGTAGCCTAGCCATTATGTCGCAGTCGACATCTAACTGAACTCCATAAATTTCGAGCTCCTCCTTCAGCTCTCTAATCTTCTTGTCCTTAGTCTTGTTTCTCTTCTCTTGACTTTTAAACTTCTTGTCTTGGGCATTGATCTTCTCTTCTTGTTCCTTGAACTTTTCTTCTTGCACATTGAATTTCTTTTCTTGTGCCTTGGTCGCCTCTTCTTCTTCCTCCATCTTCTTCTTCATCTCCTTGATTTGGCCGAGTAGTCCGTCATTCGTTAGAAGCTCCTCGACCCTATCATCCTCAAGGTCCTTGAGGTGATGCTCTAAGTCTTGAAGGTATAGGACTAAGGGGTTGCGCTTTGCTTCCTCGTCTGTGAGGAGGGGGAAACCGTTTTCATCATGCCTTCCGAGGTCAAATGAGAAGTGGTCCTTCAGCTCTTGATGGTGTTTTTCGCAAAGACGTCCTATCCACTCTTGCATGGCGACGTTGAGGCCCTTCTGCATGGATTCACTAAGTGTTTTGAAATGGATGTCTTCAGCAACCTCGCGTCCAGGTTGAATGAGTTTGACACGCCAAAATCCTTCCTTGTGGAAATTCTCATTTGCATTGAAGGAAGAGGTAGCTCCAACACTTCTAAAATCTGTAGAAGATGTTCCCCAAAGAGCGTGCGATTGAAGTCCTCCTCGGTGGTGAAGTAGACGATGGACATCTTTAAGTTAGAAAAAAAGTATAAGTCATAGTACACAAGGCAAGGAAGTACTAGAATAGGAGTGCATAAATACTTACAAAAAAATATAAGTCCTACTTTAAGGTGATCAAAATTTATTAACAACTTATTGTAAATTTGATATTCACTATAATGAGAGAAACAATGACACCCGCTAGCCAATCATAGAACCATTGTTGGTCCGGGCCGCTTCAATCTCACTATGCCGCTAGGATCCAAAATATTTCAAAGGAGTTAATAACTTGATCAAAAAGGGGCTTTCCAACCTAAGGGCTCAAACCTACAGGCAACACATTGCTCTGATACCATTTTGTAGTATCCCAACTTTTAATAAAGCTGGAATACCTGTGTTAAGTGCTAGTCCCTGGATCATGCTAGCACCACAGTACAAAATTCAAGGTATCATTGCAGAAGTATCAAATATTACAACGAAAATCCAGAGTGGTCAAGTATAGCTTTATTATAATTTGCATAGTCTTTGAAGACTAGCTAAAACTTCGGAGTAAACAAAGCAGAAACATGATAGCAATGAGCCTCCATCTTCAGCACGAGCCACATGCATTCATGTTGAGTGTAGACTCGAGTCCAACAACTTAGTATTCTTCCTCCGAGTTACCTGCACGTTTGAATATGCAGCCCTCGAAGGAGAATCAGTACAAACAATGTACTAGCAAGTGACTTTGGTGGATATAAAATGACAAGTCTAAACTACATGTACTTTGGCTTGGTGGAGTTTAGTTTTTGCACAAACCAATTTTCTCCTAAGACTTTAGTAAAATAGTTTTATCTTTTCAAAAGATTTGCACCATAAAACACAATTTTCCTTAGTCAAAATTTACTTCATGAAAACTTGATTTTGAGACTCTTCCATCCATCCTTGTCCAGCTGCTCGAAGTTGTCCATTACCGGGGACACAACTAAGTACTTAGTTTTTTTTACTCTGCAGAGGTTGTGCACCTTTCACCTTAATCCTCAATTAGCCCGAACATCTTATACACGCTGAGTGCATTAAGGAAAGGAGAGAATTGAGACAAGAAATTCAGAAGGAGAATCCAACTCTACTGCAAGACCCGCTCCACCTATAATTTTGCTACATCTTCTTGTCAAGCTGACGAGTTGAACTCTCACGACTTCGTTCCAGACAGAGCCCATTGTCTTACGGCTGCACGTGAAGCTTCTAAACTTGGAGGGACTTAGGAATCTCTTTGTTCCTGGGTGGCAAACCACAAGTGCACTCCTTAGGTGAAAAACACCATACACATGACCCCAAGGAGCCACTCAACATAAACCTTGCAATCACCAATTCCACCCAGGTGTTTAATTGATTAAGTACTTAGAAATTTTTCCTCAATAGCTAGAAAATATAATTTTGTAGCATGGCTAAGTACTTATACATATAGGGCATAGGAGCCACGAAATTTATCAAGGAAAGGTGGCTAAATATACTAAGGGAAGGGCATAGCGATTAATAACTTAGAGAAAAAAATCCCTAACATGCATACTACTTAAAAAAAATACTCTAATGCACTTAGGGAAAATATGGGGTGGTTTATGAATGTCACTTGCCTTGGTAGCAGGAAGAACAAGCACAACAACAATCAAAATAAAATCCTTGCTCCTCCTCAAAATCTAGGACAAGGAAAACAAGCACACATAAACATAGAATTCACTAAGGCAATACAAAAACATGTATGCATGCTATGCAATGAACCATGATGCACAAATTTACAACAACACTAAAACATGTTTAATATTGCTCTCTGATGTTACTTAGATGAGTTCGATGCATGGAAAAAAAATAGCACACTTAGAAAAACTTAACATTAAAAGGTTTGCAAAAGGGCTATAAACTAGTCTCAATGTTTTCGGCTACGAAAACAAGTCCTAAAAATTCTCCTCGGCCACTACTCCGTAGGGGACATAAAAAAAACTAACCCAATTGGATTTGCTTAAAAATATTTTTTAGAACAAAAGTTATAAGCAATTTAGTGTAATTAAAGATCTACAAATAACATGTGTTTGCACGAAACCAAATTAAAATTTTAATGGGTCAGATTAAACTACGTGTCATGCTGATTTCAAAAAGTCCAAAATCAGCCAAATTGGATTTGTAGAACTCGAGTTATGGTTTTTTGAAGATCTGTAAGAAATCTGTTTTTAAAATCCAAAATCAGTAAATAGTCGATCCGAGGCAGCGTCAACGGAGGCTTCTGATTGGTCAGCGTCGTTTTGCGGGGATCGTCGTCGTCATCCGTCCGATTGCAGTGAAGATGGACGCGCTGGATCAGTCCGTACCGCTTCGCCGCAGCTTCTGTTGTGGACCATCTGATTCAGATCTACGGCCGGGATTAGATCCCGCGGGCTAGCGGCGCTAGGCCGTCGTCGACTCATCGGAAAACGCGGGCGCGCGGCGGCGGAAACAGGACGCGCACGATGTGGGTGTTCTACGGGGCTAGGGGGCTAACGAGACGTACCAGGACCCTCGGGAAGATGGCTCAAGCTCGATGGCAAGGTGGTTGAGGATGGCGTGGCCTTCTCCTCCCGTGATTACTCGTCGGAGATGATCGGAGCGGCGGCTAGCTCCTGTCGTGGATGGCGGCTGTGATCTGAGGGAAAACAAGCCATGCGGCCATGTCAGATAGGCGCGCGAGGTAAAACTAGGAATCATAGGGGGCAAGGGAGGGGCAGTGGGGGGTCGGTCTATCACCGATGGAGCTTGATCACGGCGGCGGCAGCTGCGGGACGACGAGGACCTCTTCCGAGCAGCCTTCGGGCGATCGAGCGTGGATTTCGGGGTGCGGGGTAGAGGTGGACTCTGGGGTATAAGAAGGCGGGGCAGGCGTGAGGGAGGGGCTAGGGTTTGGCGCGAAACCGGTGGGATTCGTCGGTCGGTTGTTATCGACGCGGACGATTCGTCAAACATGTCTCGGGCGTGTTCTCCGTGTCGGGGTAGGAGACGATCGGGGCGGGGCCTAGGTGTCGCTAGCTGGGCCGGCCCAATGCGCGGCTGCTGCACGCGCGCGGGGAGAGAGGGAGTGGGTTGGCCTGTGCTGGAAAACCCTTTTCCTTTTCTTTTTCCCCCCTTTTTTTTAAAACTCAATTCAAACCAAAACAATACAAAACCATTTCAGAAAAATTCAGAAAAATATGTTTTGGAAAGCTTAGAACCTAAAGAACAATTTGGCCCTAACATTGCCAAACAAAAATATAGTTTTCTTTATAAAATGTTTGAAAATCCAAATAGGGCTTAATAATAATAATGCCCATAATTTTGTGTCTTCCAAAACAAAATTTCAAACAAATGCAAACAAAAATGCAGGGATGCTATGATGCTCATGTATGCACGATGACTTTTAAATTTTGAAAACTTGGGATGTTACAATATACCAACAGGAATAGCGATAGATTTGTCAGCCATTTGTAAGGATATATTAGTGTGTATCAATTTTTCAAGAGAGAGTCTCTTATAAAGAGAGAAAGGCAGAACACTAACTCCAGCTCCCAGGTCACATAAAGCAGTTCTAACATAATTATTTTTAATAGAAAAAGGGATATTAGGAATACCAGGATCTCCAAGCTTCTTTGGAACCTTGCCATTGAAAGAATAATTAGCAAGCATAGGGGAAATTTCCTCATTAGGAATCTTCCTTTTGTTGAAGACAATATCTTTCATATATATTTAGAATAAGGAGGCAGTTTAATAGCATCAGTCAAATGGATTTGCAAAAACAGAGGTTTCATCCATTCACAAAAATTGTTATAATGTTCTTATTCCTTTGATTTGTGTTTCTTATTCGGAAAAGGCATTGCTTTTTGTACCCAAGCCTCTCTTTCATTACCATGTTTATTAGCAATGAAATCTTTCTTGGTATACTTTGCAGTTTTAGTTTGCTTTTCAGGTTCAGCTACATGTTCTTATTTATCAGAAGCATCACTTTTATCATTACCACTTTCAGTTTCAGCATCAGAAATAGATATACTATTAGGATCTTTAGCAGGTTCAGGAGATTCTACGCCATTTTTATGTCTCTTCTTCATTTTATTAGAAGGAGAACTATTGTTTTTAGGTTGCTGAGAACCTTGTTCAATTCTTTTAGGATGTCCTTCAGGATACAAGGGGTCCTGAGTAGAAACACCACTTCTAGTAATTATTTCACAAACATGTTTATCTCTAGAAGCATTAGCTAGCATGTCTTTTTGCACTTTAGTAAGTTGATCAATTTGAGTTTGAACCATTTGAAAATGTTTAACCAGCATTTTAACATCATTAGAGGTTCTCTCAATAATACCATGCAAATTATCAATATCTCTAGAGTTTTCCATAAGATGATTTTGCACTCTCCTATTAAAGTTGTCTTGCTTAACAACATAATTATCAAATTCATCTAAGCATTAATCAGGTGGTTTAGAGTAAGGAATATCTCTATTATCAAAGTATTGGAGAGAGTGTACCTCAACAGTTGATGGATGATGAATAGGCTTACATAATTCTTCTATCGGAGGTAAATTCTTCACATCTTCGGATTTAATACCCCTCTCTTTAAGAGATTTCTTGGCTTCCTTCATCACTTCATCATTTAATTCAATCATACATATCTTCTTGGGTGTTGGCATTGGTGTTGGCGTAGGATTAGGTATATTCCAATCATCATTATTTTTGGCTATTTTAGCCATTAATTCCTCAGCTTCTTCTCGAGTTCTTTTCCTGAAATCACAACCAACACAACTATCCAGTTATGTCCTAGATTCAACAGTTAGTCCATTATAAAAATATATCTAGGAGCTCATTGTTAGGTAGTGGGTATCTGGGGCTAGCTCTTATTAAAGAACAAAACTACTTCCATTTTACTCTCTCTTCTCCGAAATAGTGCACCTATACAACTGACAATTGTAGTAGGTGTGTTGGGGACACAAGAGACTTCTTGTATTTTAATTGCAGGGTTGCTTGAGAGGGATATCTTTGAACTCTACCTCCCTGAGTTCGATAAACCTTGGGTGATCCACTTAAGGGAAACTTGTTTCTGTTCTACAAACCTCTGCACTTGGAGGCCCAACATTGTCTACAAGAATTGAAGTGTGCGTAGACATCAAGGACCCGCTGCAGACGGGCTGGTAGGACAGAAGATGTTGTGCAAGTTTCTCATTGCGAGCACGTACGACTAAATACGGAACACATGCCTATGGTATACCTAGTGCTTGGATGCTTTCTTATTACTTATCTGCAATTTCCCATGTTTTGATTATTATATGAGTTATTTTATCCATGCAATGTCCATTCATTTGTTCCTATGCCTATAGTATTTTAATCCTGCTATCTACTACAATTATTTTATTGTATTTATTTCATTCATGCTATTATTTCACTACTGCTACTACTATAAAACTGTTGCTACTGATAAACTATTGCGAGCAAGTCTATTTCCAGGTGCAGGTGAACTGACAATTCATCTGTTAAGGCTTATAAATATTATTTGGCTCCCCTTGTGTTGAATCAATAAACTTGGGTTTTACTTCCCTCGAAGACTCTTGCGATCCCCTATACTTGTGGGTCATCAATAGTTTGAGGAAAAAATTGAACACTTTGGACCTCAAAATTGAAGCTGCTGCTACTCAAGAATCTGTCAATATTTTACAAGACGTCTTGACCAATTTAACAAGGCAGATTGCGAATTTAACAACTTTGGTACAAACAGATCCACCCAATACTAACAATGTTGCTGATTTGGATGATGGCTCTGGCAATTTGCAAGGAGGTCGGGGAGGATTTGCTACAAGAGTACCAATGGCTGAAAATAATAGAGAGGATGATGGTTTGGGAAAACCAAAATTCTCTATACCTACTCTCACTTGTGATACTGAAGATGTAGAAGAGTATTACATGTGGGAGCTGAAAATTGAGAACCTATGAAGATTGCATGAATATAGTGAAGAGAGGAAAATAAAGCTTGCATCTTCTGGATTTGATGGCTATGCTCTCTTGTGGTGGGATGGAATTACAAGATTGAGGGAAGAACACGAGGATCCATAAATTGTTACATGGAGAGATATGAAGCAATTGCTAAGAGAAAGATTTGTTCCCAAGAACTATATTATAACTCTCTATGACAAGCTACAGCAATCGAAACCAGGCACTAAATCTGTGGATGCATAATATAAGGTGATGGAGTTGATACTTCAAAGGGCTCGGGTTAGGGAGGCTTCAGAACAAACAATGCAATGTTTTCTCTCATATTTGCAGTTCAAAATAAGGAGTATTGTGAGGCATGTAACATATAGTGATATCAAAGATTTGCCACATCAAGCAAGCGATGTTGAGAAAAGGTTGGCCGAGGAGGTGCAAATGAGTGCAAAGAGGAGTTTTCCATCAAAGAATTTTGTTTTCTCACCACCAACACCTCAAGTTTCTCAAACCTGAAGTGGTGCTAGTGTCAAACCCGAGACTAGCACTTCTAGTGCAAGGAAAACAACACCACCCATTGCGAGTTCAAGAGGATCCACAACTACAACAAGGAATAGAGACATGACATGCCATACATGTGGAGTAGAAGGAAAGTTTATAAAAGTTTGTCCTAACAAGAAAATCATGATTATTAATGCTGATGATGAGTATGAGACTGGGAATGATGTTGATCCTAATGAGGAGGATGATTATGATGATGGAGATGGTCCTGTTGATGCCTATGCTACAAACTATCCAACTATTGTTTTCACCCAAGCTTTGAGTGTTATTCCAAGTAACGAAATCCAAAGATGCAATTTGTTCCAAACCAAAGCAATTGTAGGTCCTCAAATGGCTTGCAAGGTGATCATTGAAGAGGGAGTTGCAGAAATTTAGCAAGCAAGGATTTACGTGCAAAGCTCAAGTTGTGATATATTCCACACCCACACCCTTATTATATTCAATGGTTGAGTGACAAAGAAGAGATTAAGGTGTGCCATATGGTGAGAGTGGAATTTCAGATTGGACCATACAAAGACACAGTTGAGTGTGATGTGGTTCCCATGTTAGTTTGCCACATGCTATTGGGAAGACCTAGGCAATTCGACAAGAAGGCTATACATAATGGGAGACCAAACACATATCAGTTGCATTGGAATAACAAGGATATTATTTTGAGGCCTATGACACCATAGCAAATTATAAACGAGTCTCGTCAAAAAAATAGAAGTGAATCTAGTAAAGGAGGGTGAGAGAGATGAGAAGAGTGAAAACAAAAAATTCTGTGGGTGAAAACAAACCTAGGCCGAGTGGTAAAAATAAGGAAGTGAGCCTTTTAACAATGTTCGCCACCAAAGATGACTTGAGAGAGTTTAGTGAGGATCCTAGTTTAGTACCTATAGTGCTCATGCATAACGGGAAAATTTTAGTTTCTAACGACATGACTCCTCTTTCTATTGGTGTTTCTAATGTTTCGTAGGAATTTGGTGATGTTTTTCTAGAAGAAATACCCTCGGGGCTGCCACCATTGAGAGGGATTGAGCACCAAATTGATCTAATTCCTAGTTCATCATTTCCAAACCGAGCTCCCTATAGAACAAATCCCCAATAAACGAAGGAAATTCAGAAACAAGTACAAGAGCTTCTAGACAGAGGGATATTTGAATCAGTCTTTCTCCTTGTGTTGTTCCTATTATTTTAGTCCCTAAGAAAGATGGTAAATGGCGCATGTGTGTAGATTGTAGGGCAATTAATAACATCACTATTCATTATTGTCATCATATACCACGTTTGAAAGACATGTTAGATGAATTAAGTGGTGCTGCTGTTTTCTCTAAAATTGATTTGCGTAGTGGTTATCATCAAATTAGGATGAAAGAGGGGGATGAGTGGAAAACAACCTTTAAAAAATTGTTTTATATGAATGGTTAGTGATGCCTTTTGGTTTAAATAATGCACCTAGTACTTGCATGAGTTTAATGAACCATTGTTTGAGAGAAATTTTGTCACATCCTCATTTGAGAACAAGGTTGTAAGGAGGAAAACACAAAATTTAGGACAAACAAAAACTTTTTAGTTGATCCTGTTGTTTTTCTTATATTGTAACTCCTTATGTGAACCTGATGTTTCTATGAGAAATAAAGAGTGGAATGTTGTTATCTTGATTCCTTGTCATCATTATCATCTTCTTAAACTTGGTTATGGATCACCAAAGAAAGAAAACAACATTCCTTTTGAAAGTCCTAAGGGAAAACATGATTTTTCCTTTTCTGTTTCTAGCTATCACTCACTCTTTTGAGCATCACTTCTATCTATGGATCTCAACCCAATTTAATGTTTTCTTTGGATTTCATCCATGCTTATGGTATGGAATTGCTCACCATGTCCAAATAAATATTTTTGAACAAGTGAGAACCATGTTTTCTTGAGTGTTTTTCTGCCTAGTTGAAAAACAGGAAAAAGGAAAAAACAGCGAAAACAGAAAACCTCACTTGTTTCAGCCTTGTTTTCAGCAACTTATATATTTTCTAAATTCAAATAAAAATAGGTTTCTGAAACTAGACAATGTACTCTTCAAATCCATATTCTCACGTTTCCATTTGGAAATTGTTTGCTATGCCAAACACATCCACACTTCTCCTATTTTCTGTCTGTTTCAGGACTTAGAAATTTCTCTAAGTCATTATCTGAACTTTCTGTAACTGAAACTCTAATTTTCAGTCCGAGCACCCAATACAAAAATGGCTCGAATTCATGTTTGTGATCATCGAAATGTTGTGCACTGGTGCCAAACCACTTGCCCTTGCTCACCTCAATCGAAACCAGCCGCGGTTTTCACTCAAAGCACCATAGAGAGGGAGAACAACTCCAGTCGAAGGATGGTGGCCACGGGCCCGAACTGTCATCAGAGAACAGGGCAAACCCGTGCCATTGATCCCTCTTCCACGGCTATGAGCCAGTGCTTGCATGAACTCTACTCCATGGTGCTCGCCCTGACTCTCCATGTGCCGCCCGTGGCCTGAAGAACGCACACGCGCTTGCATCGCCGTTGTCGTGTTGTCGAGTGCCCGAGCACACACCTCCCCGTGATCTCTCTGTATAAAGAATCCCCGACCCTCCTGTCTGTCACATCCCAATTTTGGAATACCTGAAAACACAGTGTTTTGTTTCACTTCCCATTTCTTTGTTTGACTTTGGCTGTGTTTTTTTGAGTGCAACTAAATAAAATGTTTATAAGTAACAAGACCACACAGCAGAATCTGAAATCAAGTCCATCTCAATCTTATCTTCTGTTATGTGTCAATTCTTCCATCATGGCTTCATGTCATAATTTGTGTTCCTGATCTTTGCATCAATATATCTTATGGGATCTCACCCCATAGATATTTCTGTTCCCATTTCATATGTGCTTATCATTTGAACTCTCATGCTCAATCTTATCAAACCTTTATGAAGAGCATCCCCTAACTAAAGGGCTATCTCTATCTATCCTTTGAGATCATTCCAGTAAACTTGTCTCGGATCAATTCTTCTTAAGATCAACCCACCCAACCCTTGGAAGCATAATATCATGTTTCCAAAAACCTCAGGTTTATTAATGCATTGCCAAGGTTTTGAAAGCAAGTGTGTTCTGCAAACTTAAAAATATGGCAAAGCAATAAAATAAAAATATTCAACATATTGTTCCAACAACCTTTGGAAATATTTTCTAAAGTAAATATTGATCAAAGGGCAATACATATCTATCTTGAGAGCTTCCTACTTGTGAGTATTATTCCAAGATCTAAATTAGGGAAGTTGTGAAACAATTAATAAAAATTCCCAACAAGCTTTAAAAGGAGAAAGAGGCATTCTTTAAGTGCTTAACCAAAAAAATATTTCCAAATGATTTTTCAGCCTTGCTAGATTATAAAAACAAAGTGGTGGAGAGTATTACCTTGTTACTACAAGCCACATAAATATTTTGGTAAAGCTTTGCTGAAGAAAAACCAAATGCCTTATTAAATTGAATTTCCAATATTTCCAGAAACAGAAAACTCAAACAAGTTACTATTGGAAACTTTCTCCAAATGATCTGAAATTGATATCAGTGCTTCCTTATGTCAAATAAGGAACACACACAAGAGGGGACCAAAAATTGAATCCATTAAATCCTGGAAAACAGAAATTTTCTTCACAGCAACTTTTGGCAATTTGAACAAGTTTGTTCTAGAAACTTGTTCCAAATGCCATGAGAAAAATACCACTTGATATATATATATATAATAAGGAGGAAAATCAAAAGGGCACAAGTTTTTGGGTTGTTTAAGTTGCCAAAAACCTCTGTTTTCTACACAACACCTTTTGAAAATTTGAACAAGTTTGCTCTGTGAAGTAACTCCAAATGACTTGAATTTTCTACCACACAAGGAACACACCAAATAAGGAATGTCTGCCAAAAATTATTATTTTTGGAATCTCCTAAGTATTCTAATAAATTCAATGTCCATATCTGTCAGAGTTGAAATTTGAACAACTTTGAACTATCAAGTTTATCCAAATGGACTGATTTTCACACATGTTGTTGGTTTTGTTGTTTAGCTCGAAATAAAGTGAGGGAAAGATATCCTGGTCATTGCCCCATGTGGCCACTTACTATTCCATGCATTGGATGCCTTTGGCATTGACTCAAGAGAGAGACTTGGAGAGGAAGGAGAGTAGCCCATGCTTTGACCACCCCCATTTGTCTTGGTTGCCTTCTACACCAAGGCTTGACCCTTGTGCTAGCCCATGTCACCCTTTGCTTGCCACCAAGAGCCACCCATGCCACCCTTTGCTTGCCACCAAGAGCCACCCATGCCACCCTTTGCTTGCCACCAAGAGCCATCCATGCCCATGCCTACCCATACCCTTGACCACCCCTTGACCTTGTGTGCCTTCTACACCAAGGCTCACCCCTTGGCCTATAAAGCACCATTTCCCAACCCCTTTTGCCACTAGCACTACACCACCCCACACACTCTCCCCAAGCCTTGCTTGCTTTCTTCCTTGCTTGCTTTCTTGCTTGCCTGCTAGCTTGCTCTCTTGCTCTCTGTGAGCGAGGCAAGTAGAGTTCGTCGCCGAAGCCGCGTGGAGTCGCTGCGGGAGCTGCTGCTTGCGCCGAGCCGCGGCCACACCCACCTGCTGCACCTCCACCACCCTCGCCCCCGCGCCGTCGAGTTTCACCGCCCCTCGGTGAGCATCTCGCCGTCCCGTAGCTAAATCGGCCCGTTGCATGTTAGATTTATTCATTTGTGATTTTGGGAAGAAACTACTACCTCAGATTTGGCCCTAGGAAAAATAGCAAAAATGGGATTTTCGCCAAACCCTTTTTACCACCAGTAGCCTATCATTTTATTAACCAGATCCAAGTGACAGAACCACTTTTGGATTAATATTTCAGAAATGAGAAATGTTTTGGCAGCATGTGTCTGCTAAAGAAAAAGTGGAATAACTTTAAAAATAATGCTTGGAAAAATATGAATCCAACTGATCTGAGTATCCCTTGTTGATACCTATCAGCAGAAAGTGGTCTTGCATGCACGTCTGTCACCTAGAGAAAATAGCATACGTTTTGGTAAAAGCACCTGTCCCTGTTTGAGCATCTATCCCGACAAATCTAGGATGAATTTTTGAGTGAATCCAATTGGAGATGCTTTTATATGTTTAGGGCTACCTAACCCTAGCTTGGTTTAATTTTTGAGACTTTGTAGAAGATTTTGTGGACAGATCTAGATTTTGTACATTTCTGTTAATATTATTTATTGTGTGAATGTTTTGTATTGCAATATTTGAGTACTAGATTTATGTTTTCTAGCTTATATAAATGTGTTAATTTATGTTATCTTGATGTTTTCTTACAGAACTAGAATGTTAGAAAAGGTTTAGTATGGTGTGAGATGCTTTAAATTATTATTGAAGGCATAGTTGTTTTTCTAGCATATTCTTGTGTGTTAGGATTTGGGGTATTTTAACTATAGGTTTGGTAGCTAAAATTGTGAGGTTGTTATGATGGATCTAGTACCACTTTGGTACTGATATTGATATCATACTACCTCTGTTAGTTTGGTTTGAGGTGTTGTAGAAGTAGCTATAGTAGTATAATAATATTTCCAGCTATTTCCTTGGTTTGAGGTTTGGGCAAAACATTATTATGCTAGCTCCTTGATTGATATTGTTGTTTTGGTATATCAAATACCACCTTGGTACTGATATCATAGTGGTGTCACCTCTGTTATCTTTCACTTATGTTGGCAGAAAAGCATGAGTAGCTTTGTCATGACTATGCAAATGTTATGGAAAAATTCTCTCATGTGTAGAATTTTTTTTGGCATAAAAATTAGTGGATGTGTAGCCACAAATTTTTGTGTTGTGTTCATAGGTCTAGTAGCCTTTTGGTATTTTTATGAGTAGTACTTTACCTCTGTAGTTTGCACTTGTATTTGAAAAATAGCATGAGTAGCATTGCCTTGCTTATTTTAACATCCTGTTATTTTCGACTAGTATGTGTATTGCACTAGATGCTAGTTTAGGCTTTTGTTAATTTTTAGCAAGTATGACCAGAGGCTTTGTGACCTCAAAATTCTTTGGTAGACTAGTGGAACACCCACTCATGCCATTGCATTTTTGGTGGAAACCCATTTCCCCCACCATAGATATGTTTCCTTTATATAGTTCTCTCACTTATGTGTGTCTTGTATTTTTACCTTGGGCTATGGAGCTAGAAGATAATGTGTATGCTTATGTTTGTAAGTGTTTATAATCATGTGTGGATTGCTAGGAAAAATCCATCCTTGGGGGGTGTTGTTTGATTCCTCTAGTAATGCCCTTTTTATTACCACTAGTATGTAGGAGTTGCCTTGCTAAATGGTGCCTTGTTTTATTAACTATGATATTTTTGTTATAGCAAGTAGAGATGTTTTTCACTCCTGATTTTATAACATGGACCCTCTGGTTGTATTTCAATTACCTTATTGGAATACATCCATTGATCCTTCATGTCTGAGTAGTACCTTTTTCCCAAGCACTTTATTAGTGGACTTTTTCCTGTCGACATGTGTTTGGTAGAACATATGTATCCTAGCTTGAGGACATGTTTTCATTCCCATTATGATAACATGGTTCCTTGTTTACATTTTAGTACCTTAAGTAAGGTACATTCCTTATTATGCATGCTTGTATAGCAACCTTTAGTAGAAGCATGTTACTAGGATCCCTCCACTTTGTCCAATATTAGTAATATTCTTACTAGGTGAATTGTGTGTTTTGTGATGAGTCTATTGCCTTGTTACACATGTGTAGGCTCCCTGATTTGTGTAAGTCACTTTTGCAATCAAGTGTTTCTGTAGTCTTGATGTGAACTCAGGCATAGTATAATAGCTATCTTGTTTATTTGTGGTATGCCTTACTATGGTAGGAATTCCTGAGTGATCAATTTAGCTTGAGTGTTATACCTATGTTTCTCTTGTGGCTTGATTGTTTATGTTGTTTATTCTTTTAGTAGTCTCACTCGTGTGAAACTAAGTATATTCTTAGCTTCTTAATATCCTGGTATGAGAGTGGTACACCCACTGAATCCATGATATTAAGGTTGTGAGATATGTTCCTCCAACCTTAAGTTGTCTTATTAAATGGCATTTATGCCAAGTGTGTTTGATTAATTTAATATTAGTTTCCTTGTGATATGTCTTGTTATGTATTGTTGCTTGCCTTAATTGATTCTCAATGTGTGTACTTTATTCTTTTTACGACGTTAGAAAAACGAAGGAGAAGGAAGTGTCGTGAAGCTTTGTTTCAAGTTCCAATCACTCCAAAGCTAGGGACACAAGGAGTTGCCAGGCAAGCCATCCTGATGCTTGCTGATACACTACTCATCATTATCTATCATGCATGTTTTTACCTCTGAAGTTTTACCAAAACTTGATTATCAAAAACTATTTTTGATGTGGCTATTACTCCTATAATATTATGTAGGTTATTATTATGCCAGTAGTTAAACTTGGTAATACCAAGCCCATAGCCACCATATGGGTATTTATCGCCCAAGGATAAAAAAACCAAGGAGTCCCAAGTGGACACCCTAAAATTGTGTTTATGCAAAACAAAGGCTTTATGGAAAACCCGGTGGAAAGGTGGGACCTTGTCCACGGGAGGATTGTGAGATGATCATTTTTGGAGAAAGGTGTTTTTTCAAAAATGACACATAACCTAGTCTTCGCTAGACAACCAAGACGTACTGCCACTCTACCTCAACATGGGCACGGGGCCAGGCTTGAAATTTGATCTTGTTAGTGTATGTTCTATCTCAATATGCTATAGGGGACTGGATCTGAACCGAAATGTCGCCAAGTTTTTAAACAGAGACATGCAAAGTCTGGGATTAATTTTCCCTCCGGATGCAGCAGTTGGGTCTCCTGACGTGGCTACGTGGGACGTGTATTGCCGGGGAGAATAAACCCAATCGAAGGGATAGTCATATACTAGCTTGACCAAGGTGGAAAGTCAGGACTAGTTATCTGATGTTCGCATACTGTTGTGAGCAGTCCGTGGATGTCTCCCGGTGGATCTTCTGGATCTTGTGGATTGTGTTCACCTCTGCAGAGTAAAACTATTTCGAAACAGCCGCGTCCTCGGATATGGACGGTTGAATGGCCATGTAGCTAGCATTGTATCAAAGATTTCAAAAAGGATGATTTGAAAAAGGACTTGTACCTGGGAGGTACTGGAAAGGTGAACTTTGTATCTGCGAGATACAGATTATGAAAAGTCAAAAGTTGTTTGCAAGCAATGTTTTCAAAGAAAAATATTCTTTTCTTTCAAAGAAGTTTTGCAAAGAAAAATGTTCTTTCTTCAAACAAACGTTTATGAAAACCTCATGGATAGATGATATCTACGAGAGAAAACTATATTTATTTTGAAGTATCTTTTTCAACAGAGATATAAAAATGTTAATCAACCATGATGAATCTTTCATCTGCCATGGGTAGTGAACCCCTATGTATGGCCTACCCATTCCACCTAAATAAGCATACTGCATTATATAAGCTTCATGAGGGATGTCTTGCGCAGTACATTCAAATGTACTCACTTTGGTTTCGCCCCTGGTTATTTTATTGGCCAGACTTTGAGGAGCAAATCTCAGGAGGAGATCAACTAGGAGGAGAACGCTGACGACTTTGCGAACTAGGCTCGTCTCCCAGTCAGCAGCCTGTAGGTTAAGGCGTGACTTGGGCTCATCTACGTTGTGTCTTAATTGTCTTCCGATGTGTTTGTTAAGTTTCCTGCCCTACGTGGCAGTTGTGTTAAACTTGATCATGTGATCATTTATGTAATACCTTTATGTATTCGTGTAATGGATGATGTATTTCTGTATGTCAACTTTGTATGTTGTTCACGACTGATGTTTCTGGGATCGTGAATCTTTACCTAATAATAAAGAGAGAAAGACTTCTTCCGGTCCAAGACCAATTTTACCATATTACCCTCCCACCAAATCTACATCTTTACATAATAATAAAAATATTAAGCCTACCTTTAAAAAAAGGGTTAAATATTGTTTCCTTTCATACGCCGTCACTCACGATCACGAACCTAAATCAGTATCGGATGTAAAAAAAAGCTGAATTAGTATCTTAGATACCACCGGTTTTCGGTCCTGACTCAATATGCAAGCACACGGCTGTGTAATCGTATTCGTCCCAAACTCCATGTATATATTAATCTACGCGCACTCCTCAAATCGCACATCACCCATCGAACATGTCTCGACCTGGAACACACGGAGGCCGCGTCCAGCGCCTACACGATCTCGGCGCCGACATACGACCCAGGGCCTTCTCAGCGCGGCGTGTTCATTTACTCCCGACTGCTCCCAGCACCATTGCCCTGGTATAGTTTCGTGATCTGTACGCGCTCGCTGCTTTGAGCAGGTAGTCAGCGTCCCATCGCACGGCCGCCTCGCCGTCGTTGTGAGAAGGCACCACGCCACCACATCTCCTAACTTATGACACTCCAGGACAACACGGTTACGGTGAACGCCACGAGGAGGCCGAAGTGGCGGCAGGTCCCGGTGGCCAAGAGTATGTACGTCCTGCTTGGGTAGCAGGAGATCAGCGAGTCCAGCGATCGAGACCGTGGTCACCATGGACGTATCTTGCTGCCATCCCGATGACTATGACAACAAGAAGCTCGCCGAGGTGTACGAGGGGATCAATCACCACGGCAGTACACACGACACCCGGACTCGCCCGTGTAACATGGCAGGGTTCGACCAGGCGGATTTGCCAATGCGCGGACGTGACGGCAACGCCTCGGGCGTCCCGGTGGTTCACACCCGTTGCTGCCGCACACGATGACGAACGTGCGCGACCACATTACCTCATCGAAATGAAGTCGGAGAACTTCCCGTTTGCTTGGTATGTATAGTATGTCTCTTTTCTTACCCTTCAAATATTATGGACGTAATTTTTTTTGAATGGCATCGGAGTTAAATTTCGGCAACAACTAGCACGATCTCGACCACATATTCCAGACAGTTGTTTGGGATCACCCGACGCTCCAGGATGAGGACCCAGCTAGGATATTTGGAGGTCACTGTTATCTTACTTCTTTGGATTCTTACATGTAGCTGTTCTTGATTGGGAATCAAATGGTAAGATGAATGGTTAGAGCTTCTGTACATATGTCCCAGGTGCACTAATACTAAAACCAGTGTAATCACTCAATGCTTGTTTATTTCTATTGTTCGTGACAAATCATTTTTTCCCCAGAGGACTGACGTATTGCTTAGAGCATGAGTTATTGGCATCATATAACATTAACATCAATATATAGATGTTACACTTTTATACAAGAAATCTTAGCCTGGGCCCGACCAACAACTACAAGTGTTGATAAGCATAGCCGCACAAAAGCCCACGAGCGTGCTTTGCAGTAGTGACGCTAAGTCGATGAGCGTTCCAGTTACCGACTTCAACATCTCGGCAAGTACACGCAGGTGGACGGAGAAGCGGTAGCCACAATTACAACTGCATCCCGCCGTAGTTCTCTAGAGGTCGTACTCACGCCAGGACGACACCATGTCACATACCGCCTCTTCTCCTCCTCTGATTAGCACGACGGAGGTAGTGATGAATGGAGAGCCCCAGATGAAAGCGTTGGGGGAGGTTGTTCATCAGGTGTGGAGCACCATGATTGTCGAGTGCGAGCAAGAGGGAGGGAGAAAGATTCCCCCTTTTTCATTCCATCCATCATTCTTTTCCCCAAGCCCATGTAGACATTTATCGAATTTGACTATGAAGGTCTAGGCGTTCCCGATGTTGGAACGGATAATCGAATAAGTGGGGTGACAATGACACCTCAAGCTATGCCGGGGATGTTAGCGCATATGTACGGAGTGACCTGGCTTAAGTGTCGAGCAGAGGAGGCATTCTTAGTTTCTTGGACATGCCACGACTGTACTAACGGGAAGTTACTACACGCATGTTTTTCTCCCCTGTTGAAACCCACGGACATATATAGAATTCTAAAATAAAGAAATTTTCTTTTCTTTGTTGTAATGTATAGCCATGTAATTTTTTCTTCCGTTGCAACGCACGGGCACATGTCCTAGTGTATGCATACGGAGGGTTTCAGACTGCCGGTATGGGGTCCTTACACTGTCTCGCCACTCACCTTCTCACTCACACCGCATCCACTCCATTGCAATGTCTCGGCTGTTGCTCTCTCTATGAGAGCAAGGAGAGCATGCTCTTGTGTTCTGTCTGTGGAGGAAGAACCAGAAGCGCCATCACTTGTCTCTCTCTCACCTTGATCCATTTCCACTCCAGACCGATCACCTTGCCAAGGCATGCATGCCTGACATTGTGTTGTGTGGTTCTGCATGCAGGATCGCCGCCGTTGAGCTCGACGCTGCCGGGAACATCTCGGTGCGCGCAGGAGCTGCGATTGGATTTTGTTGATGCCACTGCCTCCGAACGCCTCCATCAACCTCGTACTTCCTCCTTGTCATCGACCATCGATTCCTATCAATCCCAAGGTGAGCCCCTGCCCATGTGTGTGTGCATGTGCTTGCCGGCGCCGCGATTTGGTCGCGAGGAAGAAGAATGAGCACGCGCCGTTCATTTTTCGATCGATGGTTCCCTTTGAACCTGCTCAGATCTAACCGGCGCCCTTGGATCTTGATCGCACGGCTGCGTACCAGTTCGTTTGCGCACGCAAGAGAGCTGGGCCGGCCCAGCGCAGCGCGCTTCACCACGTGAAGGCCGACAGCCCGTTGAGCCTGCGCTGGCGATTTTATTTCCACTTTTCTGTTTCTCAAATATGCATAATCACTTTAATCAAAACTAAAATGGTTAAACACCAGATCTGGCCACCCCCTATTTATCTAGGGTACATGTATGTTTTCTTAACCACATGCAAGTGACAGATCTGTAATTGCACCCCTGGATCATCGTGGAAAAATTCTTAAACACAACCTATCTGAAAGAGTAAACATGAGATAACTTTTTATTTAGGAATCCAATGGAAGTGAGGTTTAGCTCTCTAGATAGATCTTGTTGAAGCCTAACTAGAGCAGTTGGCCTCAGATGCACCTGAATTTCCTATCAAAAATGACATGCAGAATGGTAAATGACCGGAGAGCCACTAAATGATTTTTATGAATTTTTCTAAAATGTTTTTGAGATGAATCCTTTTGGATGTGCTTCTCTATGTATAGATCTATCATATCCTAGCTTGGTGTGCCGTTCTGAGCTGTAGAATAATTTTGGCATGCATTACAAGTTTTAGGAGTATTCTGCTATGTGTGAATATTATGTTATTAATATTTGTTAAGTGTGGAGATGCATTGTGTGATCTTACTAGCATGTGTAGGATTTGTTTTCACTGCCATATGATTGTTATCTTGTAGATCTACCATGTTAGTATAAATCTTGTTCATGAAAATATCATGGTTTTTCATGCATGTTAAGATCTATGCTTGTTTTCTAGTTTCTATGTATACTAGATTTGTTTGCCATGATTACCTTCATGCCATGATTGTTCCCATGCTTTGTATGGTATGATATGCCTCTGTTACGTACATGTTTAGCTACTGGTTGCATGCTCCTTTCATGTATACAAGTGTGTTATGGCTTGCATGTTCTTAGAAATGCATGTTTTGCTCTCTTATGCTTGTATAGATGTATCCTAGATTGTTTTCATTATGTTTCACTCATTTTGGTGGATGACCAGAGAGTCATTACACTCCTTATGGCCTTGTATGAGAGTGGTACACCCACTGGACTCATGCCATATGTTTGATGCATGACTTGTATGAAACTATACCTTGTTATGCATGTTAGTTGTGCATGTTTGAGTGTTGTAGAATGCTTTAGTGCTATTATTTTTTGGTGTTTTTTTTGAGTGAATGCTTGCTCTAGGTGTGCTGTATTAGCTTGTTCTTGCCTATGTCTTGTGCTGATTGATTGTTTTTTTTTACTTTTTACGACGTTAGATAACGAAGAAGCGGTTAATCCTGAAGTGGTATTCTGTAACTCTTGTTTATTTCAAGAGTGTGATCAAGACCACAGCCAAGGAAAGCCACTCTAAATGCTTGCTGCTATTTTACTTATCATTATCTACCATGCATGGTTTACTTCTGAAGTTTTTACTAAGTTTTCTTTAAACTATTCGCTTTTATCGAGTTGTTGTAGCCACTACATAATCTTGGTGTTACCAAGCCCTTTAGGATTTTGGAGCCATCACTCATTTTACTTAAGTTCCTTAGTGGACATTTTAACTTGGTGTTTATTGGAAAACATATGTCTTTGGAAAAACCCCGAGGAAAGGTGGGACTTTGTCCGAGGGAGATTTGTGAAGGAAGAAGTGTTTCGACTTGTTTTTCCAAAAATGACACATAACCTAGTCTTCGCCGGACAACCAAGCCGTGCTGCCACATTACCCAATATGGGAACAGGGTCTAGCTAATTACTTGTCGGTGTTAGTCCGTGTCTACCTCAAAGTGCTATAGGGGTTAGAGTCCCCCGAACCGAATTGTCGCCAGGAGGGGAAACGTGACATTTAGAGTGTGGGATTAAGTTCGCCCACCGGTTGCAACAGTTGAGTCTCCTGCCATGGCGGTGTGTTGTCAGGGGAAACCGGATCGATACGGCTGACTCACTCGGTGTCGGGGAGAACAAACCCAGTTGAAGAGGTAGCCATTTACTAGCGCTTGCATAGTGGATAGTTAGGACCAGTTATCTGATGTTTGCATATTGTCTTGGACAGTCCGTGGTTGTTCACGGCAGATGTACTGGATCTTGTGGATTGTGTACACCTCTGCAGAGTAAAACTATTCAGAATAGTCGCGTCCTCGGATATGGACATTTGAATGGCCATGTAGCTAGCATTGTGTCAATGTTTTCAAAAAGGGTTTTGGAAAGTGTTTATGAGGTTGTACCTGGGAGGTACTGGAAAGGGAATGGTCGTACCTTTGAGGTACCGGAGACATGATGGTCTTGGAGTTGTGTTTTCCAAAAAGGGTTCTTTCAAAAGAAAAACTTTTCTTTTATTGATAATGGTTTATCAAAACCTTGTGGATATGCGATATCTACAAGAGAAACATTCTATCTTTTTAAGTATCTTCTTCAATAAGAACAACTAAAATGTGTTCAACCATGGTGGGTCTTCTACTTATCATGGATCGACTAGCCTCAACTAAACAGCCATCCTACCACCTATATGGCATACTTGCATTTGTTGGCATCTCATTTAGGGTGTCTTGCGAGTACATTCAAATGTACTCATATGGTTTTGTCCCTGGTTATTGTCTTGGTAAGACTTTGAGGAGCCGTCTCAGGAGGATACCTTTGAGGAGGAGTACTATGACGATCTCGTGTACTAGGCACGTCTCCCGGTCAGCAGCCTATGGTGCTAAGGCGTTGACATGGGTTCTACTCGTTGTGTTTGCTTCCGCTGAATAAAATAGTTGTAAGGTGTGTTTGTCACTGTCCTGCGTGGTAGTTGTCTCAGACTTGGTCGAGATACCATTTGTGTAATGGATGTGAACTCTGTTGTACCTTCCCTAAATATGTTTCTCATGACTGTCGATCTGGGATCATGAGTGT
>CM054057.1:392244564-392402824 GCA_028641055.1 Alopecurus myosuroides
ATAAAAGGGATTAGGCTCAATTCTCTTGAGGGGGTTAGCCTAGATCAAGTATCCATAGTAAGGGAATACCCCGATGTTTTTTCCGAGGAATTACCAGGAATGCCATATGATAGAGATGTGGAGTTTCTCATTGATCTATTACCAGGCACTGGCCCCATAGCAAAAATACCTTACCCCATGTCTACTGATGAGCTAAAGGAACTTAAGAAGCAGTTATAGGAGCAACTCGGGAAAGGTTTTATTCGTGAAAGTTCATCACCATGGGGAGCACCAGTTCTGTTTGTGGAGAAGAAGGACAGGAGTCGGTCTTTAATTATGGATTACCGTTCTCTAAATGAAGTGACTATCAAGAACAAGCATCCTTTGCCTAGGATCAATGACCTGTTTGATCAATTAGAGGGAGCATGTGTATTTTCCAAGATTGATCTTCGATCTGGATATTTCCAATTGAAGATTAGGGAGCATGATATACCCAGGACAACCTTTGTCACTACATATAGTTTGTATGAGTATACGGTGATGCCATTTGGACTAACCAATGCACCTTCATACTTCATGAACATGATGAACAAGGTGTTCATGGAATTTCTAGACAAGTTTGTCGTAGTCTTCATTGACGACATTTTGATCTATTCCAAGAGCACCAAAGAACATGAAAATCACCTCCATTTGATTTTGGAGAAGCTTAGAGAGCACAAACTTTATGCAAAATTTAGTATGTGTGAGTTCTGGCTAAGTGAAGTGGGATTTATTTGACACATCGTGTCAAAGGAAGGAATTGCTGTTGATCCTTCTAAAGTAGCAGCAGTAATGGAATGGGGAACCACCCAAGAATGTTGGGGAGATTTGTAGTTTCCTAGGTTTGGTAGGTTATTACCGGAGGTTCATTGAGAGTTTCTCCAAAATTGCCAAACCCATGACTGAGTTGTTGAAGAAGGAAAAGAAGTTTGAGTGGACTGATGCGTGTGAAACCAGTTTTCAAGAGTTGAAGAAACGATTGGTGACAGCCCCAGTCCTATGCTTACCAGATTTAGAGAAAGAATTCCAAGTGTATTGTGACGCCTTGCGCCAAGGACTTGGAAGTGTTCTTATGCAAGGAGGAAAAGTGGCATCATATGCCTCTAGACAACTCAAGAAACATGAAGTTAACTATCCCACACATGACCTAGAGTTAGCTTCAGTGGTCCATGCCTTGAAGACCTGGAGACATTATTTGATGGGGAAACGGTGTGAAGTCTTCACAGACCACTAGAGTTTAAAATACATATTCACGCAGAAGGATTTGAACATGAAACAAAGAAGATGGTTAGAACTTATTAAGGATTATGATGTGAATCTACAATATCATCATGGTAAGGCTAATGTAGTAGCTGATGCTCTGAGCCGCAAGGTTTATGTGAATGGCCTCACGGCGGGAGAATTACCCGAGGATCTGTGCAAGTCATTTAAGGATCTCAGACTGGAAGTAGTTCCCGAAGGTTTCATAACTTCATTGGTGGTACAACCAACCTTGATGGACAAAATACGTGAAGCATAGAAAGGAGACAAAGATATAGAGGAAATCAAAGTCAACCTAAGCGTAGGAAAAGCTAGGGGATTTCATGAGTATGAGCAAGGAACCTTATGGTTCGAGAAGCGTGTTTGTGTAGCAAATGACACTGATCTTAGGAAGTCAATTTTGCAAGAAGCACATGAAACACCCTACTCCATACATCCAGGTAATACCAAAATGTACATCGATGTGATTCTGAGATTCTGGTGGAATAACTTGAATAGGGACATCGCGGAGTTTATAGCAAAATGTGATGTGTGCAGTAGAGTGAAAGCAGAACATCAAAAGCAAGCATGACTATTACAACCATTGAAGCTGTCAGATTGGAAGTGGGAACAAATTGGTATGGATTTTATTACTGGGCTACCCAGGACTAAGTCTGTTTATGACTCTATTTGGGTAGTGGTTGATCGTTTGACAAAGGTAGCTCATTTCCTACCAGTAAAGACCACCTACACTAGTGCTAAGCTAGCAGAGATTTACATGAAGAGAATTGTGTGTATGCATGGTGTACCCAAGAGCATTGTTTCTGATAGAGGTACTCAGTTTACATCTCATTTTTTGGAAACAGCTACATGAGTCCTTAGGTACCAAACTGGAATTTAGTACCGCATTTTACCCCCAAACCGATGGACAAACTCAGAGAGTGAACCAAATATTGGAGGATATGCTGAGAGCATGTGCACTAGACTATGGATCTAGCTAGGAAGATAACTTGCCCTACACAGAATTCTCTTACAACAACAATTATCAAGCAAGTATTGGGATGGCACCGTTTGAAGCATTATATGGGAAAAAAGTGCACTACACCATTGCTATGGAGTGGTGTAGGAGAACGCAGTTTCTTTGGTCCTGATATAATCCAAGAAGCAGAGGAGAAATTTAGATTGATTAAGGATAGACTCAAGATAGCCCAGTCAAGACAGAAGAGCTATGCTGATAACAAACGCAGGGATGTCACTTATGAATTTGGCGATAGGACTTACCTAAGAGTATCACCTCTTCGTGGAGTCAAGAGATTTGGAATCAAAGGAAAATTAGCACCTCGATTCATTGGGCCATTCAAGATTCTATCCCGCAAAGGAGAAGTGGCTTATGAGTTAGAACTACCTGAGATTTTGTCAGCAGTCCATAATGTGTTTCATGTTAGTCAATTGAAGAAGTGTCACCCTGAGATGTTGGAAACTTCGTTGAATGATAATGTACCCATTGAGGAAGTACAATTGGATAGTGATCTGACCTACGAAGACAAACCAATCAAGATACATGAAACTGCAGAAAGAGTTACCCGCACCAAAACCCTCAAATTTTGCAAAGTTCATTTGAGTCACCACACTGTAGAGGAAGCTATATGGGAGCGACAATATGATCTTTGAGAAGACCACCCACACCTTTTTACTAACCTTTCTGAAGCTCGAGGGCGAGCTTCATCTTAAGGGGGTTAGTCTGTAACATCCCAGGATTTCAAAAATTTAAAAAACATCATGCATACATAATCATCATGGCATCCTAGCATATTTTCACCTTGCATCTATCCTCAACAAAGTATTAAACCCATTTTAACCACATAGGTATTAAAAAGGGGTATTCTGAAATCCGCATATTACCCTATGTGAAACTATTTTATTTTTGAAAAGGAACAGTACCAAAAGACTCCTTATATCACTAGCTTTTCAAAACATATTTTTATTCATTTTTCTGATAAAGTTTGAGGGGTTTATGGTTATGTTTTGAACAAAAATAAAAAAGAGAAACAGAGAACAAAAAAAAGACAAAACCTAATCGACCGCACTCACTGGGCCAAGCCCACCTCCCTTTTCCTCCCTCTCTCCCGCACAGCTCACAACACACTGCAACAAAACGCCCAATGGGCCAGTCCGAGGAGAAAAAGGGCGCGCGCACCCTCTCACTCCCTACCCCCTCTCTCTGCCCGGTGGGCCTGTGCCCCATGTCACCGACGACCCCGTCGTTCTCCTCGCGGTGACGACGCCTGTCTTAAGGCCATGGAAACGGTCGAATAAAATCCGGTGAAACGCCCGCGTTAAAGCCCCGATTAAGGCCCCCTCCTTTCCCTTCTTAAACCCAACCTTCTCCTCTCCCATTTGCCCCGCACCACACAGAAGGAGAGCCACTGGTCTGCATGCAATCGAGCTCGTCCTCCTGTCGCCACCGTCGGCTAGGTCTACCCCTTCCGGCGAAATCCAGTCATCCCAGATCCTCCCACCACCTCTATTAGCTTTGTCTCACCGTCGCGAAACTATCTGACAACATGCGCACTTTTTTTTAACCTCAGATCGACGGTGCCATCTTCAACATCGACCACCTCCACCTCGGGTGAACTCCAGCGAGGGATTCCGCAAAGAGGAGCTCGCCATCAAGTTCACTGCTGCGCCACCGAGTCCACACCATCGAGAAGAGCGTCTAGGTACCCTCCTCTCCCCCTCTAGACCCGTGTAGCAACCGCGTTGTGCTCGCAGAGCTGCACGCTCCTGTTTCCAGCGTGATTCCGGTGGTCAGCGCCGCTCGGCCGCTCGGGATGTTTCTGTGCCGTCCGATTTAATCCAAAGGCTAGGATTAGATCACTTAATCGAAACGTTACATTAGATCCTAGCCACCCATCTCCCTTTAGTTCCAGTGGCTCGTGTTAGTCGATCCGCGCGAAAGTGTACGAGCCAATCAGAGGGCTCCATTTCCTATCCCCGGATCGGTCATTTTCTTTTCAAAACAGAAATAAACAGAATTAAAACCCAAACTTGTAAATTCAATAACCTTCGTTCTGTAATTCCAAATTCAATAATTTTGTACTTTTTGAAATCAGCAAGATTAATAGAACACAATGGATCTGTAGATTTTTTTATTTTTGACACGTGCACAAACTTGTTATTCATAGATCCTTATTTTGCACTATTTCTATAATTCCCTTTTGAGCAAATCCAAGTGCTATAGTTTTGTTAAGATAAAATATGTACAGAGAGTAGAAAATAACAACATTTAGACCACTTTATCATCATAATTCTTGTTTTTGTATTATAGGACTATATAAGACCACTAAAAATGTTATAATTATTATTTGGTATCTATTTTGTTTTCCTAAGTTTTAAACATGTTAGGAAACCAGAGAACAACATTGTGGTGTTTGTGCATTTTTCAACATTGCATATCATGCATACATGTCTATGTAATATTTTCCTTTGTTGGTTATTTATATGTTGTTATTTTGTTTGTATATATTGTGAGGAGGAGCAATTCTACAATTGTGGTTGTTGTTCCTACACTCCTTGCTGCCAAGGCAAGTGACACCCCATAATTCTTACCTATATTTTCAATAAGCATTAGTGGATTTTGGTAGTGTGCATGATAGGATCTTTTATAAAGTATTATGCTATGCTATAATCCTAGTAGTGTGTAGCCACCCTTTTAGAACCTTGTTATTTTGCAACCTCAAGTTTAGTTGTGCTTAACCATGCTTGTATACTGTTGTTTTACTAAGTTGTGGATGAAAAAATTAATATAACTTCAATGAACCACCTGGGTGGAATGGTAGTGCGGGGCTTTTGATAGTTGAGTATCTCCCCGAGGGGAGTTCACTTGAAGGAATGCCACCCATGAACAAAGTGATTATTATGTTCCCCAAGTTTAGATTGCTTCCAGTGCAACCTTTTGACATATGGGCTCTCTCTTGATCAACTAAGTTGTGAGAGTTCAGCCTGGGCTTGACAAGCAGATGTAGCATAAATATAGGTGGAACGGGTCTTGCCATGGGGTTGGATTCTTACTTCTGAAAGATCTCGTCGCAATTCTCTCCTTTCCATGATGCACTTTGGCTGTATAGGATGTTTGGGCTAATTGAAGACAAAAGGTGAAAGTGCACAAGCTCTGCAGAGTCAGCAAACCAAGATCTTAGTCGTGTCCCCGGTTATGGACAACATCGAGCAGCTGGACAAGGATGGACGGAAGAATCACATCACCATTTTAAATAAGTAAAATTTTGACTAAGTGAACAGTGTTGTGGTGCTTGGATTTTATTCCAATGTTGCCACTCCTTTGACAAAAAAATGACTTTACAAAAGTGTTAGGAGAAAATTGGCTTTTTGCAAATAGCCTTAAGATTCGCCTAGCCAAAGTAATAATGTAGTATTAGACTTGCCATTTTATATCCACCATAGGTGTCATTTGCCAGTACATCAAATTGTATTGATCTCCTTTGGGGGCTGCATATTCCAATGTGCAGGATTTTCTGATGAGGAGTGAAGATGTTTCTGGACTCGAGTCTACATCCAACATGTCTGCCTGTGGCGCATGCTTGAAGATGGAGGCTCATTGCTACTTTACTTCTGTTGCTTGAACTCTGAGTTTTAGCTAGCCTATAAGGCTATGCATCTTGTAGTAAGTTTTAACAAAGCTTATTGATGATATGATGGTAAACTATTCTGTATAGCACACCGAAAGAGCTCCAACAGGTAAAAAGGTAAACATTGCTGAGGAAATCTCCTCTTTGAGTAATAAAGTTGTTGCTATTATATCCATGCTTTCGAATGGCCATGCTCATGTTGATCCAAATAATGTTCCTTTAGCTTCATTGGTTGCCCAAGAAGAAAATATTGATGTAAACTTTATTAAAAATAATAACTTCAACAACAGTGCTTATAAGAATATTTTTGGAGATAACAGTTATAAGACATATCCTTCTAATAGTGGCAATGCTTATGGTAATTTCTACAACAACAATAGAAGTGCGCCCTCTGATCTTGAATTCATGCTTAAGGATTTTATTAGCACACAAACCACTTTTAACAAAATTGTTGAGGAAAATCTAGGAAAATTTATATTCTTGCTGCTAAGGTTGATAGTCTTGTGCATGAAGTTGATTTCTTGAAATTAAAGGTACTTCCCCATGATGTTAAAGAGAGAAAAACTCTCAATGCTATACAAGTTAGAATTGATAACAACATAAGAATGCTAGCTAAGTTTCATGATAGATGGGAAAGAGTGGGAAAAGAAGAAAAAATTGCTAAAATGAATAATGTGGCTAGAGTTTGCACTATTTCTACTACTCCCTCCGATCCATAAAAAGTGCAAAATTTGTACTAACTTAGTATAAAATGAGCGACACTTTTTATGGATTGGAGGGAGTGCTGAAAATATTGGTACCTCAAGTGCTAGTAAACCTCCCACTATTAATGGCAAGATAATTGGTGTTGGGAATGTCTCCACTTCCTATGCAAAAAGATCTAACTGCTTGATAGCACTAAAGTTATTTCTAGTAAAAGTGCTGGAATTTTTAGGAGTGTAGGAGACAACGGTCCCATTACTTTTGATGGCAATAACTTTGATTTTGTTGGTTGTAATATAACTGAAGTCACTATGTTCTTGCAAAATCTAGCTAGAAGTCCTAAGGCTAGTTAAATAAATATGGCTTTTACTAAACATATCATCAATTCTCTCCTGCATGCTAGGGTGGAAAAATTAAAATGTGAAGCTTCTATCCCTAGAAAGTTAGATGATGGTTGGAAGCCCATCATTAAAATGAAAGTGAATGATTTTGATTGCAATGCTTTGTGTGATCTTAGTGCTAGTATCTCTGTTATGCCTAAGAAATTATATGATATCCTTGATTTTGCACCATTGGAAAAATGTTATTTGGATGTTTACCTTGCCGATTTTTCTATGAAGAAACCTTTGGGGAGAGTTGATAATGCTCTTATTATGGTTAACAACAATCGTGTCCCAGTTGATTTTGTGGTTTTGGATATTGAATGCAATCCTTCTTGACCTATTGTGTTGGGAAGACCTTTTCTTAGAACTGTTGGTGCTATTATTGATATAAAAGAAGGGAATATAAAATTTCAGTTCCCACTTAAGAAAGGTATGGGACACTTCCCTACAAGGAAGATAAAACCACCTTTGATACCATTGTGAGGGAAAGTTATAATGGTTATGTTCCTGGTCTTTATAATATTTGATTCCCTACTTGTGCCTAGCTACAAGGCGTTAAAGAGAAGCACTTATGGGAGGCAACCTGTCATTTTTTATTTTCTGTTATTTTTGTTTTGTTGAGTCAAGATTATTGTTGCTACTGTAACAACATATTTGTATCTTTTATTTTCTGTTTTATTGTGCCAAGAAAAGTGTCTAATGACTAGAAGGTACTTTTATTGGGAATACTGCACAGGAATAGATTTCTGGTATTCACTAGAAAAATTCCACACGCTTATCAGAAAGTGATTTTGATCTGAAAATTTTTGTCCGTATTCCTGATATATGTAGCTATCTTTTGTTAGACTAAAGTTTTTCGATATGAGCAACGAAAGTGGCCCGAAAAAAATCATCTTACGGACTGTTCTAGTTTTGACATATTTTTCATTCTCTCTTTTACGAGTTTTGAGTGGATTCTTTTAGGGTGAAAGAGCTTCCCTTAATGATATTAATAGTAGCTAACGTTTGAAAGTAATTTCTTATGAATTTTTTGTCCAAAAGGAACCAAGTGAGATTATTTGTTTTTGATGCACTAACTCCGTTAATGAGAAAAACATTGAAGTTTTGATGTCAAGGAAGTTTTCAAGTGTTAAGAGAGAAGGATGATAATGAAAGATCAAGAAGAGTGAAGAGTTTAAGCTTGGGAAGCTCCTCTGCACCTCCTCAAAATATTCAAGAATACTCAAGCGTCTAATCTTGGGGATGCCCAAGGCATCCCATTCTTCATCGGCAAATTATCAAGTCATCTCTACTGAGACTATATTTTTATTCGGTTGAATCTTGTGTACTTTTCTTAGAGCGTCAGTGTGTTCTTGTTTTCAGTTTGTTTATGTTTGTTTTGCTGAAAATACTAGTTGGATCCTAGCATTCTTGTTTGGGAGAGAGACACGCTCTTCTTTTTCATTAGAATACTCATGTGATTCTCTTATATTTATTGAGTATTCCTATTTGCTACTGCTAGAACTTTTAGCTCTCTGTTTTCATATATCTCTTTTTAGAGCTATTAGTTTCTTTTGAAAAAAGTACTCTCTTGCTTCACTTATATTTGTTTTTAGAGTTGATAAATAAGTTGATTGGTGTTTGGTTGGAACAGATAATGTTGCATGTGGTATGGTATAATAAAATGCTTACATAAGTCTTGTAGATCACCTCCTGAGTAATTTGATGCTTTTCAATTGTTTTGAGTTACCAAGTAAGTAATATTTAAACTTAGGTATCATGTAAGTAATGGCTATTAGTTAAAAACTACCGTAAAGCTTGCTGATATTTGGTTTGCATCATCAGTAATTCCAAAGTCTAGATATTTTCTAGTAAAAGGTTTTGGTTAACAAGGAAGACAACGTGGAGTCTTGTAATTCTTCAACCATGTTTTTTATATAAGTCCTTGTTGTACCGGTTGATAGTTGTGTTTTCTTTAATAACCTTGCTAGCCTAAACTCTATACTAAGCGGGAATGCTGCTTGTGCATCCAAAACCCTTGAGCCAAATCCATCCCATATGTGTCCACCATAACTACCTATTATGTGGTACTTCTCTGCCACTCCAAGTAAATTTTTCATGTGCTACCTTTAAAATATTCAAAACTCGTATACTCCCTTTTTTTGTCATTGTTTACCAGCTCGTGAGGATGCGGGTAGATGGTCTTTATTTCGCTTGTTGATTATACTTTACGCACGTGGGCTAGTGGCATATACATCTGCTTATCCAATTCGCTAGAAGAGCTGGCGACGGGATGCCTAGCCCCAAATTTGGTTACTACAAAATTCTCTTCACTCTTTTTGCCCCTGATTTATTAGTTAAGCAAAGTTCATAGGTGTGTAAACAAAAGTGAATAGGGATGATCTACTAACCACAGTAGAAATAACGTCCTTCATGGGAGCCGCCCTTCTAAAGTCTAGTTAAATTGTATTGTCTACTTGTTGATTCGTTGACCATTAACATACACACCTACCCCCAAAAAATAGACACTTATCCATGGTATGTGATTGTTGGAAGGCACCCGAGGATTCGTTTATCCATGGTTTGTGATAGCAAAGGTTGGAAGGAGTGTCAAATATTTTATGCTCTCTCTATATGTTTTTCAAAACTTAAAAGCTCTAGCACATGATTAAATCCCTGCTTCCCTCTGCGAATGGCCTTTCTTTTACTTTATTGTTGAGTCAGTTTTCCTACTTCTTTCTATCTCCACAAGCAAACACTAATGTCAACTTTGGTACAACAGTTCTTATATAATGACATATTTGACTTATTGCATTATTTTGCCTTGACAATATACATGAGATATATATGTTAAAAAAGTTGAAACTATTGCTGAAACTAAATCTTCCTCTATGTTGGTCAAACACTTTTATTTAGAATCTATTGCTTTGTGAGCTAACTTTTATGCAAATTCTTATAGCCTCATTGTCTCCAAAGTACTACTCATGAAACTTTCCACTTGTATGATTCATGTTGTTTACTCTTTGTTACTTGTTAGCAAATTGTAGACCATTGACTTGGAATACTTCATTCAGTTCATGTGCTTTGCATTATTATTTGATCAAGATTATTTTGGTAGCATGTCTCCTGAAAAATTATGTTGTTTTATTGTTAACCTACTCGAGGACGAGCAGGAACTAAGCTTGGGGATTCTTGATACGTCTCAAACGTGTCTATAATTTTTGATGATCCATGTTGTTATTATATCAATTGCCACATGTTTTTTACTATTCATAGAATTTTTATGCATTTTCTGGGACTAACCTATTAACAAGATGCCACAGTGCCAGTTCTTGTTTTCTGCTAGTCACAAAATATTCTCAAAATTCGACGAAAATTGGCGTGCGCACATAATACATGAGAAGACTCCTGAAGCCCGAAGGGGAGGAGCAGCCAACCCAGTAGGCGGCCACGCAACACCAGGGCGAGGCGCACCCCTGGCCAGCGCCCTCCTATGGCGTGGGCCCCTCGGGTGGTCACCGACACCGCCCTTTCGCCTATATATTTCTTCTGCCCTGAAAAACCTAAATACCCGATCGATATTCCACGAAACATCCAAACGCCACCGCCATCGTCAACCCGAGTTTGGGAAGGTTCTGAAGGTCTTCCTGGCACCCTGCCGGAGAGGGGAATCATCACCGGAGGGCTCTACACCACCATGTCTGCCTCCGGAGTGATGCGTGAGTAGTTCATCCTTGGACTGTGGGTCCATAGCCGTAGCTAGATGGTAGTCTCTCCACTTTTTGCTATCATGTTTAGATCTTGTGAGCTCCCTACATGATCAAGATCATTGTTATTTAATGCTACATGTTGTGTTTGCAGGGATCCGATGAATATTGATACTATGAGCAAGTTGTTTATTTATCCATATGTCTATGTTTTTTATATCTTGCATGCTCTTTGTTGCTAGTAGATGCTTTCGCCAAGTAGATTCATGTGACTCCAAGAGGGAGTATTTATGCTCGATAGTGGGTTCATGCCTCCAGAAATCAGTGTTCAAGTGACTGAAACGTGCACGATTGTGGATGTGATGTTGCCACTAACCATAAAATAATGATGCTTAGTCTATGTGTCTTTTCCATTTTTACATTACACACAATACTTCATGCAATAATCTTTTGTTTGCAACTTAAAACTGGAAGTGATGTGGATGCTGACCCGAAGGTGGATTATTTAGGCATAGATGCGCTGGATAGCAATTCTATGTACTTTGTTGTAATACCCTGTTAAATCTCATAGTGAACATCTTGTCATATATTGCATTGTCATGCCCTCATTATTTGTCAATTGACCAACTGTAATTTGTTTACCCAGCATGATAGAAATATTTATGGAGAGACACCACTAGTGAACTATGGACCTCAGTCCATTTTCCTCATAATGTTAAACCACCTACTGCAATCATACTGTTCTCTACTTTTTCTTGCAATCATCACTGTTTTCTGCACCATATGTTTAATCCCTTTGTTTTCAGCAAGACCGGAGAGATCGACAACCTGTCTGTTTCATTGGGGCAAAGTAGTGTGTTTGTTTGTGTGTAGGTTCCACATCAGTTGCGGCGCTGACAACCTTCTGAAGAACCTCTGTGTCCTCCTGGATTCAATAACCTTCATTAATTTCAAGGGAAAGTTTGCAGTTGTTCCACATCAAACTCTGCGGTTGGAGTAACCTAACAAGTAACACGCCCCCAAGGCATCACACATTCATAACTATAAAATTATAGCATAATAATTAATAAATTCCTAAAAGAAATAGGCAGAAAAGGCCTGAACACTAGATAATTCACCAAACCTATTATGTAACTCCTAAAATCATGAAAATCTAGATCTAGGTAATAATAAACATAAAAAAATCAACACAATTGTATTTACACACAAATTCATCACCAAATAAGTTAAAAAAATCATAGAAATGTTGTTTGGTCCTAATACAAACATGCATGCCACTTTCAAACAAAAGCTCATTTACACACAAGGTCAATTTCTACAAATAGTTACCACCAAGGGATTTTCAGAGCAATTTTATTTGCAGGATTTGGGTACTTAAAACTCAATTTATTATTTTATTAGTGAAAATAAGTGATTCTGGCATTTATTTTAGTTCTCCTAAAATACCACATAAAACACAGATCTACAAGTTGTTAGTGGTTAAGCAAATGTAGATCTACCACTGTGATTTTTGGTTTAGACAAGGAATCTTGGGGTCTCCCAACGAATGTGTGTTCACACACCATCAAGCTTGTTTTATGGCGCCGTTGCCGGGGAGAAAGAGGATTTCTGCAAGGGGAGTCTCTCACCTCCAATCTTTTTACTTTGTTATTGTTTTTCTTAGTTTATTTTATTTTAACTTGTTTACTTCTTTATATCAGAAACACACAAAAATTAGTTCTTATTATAGTGGTTATTTTTGTTGTCCTGTTTTAATATTGCTAAAATAAGTACCCCTGAGAACACTAAGTTGTGTGACTTTACTAGCACAAACAACAATGATTTTATTTGTACACCTATTGCTCCACCTCCTCCTAATGGAGACTTCTATGAAATTAGGCCTGCCCTGTTAAATCTTGTTATGAGAGAGCAATTTTCTGGTGTTAGTTCTCATGATGCTGCTGCTCACCTTAATAATTTTGTTGACCTTTGTGAGATGCAGAAGTATAAAGATGTAGATGGAGATATTATTAAACTGAAATTGTTTTCTTTCTCTTTGAGAGGAAGAGCTAAAGAATGGTTGTTATCTTTGCCTAAAAGTAGTATTGATTCCTGGACTAAATGTAAAGATGATTTCATTGGAAAATATTATCCTCCTGCTAAGATTATATCTTTGAGAAGTAGCATTAATAATTTAAAACAATTTGATAATGATCATGTTTCTCAAGCTTGGGAAAGAATGAAATCTTTGGTAAATAATCCCACTACTGAACTGACTACTCGGATGATCATCCAAATCTTTTATGCAAGTTTGAGTTTTTCTTCAAGAAACCTTCTGGATTCAGTTGCTGGAGGTACCTTTATGTCCATCACTTTGGGTGCTGCAACAAAGCTTCTTGATGATATGATGATAAATTATTCCGAATGGCACACTGAGAGAGCTCCACAAGGACAGAAGGTAAATTATGTTGAAGAAACCTCTTCCTTGATTGATTGGCTTGATGGTATTATGTTTATGCTTGTGAATGGTAAAACTCATGTTGATCCAAATAATGTTCCTTTAGCCTCTTTGGTTGCTCAAAAAGAGCATGTTGATGTGAACTTCATTAAAAACAACAATTTCAACAACAATGCTTATAGAAATAATTTTGGTAGTAACAATTATAGGCCATATCCTTCTAATAGCAGCAATGGTTATTCTTATGGTAGATCTAGAATACCTCGTGAGGAAAGGATTTTAGAAGTTGAAAGAGCCACTAAGAACTTTATGCAATATGCATTGAATAAATTATTCACTAAAACCATGAAGGAACAATCTGCTATGTTGAAGAATATTAGTCATCAAATTGCGACTTTAAATAGGGAAATTTCTCGTTTGCAAGTTAAAATTTCGAGTGCTGAAACCTGTACTTCATCCATGTCTGAAGCACAAGCTTCTTTGATTAATAAAATGGCTTCTAAACCTGAAACTATGGACATGAATCCCTTTGCTGCTACTAATGCCATTCAAGTTAGAATTGATGACAATGTTAGGATCTGGGCTGAATTGCATGCTAGGTGGGAAAGAGAAGATGAAATTGCTAGAAAGCATAATATAACTAGAGTTTGTACTATTACCACCACTATTTATGCAAATTCTAGTAAACCTCCTACTATTAATGGTAAAGTAATTGGTGTTGGCAATGTTTCAACTTCTTCTGTTAAACGTTTAAAATTGCCTGAAACCATTGAAACTGTTCCTGGTAAAAGTGCTGAAATTTTTTGAAATATGGGAGACAATGGTCCCATTACCTTTGATAATAATGATCTTGATTTTGATGATTGCAATATTTTTAAAGTAATTATGTTCCTACAAAATCTTGCTAGAATTCCTAATGCTAGTGCTATAAATATGGCTTTCATAAAACATATTATAAATGCTCTCATGCAAGTTAGAGAAGAAAAGTTAAAATGTGAAGCCTATATCCCTAGGAAGTTAGAAGATGGTTGGGAGCCTATCATGATAATAATGATCTTGATTTTGATTGTAATGCTTTATGTGATCTTGGTGCTAGTATCTCTATTATGCCTAAGAAACTCTATGATATGCTTGATTTACCACCTTTGGAACACTATTATTTGGATGTTCGTCTTGCTGATAATACTAAGAAGAAAACTTTGCGAAGAGTTGATGATGTTTTTATTATGGTTTAAAATAAACATTTCCCCATTGATTTTATTGTTATGAATATTGACTGCAATGCTTCTTGTCCTATTGTTTTAGACCTTTTATTAGAACTGTTGGTGCTATTATTGATATGAAAGAGGGGAATATTAAATATGAAATCCCACTCAAGAAAGGTATGTAACACTTTCCTAGGAAGAGAATTAATCTACCTTTTGATTCTATTATTACAACAAGTTATGATTTTGATGCTTCTTCACTTGAAAATACTTGATTCTTTCTTTTTGTGCCTAGCTGAAAGGCGTTAAAGAAAAGCACTCTTGGGAGATAACCCATGTTTTTTTTGCCGCAATTTTATTTTGTTTTGTTTGAGTCAACGTGTTGTTTACTTCTATAGCAAATCCTTTGTATCTTTACTTTTTTGAATTGTTGTGCCAAGTAAAGTCTCTAGTGCAAAGTTGATGCTAGATTTGGATTTCTTCACAGGAACAGATTTTTGTTGTCCACCGTTTAATTCGCCATATATTCCAGAAAATTTGAAACATCCTGAAAAAATTTGTGCCTGATCCTTAGATATGTATGCAACTTTTCTAAATTCGAAGTTTTCTGATCTGAGCAACGTAAGTGCCTCGAAAAAATTCGTGTTTACAGACTATTTTGGTTTTGGCAGATTCTGCCTTTTACTTTGCATTCTCTCTTTTACTATGTTGAGTGGATTTCTTTCCTCCACAAAAACATCAGTGGCTATAGCTAATGTTTAGAAAGTATTAGTAATGATGGTGTCCATGGAGAACATGTGAGTTTTTGATTATCCACTAAACCTCTAATGATAATTACTTCGTGTTTGGTGTGAAGGAAGTTTTCAAGGGTCAAGAGAAGAGGATGATATAATGTGATCAAGATGAGTGAAAATCCTAAGCTTGGAGATTCCCTCGTGTATCATCCTAGCAAATTCCAAGAAGACTCAAGCGTCTAAGCTTGGGGATTCCCAAGGCATCCCCTTCTTCATCATCAACTTATCAGGTCACTTCTAGTGAAACTATATTTTTATTCGGTTACATCTTATGTACTTTACTTGGAGCGTCTGTTTGTTTTTGTTTTCTGTAATAAACTTGGTTGGATCCTATAGTCTTGTGTGGGAGAGAGACACACTCCGCTTTTTCTTATGAATACTCGTATTCTTTGTTTATCATCTAGCTACTTCAAATCCTTTTAGCTCCTGATTTTCATGCATCTCTTATTAAGAGTTGTTAGTTCTTGTAAAGTATTACTCTCTTGTTTCATTAATAATTATTTGGAGAGTTTTTGTTGAAATAAAGTGATTGGTGTTGGAAATCAATAACATATTTCATGCTTATAACGGTGCAAGTGAAGCTTGTTTAGACAGTGGCTTAGACTTTAACATGTCATGTTAGATATTATTTTAATTATATGCTGAGTAATTATTGATGTAGCATGACTTGTATCAAATATCTTAGAGTGCTTAATGTGCCATTGAAAGAAATCATGAGTTGCTTTTATCATATCGAGGCATAATATTGTGGTATTCTCCTTCGAATGCTTTATTCGGTTGACTTGGCGCATGCTTACACCATGTTATGACTAAAAACCAGTCATCTCTAGCCTCTATGATCATTTAGCTTTTGACTTGTAATATCATTTATGCTTTGATTAATAATATTTTTGTCACTATGCATGATTAGGCCATTATTTCTCTCATAATTTGTCGCTCCCAGTCTCTTGCTAGCCTTCACCTGTACTGAGTATGAGCTCTACTCGTGCATCCAACTCCCAAAAACCCAAAAGGTTGCCAAATGTGTCCACCATACCTACCTATATGTGGTATTTAACCGCCACTCCAACGTAAATTTCTCATGTGCTACCTTTAAAACCTTCAAAATTATACATGTTTTGTGCTCTGTTTTAGCTCATGAGGACGTAAGTAGACAATCTTTATTTCAATTGTTGATTAGACTTTACACAACTGGACTAGTGGCACATTCGCTTATCCAATTCGCTAGAAGAGCTGGCAACGGGGTGCCCGGCCCCAAATTTGGTTACTTCACAATTCTCTTCACTCTTTTTGCCCCTAATTTATAAGTTATGCGTAAGCGTGTAAACAAAAGAGAAGAGGGATGATCTACTAACCCCGGTAGAAAGAATGTCCTTCAATGGGAGCCGCTCTTGTAAAGTCTAGTTAACTTGTGACTTAATGTATTGTTTATTTACCATTCGTTGACATAGACATACACCTCTCAAAATTGTTTTCAATAACTTTGTTTTAATCAAAGGTGTCCTAGCATTTATGTTTTGCTATCACTCTAAGGACATGCGAAATACCACTTTGCTATGTTTTCTTTATGCTCGAAACAAACGTATAATTTTCAGTGTTTGTGTTAATTTTCATGTTGCAACATAGTTGGTAAGTTGCATTGTTAGAATTATATCAATCATGCCTATGTTTAGAGTACTAGGATCTCAGCTTACAGTTCTTTTACAATAATGGTGATCAAGATTGTGTTGGTAGCATGTCACCTCAGAATTAATTTAGTTTTTATCGTTTTACCTACTCGAGGACGAGTAGAACTAAGCTTCTGCATGCTTGATACGTCTCCAACGTATCTATAATTTCTGATGTTCCGTGTTGATATTATGACATTTACTACATGTTTTCTATATACTTTATATCATTTTTATGGATTTCCTTGGACTAACCTATTAACAAGATGCCACAGCGTCGGATCCTGTTTTCTGCTGTTTTTGGTTTCAGAAAGTTGTTCTGCATATATTCTCGAAATTGGACGAAACAAAATCATAGGGTCCTATTTTTCTGTCACGTACCCGGAGTCCAGAGGAGACCCGGAGGGGGGCTCCAAGGCGGCCACACCATAGGGTGGTGCCCCCCCCCCCCGGTCGTGCCGCCACGTGTTGTGGGTCCCTCGGGCACCCACCGACATCGCCCTTTCGCCTATATATTGATATTCTTGGAGAACCCTAAAGAACCGAGCCTCGATCCACGAAAAGTTATGCAGCCGCCGTCGTCGCCAACCCTAGTTCGGGAGGGTTCTGACGCTATCCCCGGCACCCTATCGTGAGGTGAAATCATCACCGGAGGGCTCTACATCACCATGCCTGCCTCTAGACTGATGCGTCAGTAGTTCATCCTTGGACTACGGGTCCATAGCAGTAGCTAGATGGTTGTCTTCTCCTCCTTTTGTGCCATCATGTTTAGATCTTGTGAGCTGCCTAACATGATCAAGATCATCTTATTGTAATGCTACATGTTCTGGTTGCTAGGATCCAATGAATATTGAATGCTCTGTCATGTTGATTATAGATATATCTTTTATATGTTATTGGTGATCTTGCATGCTCTCCGTTACTAGTAGATGTTCTGGCCAAGTTGATGCTTGTAAGTCCAAGAGGGATTATTTATGCTCGATAGTGGGTCCATGCCTCCAGTAATCTGGGAGAGTGACAACAACTTCTCCTAGGGGATGTGCTGTTGCCACTAGGGATAAAACAAAAATGCTTTGTCTAAGGATAATTCTATTGTTTACATTACGTACTTTACTTAATGCAATAATCTATTGCTTGCAACTTAATACCCAAAGTTTGCTCAGATGACGTCCTGAGGGTGGACTATCAGTCATAGATGCAGTTGGATTACTGTATATGTATCATGGTGTAATGCCCAAATAAATCTCATTGTAATCATCATGTCTTGCATATGCACTACGGTGCAGCCTCTATTTCTGTCAATTGCCCAGCTGTAATTTGTTTACCCAGCATGTTATTTATCTGTTTTGGAGAGACACCATTAGTGAATTGTGGAACCCGATCCATTCTTTTACACATATAATACAATCTACTGCAAGCATTGTTCTGTTTTATTGCAAACAATGTCCACTTTTCATTCACTGCAAACATACATCATTTTGCACATTATACGTCTAATACTTTGTGTTCAGCAAAACCGGTGAGATTGACAACCTCACTGTTTCGTTGGGGCAAAGTATCTTGGTTGTGTTGTGTGCAGATTCCACGTTGCTGCTGAGCCTGGTAGTGCGTCCTGCCAACATCAGTTGTCAACAACCTTCAGAAGTGAATTATTTCTCCTACTGGTCCGGTTAAACGTTGGTTTCTTTCTGAGGGAAAAATAGTTGTTGTATTCTTCATACCTTCCTCTTGTGGTCTTCCAACGAACGTGTGTTCACATGCCATCAGAGCACAGGTTAAATGCCGAGGCGCTGGATGATCTGCGGGTGCAGAACGCAGCCCTTCATGGTGCTTCGCGGTGACTCTAGGATCAGATCGCCTGTCCCCAAGGACCCTCGCCCTCCCATGAGTCAGGGAGGCCATGATAGTCCCCTACCTACTTCGTCTACCTTGTAAGAAATCTGATCGGAAATAAAAGAAAGTTTCGCATGGATAACATCTTTCTTTCGGTGCGCTTTCTTCTGGCTTAACCTCAGCTCCTGTTGTCAGTCTTGGCGGGACGCATGCACCTGCTGGAAAGCTCAGCCTCTGTGAATCTCCCTTACTCCAGGTCCTTGCCAGGAGCACTGGGTTGGACTGAGAGGTCCTGGCTATCACGTTCTCCTAGCCCTTTCGAGCGGAGATCGCATAGCCCCCGAACACCCGAACTCGATGGGAACTAGGAGGGTCCAGGGGTGCACTGAGAAGTCGCAACCTAGATCCACGGGGCGTTTCTTGTAAAAGACGCCCCAGCCCAGCCTCTGGGCCCTTTGAGTTTCGCTAACTCAGTTTCACCAAAATCCTAAAGCCAACTTTCTCAAAACAAAACTTCACAAATTTTCTCAAAGTCAAATCGAATCAGCAAAATTGGGGTAGCAAAGCATACTATGCGCAATGTCATATCCCTAGGAGAATCCTTAGAAACACTGGCAGTTCTGCTCAGACACTTCTGCCCAGTAAAAATGGAAGACCAACAAAAAACTAGAATATTTTTCTTTATTTGGCCAATATTTTACAGGGCAAAAACCCCAAAACCTGGTGCGGAATTTACAACGGGCCATGTCCAAAAACCCTGGGGATGCACGCATGCTGCTAGAGCACTATCCTGCGGGGCGGCCCACACTGCCATCGACTTTGGTGGCACAGTCGGTCTTGAGTTGCCCAGGGCGCACCCAGGCACATTGACCAGCCGTACTCGTGCTGATCAGGCACTCACGTAGCGGGGGAGGACCCGCTCTGCCTGCGCCTTGTGGTCGTGCTCCCAAGGATGTACTGGATGAGATCTGTCAGGATTCCGTAGGAGATAGGAACACTTCCCGATCCTGTTCCCCGAGTGGCAACCGCCATCGGGTAGGGGGCAACGATCTCACAAGTACCTCTCGTGTTGGGGGAGTGGCCCGGGGGCGACTCCCCTGATCTTCTTCTGGTATCGAGACCACCCACTGTGGCCACAGCTAGCTATCTCATCAACCAGAAGAAGGGAGTCTCTGGTGCTGGAGGCCCTCCCTTTGCTGAAGCAGTGGGTCCTAGGCCTTCCAACCCGACTACAGCGCCGTTGAGGGGCGGACCAGGTCCCCCTGATCCCGGTTTTGCCCCCCCGGGCCCTACCGCCGCCACCCAGGACCATGGGTCCACCGGGCCTTTTCGGTCAGATAGGTCTTCTACGCTCGCCCCCGTGTCCTCCTTCCCTTTCGGGAGGCAAGTGTGGGGGCCTCGAATCCGGCTCTGGTCCCTGACCTTCGTGTGTTGGTGCGCTTTGGTCCTAGCGGTAGGGGGCGGCCTTCTGGTTCTTCTCGGTCCAATCGCAGCCAGGGGACAACCCAGACTTGGAAGAGTCGGATGGAGTCCCAGTTGGCGCGCTTGCATCTTCCTCCAACGTGTGATGCTCGAAAAGCTTCCATAGGTCTTCCGTCCGTCGGATGACCCTGGCTTGCATATCCCTCTCCAGGAATGGGTGGCGGGTGTCGGCCATGAAGACGAGGATGATGGTTTCTTGCCTGGCCCTAGGCACCCAGCACGCAACTCGGCAAAAACGCTCTGCGAACCAGAGGAGAGGTTCCCCGCACCCCCGGACTAAGCGATGAAGGTCACCCATCGTGGCTGATGGAGGGGTTAATGCATGGCCACTTGACTCTGGGGGGTAAGCTGGTCGCCCCGACGACGATGACGTTGGCGCCTTCTTGCTCGCTGGCTCCCGCTGGGGCCAGGTTCAAATCTGTTGGTTTACTTGTGCATTATTATTCATTGTCAGTTATTTGTGTTACTTTTCGTGTGCAACATAGTTGCTAAGTTTACATTAGTTCAAATAATATTTATCATGCCTTTGTTAAAGTACTTTGATCTCAGCTTGCAATGCTTTCACATAAAGGTGATTGTTGGCTTGATGTCACCTCAAAATTTATTTTTTCACTTACCTACTCGTGGATGAGCAGGAGTTAAGATTGGGGATGTTCATACTTTGCAAACGTATCTATAATTTTTGATGCTCCATGCTTGTTTTCTACCCAATACCTTTTGTTTTCCACATGTTTTCCTTTGTTTTTCGGATGTTTTCATAGACTAACCTATTAACGAGATGCCCTGGGCCAGTTGCTGTTTTCTGTTGTTTTTCTATTTCAGAAAAGTTTTTAAAGAAATATCTTCAGAAAGGGAGGAAAATCCATGGAGATTGTTTTTTACCCGGAACAAAGACGGAGTCCAAAGAAGAGCCGGAGGGGAGACAATGGGCACCCAGGGGGGTGCCAGGCGCGGCTCCACGCTAGACCGTGCCTGGTGGGCCCTGGCTGCCCTGGCCACCGCTTTTCGTCGCCTCTTCGCCTATTAATTGCCTTTAACCCTAAAACATCAGGACGGAGTTATTTTCCATGAAACATATAGAGAGGCGTTGTCACCTCGAAAGTCCAATCTAGGGCTTCTGCATCCCTATTTCACCCTACCGAAGAGGGGAATCATCATCAAAGGCCTCTACATCGCCATGATCGCCTCCGGACAGATGCGTGAGTAGTTCATCTCGGGACTACGGGTCCATAGCAGTAGCTAGATGTTCGTTTTCTCCCTTATGCCTCCATGTTTAGAGTCTCGTGAGCTGCCTCACATGATCGAGACCACTGTTATGTAATTGTGCATGTTGTGTTTTCTGGAATCCGATGAACCATGAGATTATGATTATTTTGTTCATGTCAATCTGAGATGCTTCACTTATATTTGTATAGTTTTAATATTGTCTTGCAATGATCTCCGGTGTTTATGATTACCTTGTCCACGTAGTTGTTTTCACCTCCAAGAGAGGGTTTATATGCTAGATAGTGGGTTCATGCCTCCCGTACATTTATGCTCGAGTGACAAGAACGTGACGTATGGGGGATGTGATGTTCCTATTAGGGAGAAAACAGTGGTGCTCTTTTATATGGAAGAGGTGCACTACTTACATTACGTATTATTCTTAATGCATTTGTCTGTTGCACATAAAGCAATCACTTTGTTGCAGCAACTTAATACCAAAGAGATTTGCTGGATAGATTTCTTGAGGTGGACTTTTAGATATGGATGCATGCTGGATAGCTCTCCATATGCCTTGACGTAATGCCTACAATGTTAGAACCCGTGAACTATAACTCGTCATAATAGTATTCGTATACGATCATGATTTGTCAATTGCCTAGCTATAAGTTGTTCACCCAGCATGTTTGTTTTCTTTGGAGAGACACCACTAGTGAAACTATGGTCCCCCAGTCCTATTTTACTTATTATTACAACCTCCTTTCAGGTACTTTCACCGTTGTTTCCTTGTTTTTCTTTATTACGTTTATTACTTTTCAATATTCTATATGTTTAATTCCCTAGTTTTTAGCAAGACGGGAAGATTGACAACCTTCTCAAAAGTTGGGTACAAGAGAGAGTTTGTGTGTTGGGTGCAGGTTCCACGCTTGTTGACGCGCCAGAAAATAAGCAATCTTCTCCAAGACTCTAAAGTCATACTGGATTGATAACCCTATTTCCTTAATCGGGGGAAATTTCTGCTAGACTACATCATACCTTCCACTTGGAGTTACCCAACGAGCGTGTGATCATGTCTGCATCATGTAGCAGTAGACACTGCATGGTGTGATGAATGTTGTGTTCTCTTCATCTTCTTTTTTCATTCGGATCTGATTATAGCCCGAGTATGCATCAAGGAAGGAGAGGCACTCGCAGCCTGCTGTCGAGTCGATTATCAGATCAATCCGAGGGAGAAGGAAGTTATCCTTGGGGCAGTGCTTGTTCAGCGACGTGTAGTCAATGCACACGCGAAGGATGTCAATTTTTTCCTTTGAGACGAGCACCAGGTTTGCTAACCAGGTGGAGATTTTGATTTCTCGGATGAATTTTTCTGCTAGGAGTCGGTTGATTTCTTCTCTGAGTGCTAGGCGATTCGGCTCGGTGAAGGGGCAAGTGGCCTGCTTGACAGGTTTTGCGTTGTTGAACACTTCTAGTGAGTGTTTGGCGAATTCCCTGGGAATTCATGGAATGTCTGCTGGTTGTTAGGTGAAGATTTCCCAATACTCACTTAGGAATTCGACGAACGCACTTTCCTATGCGGAGGAAAGCCTCACCGAAACCATTGTTGTTTACTTCAGGTCCGACGGGTATATCAAAGGCTTTCGAGTGGTGTTACTGGAGTCAAATTCTAGGCCTGGTGCGCTTTTTTTGTCAATGGGAGCATAGAGTTATCCATGGTTTTTGCGAGTTCCTCCAGCTCTTCTTGCATCCCAAAAGATTGAGATCCTGTGAAAGTCTGCACCGCATTTGTCCAAATTATGGATGTCCCCATTGACCGTTATTGGTCCATAGGCTCCAGGCAGCTTCATTCTGAGGTACACATACTATGGTACTGCCATGAACCTTGCGAATGCAGTTCGGCCAAGGATAGCGTGGTACTGTGATGGCCAAACCACGAATTCAAAGTCGAGGCTCTCGCGTCTATAGTTTTATATCTCCCCGAGTACTACTTCGAGGTTGATTGAACCTAGTGGACGGAGTGGATTTCCTGGCACGATGCAATGGAAGGCGATCTCTGAAGTTGCGAGTCCTTCTAGGTTCTTGTTCATCTTGGCAGAGTGTTTGCGTACATAATGTTGATTCCGCTACCACCGTCCATGAATACGTTTCTCAGGTTGTAGTTGCCTATTTTATATTGGATCACCAGGTATGCATCGCCTGGTCGGTATACTCGGGGCGGATGATCTTCCTTGGAAAAGGTGATGGGTTGCTCGTGGCCCTTGAGATATTCCGGCTTCGAGTGTGACGATTGTACTGCCACGTTGACTTGGCGAGTGCTCGTCTTCTGGACACGTCTTGAGGGACACACCTTGTGGATCATGCCGATAGTTCCGCGAGGGATTGGGTATGCTTGTTGGGCGGGGCCGTTGCTGGATGCTACGGCTTCTGCTGGTGTGATACCATTGCGAGAGCGGGCTGGCCCAGAGGTGATGGTGGGGGTGCGTCGTACGCGAGTGTGGCGCCTCATGGCGCAATCGGGTACCCTTGTTTAGTGGCGGTTAAATGGTTCTTGGAGTAAGCCTGATGGAGCAGTTGGAACTTCCTGCAATCCTTGAGGAGGTGGGTTGACTTGAGCTTGCTTGCTTCTTTGCCCATGCAAGGGTGAAGTGAGCAGTATCCCTCCAGCTGGTCGTCAGGCAGTTTTTTCTCCGACTTCTGCCATTGCTTCCACTCGCGATTTCCGCGGGATCCTCCTTCGCGGTTTTTGGTGAATTCGGTTGCGACGTAGTCCATGCTTTCGCCTTGCTCGTATGAGGGGTTTTTCCGCTTCCTATGGTGATCGTTGTTGCGATGGTCTTCGTCCTCAAATGTTGGCAAGTGGTTTCGCTCATTGCGTAACGAGTCTTCTCCGTCCGCCCATCTATTGGCTACTGCCATCAATTCGCTAACTGTTTTTGGAGCGCAACATCCCAGTTCTTCTTTGAATGTGGTTGTTCGGACTCCTCTCCTGAAGTCTTCTACCGATGTTTCCTCTGATATATCTCCCGCCGAGTTCCTGAGGATGTTCCATCATTCGATATACTCGCGCGTTGTTTCGTCCCTCTTCTGTCTGTAGGATCGTAGCTCTTCGACGGAGGTGGGTCACCTGCATGTTCCTTGAAAATTTCTTTCGAAATCCCGAGTAAGATCGTCCCTAGATCTGTAGCACCCACGAGGTCAATTTTCGAGCCAGTTACGAGCGGAACCCGTGAGGTGCAGGTTTTAGTTTTGCATGGCTATTACTTTGTGGCCCCTCTGGCATTTGACTGCAGTCGGGTAGTCTGATGACCAATTCTCGGCTCCTGGGAGCTACCCTACTTGGGTACTTCTGTGGTGAGCTTGAATTTCTTAGGCATCTTTGCCTCGTGAATTTCGCAACTAAAGTAGAGCGCGGCGCGGGCTTCTTGTCCGTTGTCAAACTCGGAGGATGAGTATGCTCGATTTCGTCAAGCGCGAGCCCTATCGACTTTCTGTCGGGCGATGTCGCTTCAGGCGTCATATGGGCCGAGATCACGATCGTCCTTATATTGCGGCTCCCTTATGTGGCTTCCGGCTACAGCATCATGGTTCCTCGTTGTGGCATCGCGGTTCCTCGTCACGGCATCGCGGGTCCCTGTCATGATGTCGTCGAGGTGATCCTTCGTCCTGGTGTTGTGGGGACGTGTTCTCACTGTGTCGAGGCGATTCTCCTCTAGACGGTGCGGCTGTGGTCGCGGTATCGGGTTGATGGAGTGTGGACACACGCTCATTGGGAGAACCCAAGCACAAGGTGTGAAGAGTGCAGCAGCAAGTTTTCCATCAGAAAAGAACCAAGGTTGAATCGACCAGTAGGAGGACAAGCAATCTCTGAAGGTTGATGCAGCTAACGTGGCAGGACACACTACCGGTTCAGCAGCAACGTGGAACCTAAACAACATAATCAAATCACTTAGCCCCAACGAAGTAGTGAGGTTGTCAATCTCACCGGTTTTTATCAACACAAAGAGGTTAAACATATGGTGTGGAAAACAGTAGGAAAACAGTATGAAAGCAGTAGCAGCAGTGTGAAAGTAGTGTGAAAACAATAGAAGCAGTGTGTGTATTATCAGTATGAGAAAATGGACCGGGGTCCACAGTTCACTAGTGGTGTCTCTTCATGAAATATAAATAACATGTGTGGTGAACAAATTACATCTGGGCAATTGACAGAAATGAAGGCTGCACCATAGTGCATATGCAAGACATAAAGATTACTATGTGATTCATGCAGGCATTACAACAAAATACAAAGACCGTCATCCAACTACATCTATGTCTAATAATCCACCCTCCGAATATCATCTGAACAAACGTTGGGTATTAAGTTGCTAGCAACAGATTATCGCAGTAAGCAAACTGTGTAATGTAAACAATGTAAACTAGGAAACACCGTTGTTTTCTCCCTAATGGCAATAGCAAATCCTCCATCTGTCACGTTTCTGTCACTCAAGCGCGGATGCAAAGGAGGCATGAACCCACTATCGAGCATAAATACTCCCTCTTGGAGTTACTAGCATCTACTTGGCCAGAGCATCTACTAATAATAGAGAGCATGCAAGATCATGAATAACATATGCGTGAAGATAACATGATAGATTGATAATCAGAAGACATAGCATTCAACATTCATTAGATCCCAGTAAACACAACATGTAGCATTACATAAAGATGATCTCGATCATGTGAGGCAGCTCACGAGATCTAAACATGAGGTACAAAGTGGAGAGAACAACCATCTAGCTACTGATATGGACCCGTAGTCTAGGGATGAACTACTCACGCATCACTTCGGAGGAGGGCATGATGGTGTAGACCCCTCCGGTGATGAATTTCCCTCCCAGCAGGGTGCCGGGGAGAGCTCCAGAACCCTCCCGATCTCGAGATGACGATGACGGAGGCCTTGGGTGTTTCTCGGGACGAAGTGGTATATTTTTAGGGTTAATATGTCGGGGGTATAAATAGGCGAAAGGGCAAAGGCGGTGGAGGCCTGGGGGCCCCACACCACCCCATGGCATGGCCAGGGGCGCGTCGCCCTATGGTGTGGGCCCCCTATGCCCCCCCCCCCTCCGGGTCTCTTCGGGACTCCGTGGAACCTTCAGGAATTCTAGGACCTCCGGACTTAGAATTTTCCAATTCCGAGAATATTTCCAGAACAACTTCTCTGAAACTAAAAACAGCAGAAAACAGGGAACTGGCTCTATGACATCTTGTCAATAGGTTAGTCCGGAAAATCGATAAAAAATGACATAAAGTGTATAGCAAACATGTGGGAAACAACATGGAACATCATAAATTAAGGATACATTTATGACGTATCAACATCCCCAAGCTTAGTTCCTACTCGTCCTCGAGTAGGTAAACGATAAAAACACATAATTTCTGAGGTGACATGCTACCAACATAAACTTGATCATCAATAATGTAAAAGCATAAGTAAGCTGAGATCATAGAACTTTAACACAAGCATGATACATAGAATTTTAACAAAGCATAGCAATCACCTTGCATCATGAGAAGTAACACAAATAAAACATCATGAATAACAATACAACAAAAGATATACGTTTGTTTCAAGTATAGAGAAAACATGGAAAAGTGATATTTCACTAGTCCTTAAGAGTGGGGCAAAAAATAAATTCTAGGACACCTTCAAAGTTCATGAGGAAGACTAGAACAAATAATAAGAGAACAAGCAATAACACATCATGAATCAATTAATAATGTTTCTGGGACAAATGCACATAAAACTCAGAATGGCAACTATGCTCTATCAACTGTGCATAAAGTTGGAAGATGGAGACTCAACATAAAAGTAAAAGAAAGGACCTTCGTAGAGGGAAGTAGGGATCAACTCATGTTCTAGAGCTTTTATTTTATTAAACAGAGGAATAAAAAGCTTTTTTAAGAGAGGTGTATGCTTATGTCAATGAATGGTAAACAGAAAATACAGTACGTCACAAGCCAACTAGACTTCACAAGAGCGTCTCCCATAGAAGGACGCATCTGGGTAGAAGGTCATCCCTCTTTCTCTTTTGTTTACACAATTATGCTTTGACTGATAAATCAGGGGGAAAATAGTGAAGAGAATTTGATGTTATTAATTTGGGGCTGGGCACCCCGCTGCCAGCTCTTCTATCATTGGATAAGCGGATGAAGCCACTAGTCCAGGGTCTGAAAGTCCAATCAACAAGTGAGATAAAGATTCTCTATTTACGTCCCCATGAGCTAAAAAAGGAGCACAAAACAGAAGTAATTTTGAAAGTTTTAAAGGTAACCCATGAGAAATTTACTTTAGAGTGTCGGTTAAATACCACATGTAGGTAGGTATGGTGTACACAATGGGAAAACTTTGGTTTTTGGGAGTTGGATGCACGAGTAGAGCTCATACTTAGTACAGGTGGAGGCTAGCAAAAGACTGGGAGCGACAAATCAAGAGAGCATAAGAGCCATAATCATGCATAGCGACATAAACATCATTAATCAAAGCATAAGTGGTACCACAAGTTCAAAAACTAAATGATCATGGTGGATATAAGTGATTGGTTCATAGTCATAAACATGGTGTGAGCATGCGCCAAGTCAACCAAATAAAACATTCAAAGGAGAACACCACAAATTTATGCTTCAATATGACAAGAACAACTCATGATTCTTTCAATGCCACATTAAACTCTCTCAGCTATTTGAGGCTAATAATTCTAATAAATAACCACAAGTCTTTAAAATTAAAATAACATCTAGCATGATATGAAAAAGTTTAGCCACAGTCTATACAAGCTTCTACTTGCACTGTTATAAATTCTACCTCAAGCAACAGTTGTTTTTTCCAACAAGCACCACACAAAACATGCTTTAACAAAAACTCTCTAAATTATAAATTAATAAAACATGAGATTACTCACATAACACTACTAAAACTAATAGCTCTGAAAAATAGATGCAATGAAAACAAGAGCTAAACAGGAATTTTGCAGCAGCTAGAACAAAAACTAAGAATACTAGCATAGCAAGTACTCAAACGAAAAAAGCGGAGTGTGTATCTCTCCCAAACAAGGAATGCTAGGGTCCAACTATATTATTCCAGCAAGGAAAACAAAATAAAATAAAGGAAAACAAAATAAAACAAAAGAAAAACAAACAGACGCTCAAAGTGAACTTCATATGATGTGACCGAATAAAAATATAGTTTCACTAGAAGTGACCTAATAGATTGTTGATGAAGAAGGGGATGCCTTGGGCATCCCCAACATTAGATGATTGAGTATTCTTAAAATATGCTTGGATGAACCACGGGGGCATCCCCAAGCTTTGACCTTGCACTCTTATTGATCACATATATCACCCTCTTCTCTTGACCCTTGAAAACTTCCTTCACACCACACTCAAAGAGTAATTCGCATTAGAGGGTTAGTGCCACAATAAAAAAAATCCATGGGTTCTGTAAGGTATCAAGTGCTATTGATACTTTTAAACATTATCTACAGCCACTGATGTTTCTTGAAGCAAATAAGTCCACTTGACATCGCAAAAGAGCAAATGGAAGAAAAATTGCAGAATCTGTCAAAACCAGAACAATCTGTAAAGACGAATTTTTTCGAGTCACTTACGTTGCTCAGTTCGAAAAACTTAAAGAAAGAAAAAGTTGCGTAAGTAGCCGAGTTATAAGCACAAGAAATTTTAGGTTATTTTGATTTTTCTGTGAATTATACGATTTTTAACGATGGACCATATAAATCTGTTTCCTACGCATAAATCCAAAAACCAACTCCAACTCTCGTCAGAAACCTTACTTGGCACAACTAAAACATGAAAAGAAACATACAAAGGATTTTCTACATAAGTATACAACCCCTTGACTCAAATAAAACAGATAAAAACAAATCAAAAATAAAACCATGGGTTATCTCCCAAGAAGTGCTTTTCTTTAACGCCTTTTAGCTAGGCACCGAAAGCAAGAAGATGCTCACATAAGAAATATGAATTAAGCAAAAGAGAGCATCAAGAGGAAAGTATAAAACAAATTTAAGTCTAGCCCACTTCCTATGCATAGGAATCTTGTAAAGAAACAAATTAAAGAAGCTCAAACTAGAAATCATGGGAAGGTAGAACAAGAGCAACTTCAAAACTTTCAACAAAAAGAGAGGTATTTTAGTAACATAAAAATTCATACAACCATATTTTACTCTCTCATAATAATTTTTAGTAGACTCATGAACAAACTCAGAAACATAATTATTACATAAAGAATTTTTGTCATGGTCTAAAAGCACACAATTCAAATCAACCTCAAAAACAGTGGGATCAAAATTTAAAATTAGCTCCTCTTCCTTCCCACTTTTAGCAATAGCAAAAAAAGATGATTGATCACTCACAAAAGGTATAGGACACATTATAGCAATCCTATTTTCAGTAGCATTATAATTTATAACATCAAGTAACATAGGACCATCATCAAGAGCATTATCATAGGATTTATCCAAGTAGCATGGATTATCATAAATAACACTAGCAATATCATTCTCACAAGTTTCATTCATAGTAGTATCAAGGTCACGAGTATAGCAAGTATCAAATTCATTAAATAATGTATGAGTTAAAGATTTACTATCATTGGGAGGTAGATGATGCGTGTGAACACATGTTCGTTGCGAGACCCCAAGAGGAAGGTATGAACAGCGCAGCAGCAAGTTTCCCTCGGAAAGAAACCAAGGTTTAATCGACCAGTAGGAGGAACGAGTAACTTCAGAAGGTTGAAGCAGCTGAGATGGCAAGGCGCACTACCGTATTAGAAGAAACGTGGAACCTACACGACACAATCAAATCACTTTGCCCCAACGAAGAAGTGAGGTTGTCAATCTCACTGGTTTTGCTGAACACAAAGAAGTTAAACGTATGGTGTGGAAAACAGTAGGAAAACAATATGAGAGCAGTATGAAAGAAGTATGAAAGCAGTAGGTGTTTTATTAGTATGAGGAAAAAGGACCGGGGTCCACAATTCATTAGTGGTGTCTCTCCGTGAAAGATAAATAACATGTGTGGTGAACAAATTACAGTTGGGCAATTGACAGAAATGAAGGCTGCACCGTAGTGCATATGCAAGACATAAAGATTACTCTGTGATTCATGCGAGATTACAACAAAATACATAGACCGTTATCCAACTTCATCTATGACTAAAAATCCACCCTCCAAATATCATCCAAACAAACGTTGGGTTTTAAGTTGCAAGCAACAGATAATCGCAGTAAGCAAAGTGTGTAGTGTAAACAATAACATCATCCTTAGACAAATCATTGTTGTTTTATCCCTAATGGCAACAGCACACCCTCCATCCATCACGTTTCTGTCACTCGAGCACAGATGCAAAGGAGGCATGAACCCACTATCGAGCATAAATACTCCCTATTGGAGTTACTAGCATCTACTTGTCCAGAGCATCTACTAATAACGGAGAGCATGAAAGATCATAAATAACATAAGCATGAAGATAACATGATAGATTGTGATATGGATATTATAGGGGTACATGATGATTGTTCATGCTTGAGTTGGAAGGAAATATTGAAGTTAATTTATGATTACTATAAGGTGAATTCCTTCTTGATGGATTGTGTTGTTTGTGGTGATAAGAATGTTATACTTGTTGGAACGCGTAGAGATAAACAAAAACTTTTCCTACGCGATGCTTCCAAGATCTAGCCGAGGTAGAAGGCCACGATGATTACCACTAGACGCGCGGTTGCGGATTATCGGTGAAGCGCGTCGGGGCAGTGCAGTCCCACGATCCGGTCCGGCCGATCCAATCCCTCGAACGTCGAAGTGCTGAACGTACAGCACCTCTGCCGGTATCCACACGTACGAGGAGGAGCTCCGACGACAGACTGCTAGGTCTGGTGCGACGGCTGGACTGAGTGGGGCTAGGGTTCCCAACGCATGGGAGAGTGGACTAACGTGCCCGCTGGGCAACCTGCGCCCCTCTTTATATAGCGTATGGTAATGGGCTTCACAACACTTGTGGCCCATTCCCTCTGTGAGTCCGACTCACAAAACCAGTCCATTTCCGGTTCGGGTCCAACCCGACCAACACTTGCTCCCGCTCTTAAGTGTGCGACCCTGCAGGCTCATGGCGACTTGGACACGATTGGAGTCCAACTCCCAATCGATCAATCGGTAGCGGCTCCTAGCAAAACGTGCCGACTCCCAAGTTCCATTGAGTCATGACGACATACCTTTCAATGTGATATTCATCTTAGTCCTTTTTGCCTCACGATATACCTTGTCGAACAATAGGCGATTTATCGTCATCCCTTAAATAGTTCAACTCTCTTCTCGATCCGTGATATGCGATTCATCTGACTAACTCTTAGTCAACCGACACAATTAACACTTAACTGAGTCGCGCATGGCCATGCTTCCTGAATCATATCACTCGAGAGGGCCCAGAGAATATCTCTCCATTAGGAGGGGCAAAATCCCATCTTGATTATCCACATCACGCAGCTTGCTTCTCATTCGACCCGAACTCTGCCTTTATAGTTGCCTTGTCATAGAACAACGTTTGACAGAACCTAAGTCGGTGATCCACAACTCGGATTGTGCGACAACCTCAGGTCTAAGGATTACATTGATTGAGACATGCAAATGACGACTTGATCGTTGCATCTCAATGTGGGTCAGTCCGACTTGCTAAACTCTTTAGCCAAGTCCGCGAACGTTGGAATGGCATCACCATGCCCATGACAAGTGGAACCGTGTCATCAGCCAACACTCACATTAGTCTAGGGTGTGTGTCCAGCACAACCTTAGCGACCAAGGACAAATAGTATGAATAACATGAATACATAGTTCCACAATCGAATCACATATTCAATGACATATATCAGATGTTCAAACCAAAGGACAACTTAATAACTTTATGAATACATTGGGAATTACATCATCTATGATTGCCTCTAGGGCATATTCCCAACAATACTACCAAAGCATATGTATTTATGTATGATAGGTTTATTGATAACACAAACATGGATGGAGGAGAGCATCAAGAGGAGATGGAAAATAAGCATGCAGTGGTGGAAAACAATGGTGCACACATGGAGGAAGACATGGAGATTGTTTCCCACAAGACCTAAAGAAGCTAAAGGAGCCATCCATGCATTGGGGGCTGATATGGGAGCAGCAAGGACATGTCCTAGGCTGTCCCAAACGTTTTTAGTAGAGGACCTGCGAGTCCAATGGGCTGAACCCATGTTGGGTTCGGTTTGTAATGGTTTGGTTGCACCAAACCGAGTTGGAGTGGGCTAGGGGGCGCATTAGGGATGGTTGTGGCCACACCCCCCTCTCTTGGCCGCACCCCCCTCATATATACCTCTTAGGTGCGAATTAGAGAGGGTAGAACCAGTTTAAGATAAAAACTAGATTCCAGAATTGAACTATGTTCATCTGAATTTATCCCCACCAGTTTGGTGGAGTTACCCCTTGCAAATTCTGCGTGATATCTGTTGTTCCATTGGGAATTGGTAGATACAGGACCACTCGTAGTCATTGATTACGTTGTGCAAGTGTGTGGAGTTGAGAATACCCAAAGGGATTGAGAGCTGTTGCATTGGCATCAGGGATCAGCCGGAGAGGTTTCATCAAGACACAATTTATCCATCAAGTTATCGTGTGAGTTCATCGAGAAGATCGGGCAACCCCTTATCAGATTGATAATCAGAAGACATAGCATTCAACATTCATCGGATCCGAGCAAACACAACATGTAGCATTACATAAAGATGATCTTGATCATGTTAGGCAGCTCACAAGATCTAAATATGAGGTACAAAGTGGAGAGAACAACCATCTAGCTACTGCTATGGACCCGTAGTCCAGGGATGAACTACTCACGCATCACTTCGGAGGAGGGCATGGTGGTGTAGACCCCTCTGGTGATGATTTCCCCCACCAGCGGGGTGCCGAGGAGAGCTCCAGAACCCTCCCGGTCTCGGGATGACGGTGACGGCGGCCTCGGGTTCTTCTCGGGTAAAAGTGTGATATCCTTAGGGTTTATGTCTCGGGGGGGATTAAATAGGCGAAAGGGCAGAGGCGATGGAGGCTTGGGGGCCCACACCACCCCCTGGAGCCAGGGGGCGCCGCCCTGTGGTGTGGGCCCCTTGAGGCCCCCCTCCGGGTCTCTTTGGGACTCCGTGGAACCTTCAAAAATTCTAAGACTTCCGGGCTTCGAATTTTCCAATTCCGAAAATATTTCCAGAACAACTTTTCTGAAACTAAAAACAGCAGAAACGGGGAACTGGCTCTGTGGCATCTTGTCAATAGGTTAGTCCGGAAAATCGATAAAAATGTCATAAAGTGTATTGCAAACATGTGGGAAACAATAAGAAAACAGCATTGAACATCAGAAATGAAGGATACGTTTATGACGTATCAGTAGACATGGGTAGCTCCATTCTTCCTCCTCTTGATGATCACTCTCCTCCTCTTTTTCATCCAATGAGCTTCTAGATTCAACGGTTTTTTCTTCCATAGGTTCCTGCAAGGCATTAGTCTCTTCGTTAGGTTGAGAGCATTTATTAAGATATTCCATTATGTAGTAATTACAATCCTTGTAATTATCAAAGCAATATTCAAGTATATCATAAATCTCGTATTTATAAGGTGCATCATCAATACTTTCAAGTAAATAAGCAATTTTGAATGCACCCTTCCAAGCAATAAATTCTTCAATTTGTTCCACATCATATAATTCATAATTTCCCTTAACATAAGAAGATATGGTAACATCATCATTATACTCACATTGAAAAGGGAGGTGTTTATACCTCCTACAGCAGCAAGATTTATCGAAGCAATAAGTAACATTATAAGTAGATCACAAGTTTTTAGCATAATCATGCAATTTATTAATTTGCTCCCATAAGTGTATTCCTTTTGTGACAAGCGGTGTTCCTTATAATATTTGTGTTGTTCATCTGTGACCCCACCTTGCCTATAAGATCTAGTTTCAAATGCATCAAACATTGCTAGCAAGCATGATAAAGCAAGAAACAAGCAAAACAATAACAAAGTAAAAATGATTGGAGGCGAGAGACTCCCCTTGCAGAAATTCTCTTCCTCCCCGGCAACGGTGCCAGAAAAGCTTGATGGAGTGTGGACACACGCTCGTTGGGAGACCCCAATCGCAAGGTGTGAAGAGTGCAGCAGCAAGTTTTCCCTCAGAAAAGAAACCACGGTTGAATCGACCAGTAGGAGGACAAGCAATCTCTGAAGGTTGATGCAGCTGAGGTGGCAGGGCGCACTACCGGCTCAGCAGCAACATGGAACCTACAAAACACAATCAAATCACTTTGCCCCAACAAAGCAGTGAGGTTGTCAATCTCACCGGTTTTGCAGAACACAAAGAGGTTAAACATATGGTGTGGAAAACAGTATGAAAGCAGTAGCAGCAGTGTGAAAGCGGTGTGAAAACAGTAGAAGCAGTGTGTGTATTATCAGTATGAGAAAATGGACCGGGGTCCATAGTTCACTAGTGGTGTCTCTCCGTGAAAGATAAATAACATGTGTGGTGAACAAATTACAGCTGGGCACTTGACATAAATGAAGGTTGCACCATAGTGCATATGCAAGGCATAAATATTACTATGGGATTCATGCGGGCATTACAACAAAATACATAGACAATCATCCAACTGCATCTATGTCTAATAATCCACCCTCCAAATATCATCCAAACAAACGTTGGGTATTAAGTTGATAGCAACAGATTATCGCCGTATGCGAAGTGTGTAATGTAAACAATGTAAACTAGGTAAACACCGGGTGGCAACAGCACATCCTCCATCTGTCACGTTTCTGTCACTCGAGCACAGATACAAAGGAGGCATGAACCCACTATCGAGCATAAATACTCCCTCTTGGAGTTACTAGCATCTACTTGGCCAGAGCATCTACTAATAATGGAGAGCATGCAACATCATAAATAACATATGCATGAAGATAACATGATAGATTGATAATCAGAATACATAACATTCAACATTCATCAGATCCCAGCAAACACAACATGTAGCATTACATCAAGATGATCTCGATCATGTGAGGCACCTCACGAGATCTAAACATGAGGTACAAAGTGGAGATAACAACTATCTAGCTACTGCTATGGACCCGTAGTCCAGGGATGAACTACTCATGCATCACTTCGGAGGAGGGCATGATGGTGTAGACCCCTCCGGTGATGAATTCCCCTCCCGGCAGGGTGCCGGGGAGAGCTCCAGAACCCTCCCGATCTCGGGATGACGATGACGGCAGCCTCGGGTGTTTCTCAGGATGAAGTGGTATATTTTTAGGGGTAATATGTTGGGGGTATAAATAGGCGAAAGGGCAAAGGCGGTGGAGACCTGGGGGCCCCCACACCACCCCATGGCGCGGCCAGGGTCGCGCCGCCTTATGGTGTGCCCCCCCCCCCCTCCGGGTCTCTTTGGGACTCCGTGGAACCTTCGGGGATTCTAGGACCTCCGGAATTCGAATTTCCAATTCCGGGAATATTTCCAAAACAACTTTCTGAAACTACAAACATGGCAGAAAACAGGGAACTGGCTCTATGGCATCTTGTCAATAGGTTAGTCCAGAAAATCGATAAAAATGACATAAAGTGTATAGAAAACATGTGGGAAGCAACATGAAAACAACATGGAACATCAGAAATTAAGGATATGTTTATGATGTATCACCGGTCTTCTAGGCGCTTTTGGCACGAGTGAAGCTCCGACCAGGCACAACCCTTTTGTTGCTTAGTGATGTTGTTCCGCTCGAGGATCGCCATCTGGGGGTGATGGCGTGTGAACACACGTTTGTTGGGAGACCCAAAGAGGAAGGTATGATGAGTACAGCAACAAGTTTTTCCCTCCGTAAGAAACCAAGGTTTAATCGGACCAGTAGGAGAAAGAAATCACTTCTGAAGGTTGTTGACAACTGATGTTGGCAGGGCGCACTACCAGGCTCAGCAGCAACGTGGAATCTGCACACAACACAACCAAGATACTTTGCCCCAACAAAACAGTGAGGTTGTCAATCTCACCGGTCTTGCTGAAAACAAAGGATTAAACGTATAGTGTGGAAAATAATGTTTGTTTGCATTGAATGAAATGAGAGCAGTGTTTGCAATAAAACAGAACAATGCTTGCAGTATAGTGTATTATATGTGTAAAAGAATGGACCGGGGTCCACAGTTCACTAGTGGTGTCTCTCCATAACAGATAAATAACATGTTGGGTGAACAAATTACAGCTGGGCAATTGAAAAACAGAGAATGCACCATAATGCATATACATGACATGATGACTATTATGATATTCATTTGGGCATTACAACATGATATATATACCATTATCCAACTGCATCTATGACTAATAATCCACCCTCAAGACGTCATCCGAGCAAACTTTGGGTATTAAGTTGCAAGCAACAGATTAATTCATTAATTAAAGTGCGTAATGTAAACAACACAATTATCCTTGGACAAAGCATTTTTGTTTTACCCCTAGTGGCAATAGCACATCCACAATCTTAGAAGTTATTGTCACTCTCCCAGATTACTGGAGGCATGAACCCACTATATAGCATAAATACTCCCTCTTTGAGTCACAAGCATCTACTTGGCCAGATGATCTACTAGCAACGGATAGCATGTAAGATCACAAATAACATATATGATAGATCTATAATAAACTAGACATAGTATTCAATATTCATCGGATCCTAGCAAACACAACATTTAGCATTACAATAAGTTGATCTTAATCATGTTAGGCAGCTCACAAGATCTAAACATGGTGGCACAAATAGGAGAAGACAACCATCTAGCTACTTCTATGGACCCGTAGTCAGGATGAACTACTCACGCATCACTCCGGAGGCAGGCATGGTGATGAAGAGCCCTCCGGTGATGATTCCCCTCTCCAGCAGGGTGCCGGGAAGAGCTTCAGAACCCTCCCGAACTAGGGTTGACGATGGCGGCGGCTGCGGAACTTTTCGTGGATGGAGGCTCAGGTACTTAGGGTTTTCCTGAGGAAGGCAATATATAGGTGGAAGGGCGATGTCGGTGGACAACTAGGGGGCCACACCATGTGGTCGCGCGACCATGGGGGGGCACGCCGCCTTATGGTGTGGTTGTCTCCCTGGCCCCCTTCAAGTCTCCTTCGGACTCCGTGTATGTGACAGAAAAATAGGAACTTCGGCTTTTGTTTCGTCCAATTCCGAGAATATTTCTAGAACAACTTTTCTGAAATACAAACACTGCAGAAAACAGGAACTGGCACTGTGGCATCTTGTCAATAGGTTAGTCCCAGAAAATGCATAAAAATGCTATGAATTGTATAGAAAACATCTAGCAATTGGTATAATATCAACATGGAACATCAGAAATTATAAATACGTTGGAGACGTATCAGGCAGTTGAGTGACTCGCAGGTATTTAGTGGCAGCGAGGACAGCGGTTGTCGGGGTTTTGGGCACCACGTTGCCATGTTCGTCAAACAACATGAAGGAGGACTCTGTGACGCCCCGAGATCGGGCACTATGCAGATTTCAGCATTCCCTGCCAAAATCCACATAATAACCGATTCCAGGTTGCCACTTGTGATAACATTACAACAGTTCACGAATATTCCGCAACAACAACAGAAAAGATATATACAAGACGACTCAAACGAGTCAAGGATACAACTGATAAAATCCAAAGATCCAAATAACAGCGGAAGAAACAACATAGCGTCCGACTACGGACAAGATACAAATTGGACTAAGAGTCCTGAAGATAACCGATGGCGTCCAATCCCTGCCCAGGCCAAGCCGGAGGGATTCCCAAGCTAACGTCGTCAGACTTCAAACCTGTTGACTGCAATGTGGAATATGCAGCCACGAAAAGGATTCGTGGGTCAGTACGGTTAAGTACTGGCAAGTGGATAAACCATACTCACAAGATACCAGCGTAACCAATCATCACAAGATACAAATACTTTGGGTTCAACGGAAAGGAAAGGATTATTGCAAAGAAGCGGCAGCGGGATGCACTAACTAACTACAGATACTCGCTACAACATCCGGCTAAAAGAAAGGGATAAGATAGCGTATCAGAACCAACTACAACTACTCACCAAACAATACCCATCCAATGTCACCCCCTACTAAGGAAGCAACCCAAGGAAACTCACACGGTTGATTAAGGTGACATTCATTTTGATGGTGGGGGTAATCTATATTACTAGTCAAGTTATCATCGTAAGTGTAAGTTGTCTGAGTACTTGTTAGCCAGCACTTTCACCAAGTCATCCATAACCGCGGACAACACGGCTTCTCGAGAAGATTTAACCCTGCAGGGATGCACCAATTTGGCCGTACACGTAAGAATGACCCTCCAGATGGAAAGGCCCTTCCACGAAGCGAGGCACTCAACACAACCCAACTCTTCTTCGCATCAAGCCCAAAGAACCCCGTGCAATTGAGCGCACGGCTAATCAAGCCCCACGAAGAAAAGGGGACCCTCATAGCACTCTAAGAACGTGTCTCCCTAAATGCCGACTACAAAAGTTCCACCCTGGCGCCAAGGGTTCGCACCTGCATATGCATGCGGCAAATGGAAACCCCGAACTAAATGAGGCGATTTGGACGAGATGCGAATCGAATCAAAGTTGCGGGGGGCGCCCATACTCGCTTCCCACATGCGGTTAGTGCGCTCATCATGGATCAATGGACAAGACCCTTTTCCTAATTAGGGTCGACACTAGCAGGCCTCAAAACCACGCCGGGCCTCCTGCCGGTGTCTTATCATCAAATTATTATTACCCAAAACATTAACATGTTGTTGATTGAATTGAAACCCAACTATCAACTAAACAGGTGATAAGACAGACAACGAGACTTGAGCGCAAACAACACTAAGCATGCAACTACGACACGAGGCCAACGGGGTAAACAACCAACAGTTAATAGGAAGTGGAAGGAAGGCTATATCATGGCTGCAAGGTAAACATATGATAGGATCGAGACACAAGCATCGAATCATAAGGCTAGAATAAAGGCAACGGAAAGAATCGGTAACAAGTGATGATAGGCAGCCATAGGCAGCAAGTGAGTATACTTGCCTGTAATCCAGCAAGTAGAGGCACATCCGAAGAACTTGTCGTTGCTCACATCATCTCAACGTCCTATCCGGGAAGAAGCAGCGAACTAGAACAAACACCGGATGCAACAATTACTACTACGGCAAAAGATCCAGCATGATCAAGATATGGATGCATGACAAGTTTAAGGATGCATCAAAGATAAACTAGTTGACATGGTAAACATATTTAATTGGGCCCATATGCAATTTGGATTGCATTTGGAAAATCCCATGAATTAATGTTGAATTAAATGATCTACAAATAACCATCATGTGAAAGTTAATTAGAATGATGCATGGATGAGGAAAACAACAATAGCTTCAATTTGAAAAGGTGTTTACCAAGTTTGGAATTTTATTTATTAAGTTAGGAACTTTGGCATTTTAAATGATTTAAACAAACATTTGTTGTTTTCACCAATTTTAAATGTTCAAAACAGGTAACCAAATTTATATTTGGAAAGAACACAAAATTTTAGATGGAAAACTTATTTCATTTGTTGAATTTGGATTTTAGATGAGCAAGTTATTAATTTGACAATTTTAAATGCATTAATTAAGAATAAGTTGTTTTCAGAAATTTAAATTATTCAAAACAGAAAACAAAGTTTATATTCAAGTGTAGCATTTCATTTTGGATGGATTTCATGTTTTGGGTTTTCAATTTGGAGCAAGCATGTGAAAGTTATTAATTAGGACTTTTAATTAATTAATTAAGGCATTTTTAAATGACATTAATTTTAATTGTCCAAATTGCAAAACAAAGTTGATATTCAGAAAGGTGGTTTCATTTTGAGTGGAAAGCATATTTTATTGGTTGAAATTGGATTTTAATTGAGCAAGTTATGAATTTCACCATTTAAATGATTTAATTAAAGCATTAAGTATTTGCATTAGTTTTATTTATCCAAAACAGAAAACAAATATTATATTTGGAAAGAGCATGGAATTTTGGAGGGAAAACATGTTTTATATGTTCCATTTGAATTAAATTTGAAATAGTTATGAATGTAATCAAATTCAAAAGGGGTGTTTGAATTTGAAATTTTGAAACCATTTGGAAGGTTCAAAAAAGAAAACAAATTTTATATTTGGGTAGAGAATTTAATTTTGATTGGTGTACATATTTTATTTTTTGAATTTGGAGTTTGTTTGTAATTTTTATGTGTGTTTGAAGTTCAGGGATTAATCTGTGATTTTACAGGGACTTATAATGAAAAAGAAACCACAGGGAGGCCCCTGGGAGGTTTCCCACACAGCGCCCCTGGCCCTGTGTTGCTGCCGTGCGGGGCCAGCGCCACAGTGGCGGGTGTGGAAGGTGAGGTGGCAGAGGGGGTCACTGACGTGTGGCTCCAGGGTATGCGCGTGCAGAGCAAAAATTGGGGCGAATATGCCGCCCCGGGGAGTCGATCCCTCGCCCTAACGCTGCGGCAGACGGAACGCAACCATTGGGCTAAACTACTGCATCTGTTAGGTATGCAACTCTGAACCTTTTTGAGGTGTTTTCACACGCTAACTGAATTTGACTGAACAAAGTTCAGACTTTGGCACGAGGGAGACAGAGGAAGGTGACCGGCGGCGATCTCGAGCTGCTGCTGCTCGATTCGCGAGCGTGCACGCGCAGTGGACCAGATGGGGAGTGCAGCGGGGTGACAAGGGGTGCTGGCGGTGTCCTGCTCGTGCCCTACGTGTACGAGGGCGAGTAGGAGCCCCAAGACGGAGCTTGGCTCGGGACACGTACTGTCCATGGCGTTCAGGCGACAACCACGACGAGGCGAGTGGGAAGAGGCCGTCGTGGTGCCATGTGAAGACGGCAGGGAGGCGTAAGGGGACAGGGAGCTCACAGTGGGGTCTTGACGCAGCTGGAGCGGATGACGAGGACGGGGAACGACGAGAAGACGACGGCGATGTGCGCAGCTGCGACCTTGGCGACCTTGGCGGCACCAACCCGGAGCAGCTGCGGCTCCGATTACCCCACGAGGCGACGAGGATCATGCGTGGGTTCCGTTCCCGCGGCCGTATTGGCCCGACAGCGGCCATGGCGTTGGGGCCACGACGAGATGCTCCGAGTTCCTCCCCCCCTTCTCGGTTCAGAAGAAAATCAGAGGAAACGGAAATGAGACAGAGGAGGGATTGAGGTGGTGGCGGCGGAGAGGAGATGGAGGAGGGAGCTTAGGGTGAGCAGGGGGGTGAGGCGAGGGTTTTTAAGGAGGGGGGAGGAGTAGCTGCGGCCGTCCCATCGAGGTCGAGGCGACGTGGACCTCCTCGATGCAGTGCCGTACGAGGAAGAAGGAGGAGGTGGGCTTAGGTGGCGTGTTGGGCTGGGTGCTTGGGGTTGGGCCGTGGGTGGTAGGTGGGCCACTTGGCCTGCCTCCCCACAGCTCATTTTTTTGTTGTTTTTATTTTTCTGTTTGCACCCTTTTTTTTCTTTTTTGTAGGAAAGAGAGAGAGAAAAGAATAGGGTGCTAGGGGTTTTAATTTTTATTTTATGAATAAATTTTCTAATGAAATACCTAACAGCAAGATCAAAAGTTAGGTTAACATTATTTCCAAAAATTTGAAATGACCAAAAGATTTAAAATGGCTATTTGAATTTCAAATAGGGTTCATAAGGATTTGATTTTTTTTAAACAACTTTATTCAATAGACTCAAACAATTATGAAAACTTATTGAATTTAATTGTTTGCAAGATTTTAATTTTTAAACCCACATTTGGAACATGCCAATTATGGATGAATTGATTTGAATTTGAATTTGCCATTAGGGTGTTGATAAAAGGAATTTTTTATTAACAAGCAATTTAAATAAATTCAACTTCAAAACTATTGAAAAACAATTTGAGTTGTTTAGTTTGCAACTTTTAATTGGAAATTTTGGACATGTTTTGAAAGTTTAAATTGGTTTGAACTTTTGAGTTGTTTTGAAAACATGGTGCAATGCATATGATGCATGTGATGCAATGCAAAAAAGAAAAAAACAACCAATTTTCTAGCTTAGGGAAACACCCCAGGTGTTACAGACGACACCACTAACAAGGGATTGCGCCCTCGCAATCCACCACTAACCCGGGAGGGGAAAGAAGTTCGACTATCGATTCTTCATGCTTCCAGTTGATCTCCTCGACACCACTAACAAGGGCTTCTCGACACCACTAACAAGAGATTCTTGCTCAGGCTGATGACGATGTTCTTCCACCAGGAATCTTCCGATGATCGAACCTATTAGGTTAAAGGCTCAGAAAACGTCCACCCACGTAGAAAGCCTAACACTTTGAAAGATAGACAAGGGGGGAAGACTCCAAAACAAATAAGATGGGAGGGGAAATAGAATAGGGATAAGGAGAAAACAAGAATCCTATTGAGATGTTTCCAAAACAATTTTGCACAAATAGTTTTTGACACTCTAAAACAACGACCGTTAGCGAGGTTATCCTACAGGCTTTTCGGACCCGTTGCTTCGATAACCATTCGTATCGAAACAATCTCGGGAATCGGAAACCAGGATCTGATACCATTTGTGACGCCCCGTGATCGGGCACTATGCAGATTTCAGCATTCCCTGCCAAATCCACATAATAACCAATTCCAGGTTGCCACTTGTGATAACATTACAACAGTTCACGAATATTCCGCAACAACAACAGAAAAGATATATACAAGACGACTCAAACGAGTCAAGGATACAACTGATACAATCCAAAGATCCAAATAACAGCGGAAGAAACAACATAGCGTCCGACTACGGACAAGATACAAATTGGACTAAGAGTCCTGAAGATAACCGATGGCGTCCAATCCCTGCCCAGGCCAAGCCGGAGGGATTCCCATGCTAACGTCGTCAGACTTCAAACCTGTTGACTGCAATGTGGAATATGCAGCCACGAAAAGGATTCGTGGGTCAGTACGGTTAAGTACTGGCAAGTGGATAAACCATACTCACAAGATACCAGCGTAACCAATCATCACAAGATACAAATACTTTGGGTTCAACTGAAAGGAAAGGATTATTGCAAAGAAGCGGCAGCGGGCTGCACTAACTAACTACAGAGACTCGCTACAACATCCGGCTAAAAGAAAGGGATAAGATAGCGTATCAGAACCAACTACAACTACTCACCAAACAATACCCATCCAATGTCACCCCCTACTAAGGAAGCAACCCAAGGAAACTCACACGGTTGATTAAGGTGACATTCATTTTGATGGTGGGGGTAATCTATATTACTAGTCAAGTTATCATCGTTAAGTGTAAGTTGTCTGAGTACTTGTTAGCCAGCACTTTCACCAAGTCATCCATAACCGCGGACAACACGGCTTCTCGAGAAGATTTAACCCTGCAGGGATGCACCAATTTGGCCGTACACGTAAGAATGACCCGCCAGATGGAAAGGCCCTTCCACGAAGCGAGGCACTCAACACAACCCAACTCTTCTTCGCATCAAGCCCAAAGAACCCCGTGCAATTGAGCGCACGGCTAATCAAGCCCCACGAAGAAAAGGGGACCCTCATAGCACTCTAAGAACGTGTCTCCCTAAATGCCGACTACAAAAGTTCCACCCTGGCGCCAAGGGTTCGCACCTGCATATGCATGCGGCAAATGGAAAACCCGAACTAAATGAGGCGATTTGGACGAGATGCGAATCAAATCAAAGTTGCGGGGGGCGCCCATACTCGCTTCCCATATGCGGTTAGTGCGCTCATCATGGATCAATGGACAAGACCCTTTTCCTAATTAGGGTCGACACTAGCAGGCCTCAAAACCACGCCGGGCCTCCTGCTGGTGTCTTATCATCAAATTATTATTACCCAAAGCATTAACATGTTGTTGATTGAATTGAAACCCAACTATCAACTAAACAGGTGATAAGACAGACAACGAGACTTGAGCGCAAACAACACTAAGCATGCAACTACGACACGAGGCCAACGGGGTAAACAACCAACAGTTAATAGGAAGTGGAAGAAAGGCTATATCATGGCTGCAAGGTAAACATATGATAGGATCGAGACACAAGCATCGAATCATAAGGCTAGAATAAAGGCAACGGAAAGAATCGGTAACAAGTGATGATAGGCAGCCATAGGCAGCAAGAGAGTATACTTGCCTGTAATCCAGCAAGTAGAGGTACATCCGAAGAACTTGTCGTTGCTCACATCATCTCAACGTCCTCTCTGGGAAGAAGCAACGAACTAGAACAAACACCGGATGCAACAATTACTACTACGGCAAAAGATCCAGCATGATCAAGATATGGATGCATGACAAGTTTAAGGATGCATCAAAGATAAACTAGTTGACATGGTAAACATATTTAAATGGGCCCATATGCAATTTGGATTGCATCTGGAAAATCCCATGAATTAATGTTGAATTAAATGATCTACAAATAACCATCATGTGAAAGTTAATTAGAATGATGCATGGATGAGGAAAACAACAATAGCTTCAATTTGAAAAGGTGTTTACCAAGTTTGGAATTTTATTTATTAAGTTAGGAACTTTGGCATTTTAAATGATTTAAAAACACATTTGTTGTTTTCACCAATTTTAAATGTTCAAAACAGGTAACCAAATTTATATTTGGAAAGAACACAAAATTTTAGATGGAAACCATATTTTATTTGTTGAATTTGGATTTTAGATGAGCAAGTTATTAATTTGACAATTTTAAATGCATTAATTAAGAAACAGTTGTTTTCAGCAATTTAAATTATTCAAAACAGAAAACAAAGTTTATATTCAAGTGTAGCATTTCATTTTGGATGGATTTCATGTTTTGGGTTTTCAATTTGGAGCAAGCATGTGAAAGTTATTAATTAGGACTTTTAATTAATTAAATAAGGCATTTTTAAATGACATTAATTTTAATTGTCCAAATTGCAAAACAAAGTTGATATTCATAAAGGTGGTTTCATTTTGAGTGGAAAGCATATTTTATTGGTTGAAATTGGATTTTAATTGAGCAAGTTATGAATTTCACCATTTAAATGATTTAATTAAAGCATTAAGTATTTGCATTAGTTTTATTTATCCAAAACAGAAAACAAATGTTATATTTGGAAAGAGCATGGAATTTTGGAGGGAAAACATGTTTTATATGTTCCATTTGAATTAAATTTAAAATAGTTATGAATGTAATCAAATTCAAAAGGGGTGTTTGAATTTGAAATTTTGAAACCATTTGGAAGGTTCAAAACAGAAAACAAATTTTATATTTGGGTAGAGCATTTAATTTTGATTGGTGTACATATTTTATTTTTTGAATTTGGAGTTTGTTTGTAATTTTTATGTGTGTTTGAAGTTCAGGGATTAATCTGTGATTTTACAGGGACTTATAATGAAAAAGAAACCACAGGGAGGCCCCTGGGAGGTTTCCCACACAGCGCCCCTGGACCTGTGTTGCTGTCGTGCGGGGCCAGCGCCACAGTGGCGGGTGTGGAAGGTGAGGTGGCAGAGGGGGTCACTGACGTGTGGCCCCAGGGTGTGCGCGTGCATAGCAAAAATTGGGGCGAATATGCCGCCCCGGGGATTCGATCCCTCGCCCTAACGCTGCGGCAGACAGAACGCAACCATTGGGCTAAACTACTGCATCTGTTAGGTATGCAACTCTGAACCTTTTTGAGGTGTTTTTCGCACGCTAACTGAATTTGACTGAACAAAGTTCAGACTTTGGCACGAGGGAGACAGAGGAAGGTGACCGGCGGCGATCTCGAGCTGCTGCTGCTCGATTCGCGAGCGTGCACGCGCAGTGGACCAGATGGGGAGTGCAGCGGGGTGACAAGGGGTGCTGGCGGTGTCCTGCTCGTGCCCTACGTGTACGAGGGCGAGTAGGAGCCCCAAGACGGAGCTTGGCTCGGGACACGTACTGTCCATGGCGTTCAGGCGACAACCACGACGAGGCGAGTGGGAAGAGGTCGTCGTGGTGCCATGTGAAGACGGCAGGGAGGCGTAAGGGGACAGGGAGCTCACAGTGGGGTCTTGACGCAGCTGGAGCGGATGACGAGGACGGGGAACGACGAGAAGACGACGGCGATGTGCGCAGCTACGACCTTGGCGACCTTGGCGGCACCAACCCGGAGCAGCTGCGGCTCCGATTACCCCACGAGGCGACGAGGATCATGCGTGGGTTCCGTTCCCGCGGCCGTATTGGCCCGACAGCGGCCATGGCGTTGGGGCCACGACGAGATGCTCCGAGTTCCTCCCCCCCTTCTCGGTTCAGAAGAAAATCAGAGGAAACGGAAATGAGACAGAGGAGGGATTGAGGTGGTGGCGGCGGAGAGGAGATGGAGGAGGGATCTTAGGGTGAGCAGGGGGTGAGGCGAGGGTTTTTAAGGAGGGGGGAGGAGTAGCTGCAGCCGTCCCATCGAGGTCGAGGCGACGTGGACCTCCTCGATGCAGTGTCGTACGAGGAAGAAGGAGGAGGTGGGCTTAGGTGGCGTGTTGGGCTGGGTGCTTGGGGTTGGGCTGTGGGTGGTAGGTGGGCCACTTGGCCTGCCTCCCCACAGCTCATTTTTTTTGTTGTTTTTATTTTTCTGTTTGCACCCTTTTTTTTCTTTTTGGTAGGAAAGAGAGAGAGAGAGAAAAGAATAGGGTGCTAGGGGTTTTAATTTTTATTTTATGAATAAATTTTCTAATGAAATACCTAACAGCAAGATCAAAGTTAGGTTAACATTATTTCCAAAAATTTGAAATGACCAAAAGATTTAAAATGGCTATTTGAATTTCAAATAGGGTTCATAAGGATTTGATTTTTTTTTAAACAACTTTATTCAATAGACTCAAACAATTATGAAAAGTTATTGAATTTAATTGTTTGCAAGATTTTAATTTTTTAAACCCGCATTTGGAACATGCCAATTATGGATGAATTGATTTGAATTTGAATTTGCCATTAGGGTGTTGATAAAAGGAATTTTTTATTAACAAGCAATTTAAATAAATTCAACTTCAAAACTATTGAAAAACAATTTGAGTTGTTTAGTTTGCAACTTTTAATTGGAAATTTTGGACATGTTTTGAAAGTTTAAATTGGTTTGAACTTTTGAGTTGTTTTGAAAACATGGTGCAATGCATATGATGCATGTGATGCAATGCAAAAAAGAAAAAAAACAACCAATTTTCTAGCTTAGGGAAATACCCTAGGTGTTACAGACTCGAGACTTCGAGTGGTTCCGCTAACCTATTCTTGATCCATGTGAGCCGTATCAGAGACATATTTCGGGTTCCGGGTTGGCATATGTCATGTAAACCTGATGTAGATGGCTGACAGCTCGGCCCTTCGTTGACTCGAGATGTCTGCTAGACATTTCCGTTCATCGAGTGCCTGTTTCTCCCGTATCATCTGTTGATTTTGCTTTGACGACAGGTAGTGATAGACCGTCAGGTCCTCTTAGGAAGCGTATGGCTCTAGCATGACATATCCTTCCACGGAAGCTTTGGCCATGTTCCATGCTTCTTGCGAGACGTTGACCTTCCTCCGTCTAGTACTCTCGGTTGGACCGGACATGGATACGTGCACTAGGCGAGGCTCGCAATTCCCCAGATCAGAGCGGTCATCAACATTGAGATCGACGGATTCTTTTCGCATCTATCAAGTGGAAGTTGAGGTCGTTGTAGTAGATCGATGCAGTACTTGACTCCAAGTTCTAGCCGGAGACGACAGGCGGCAGCGCCGGAGTCGCCACAGTAGGTGCTGATGCAGATTCTGATTCTGCCGGTGAGGGGACTTGGGGAAGCGAGGATGCCCTCCCTATTGGCATAGAAGCGGAAGTCGCCGAACGCCATATTGACGCCCCCTTGAAGATCGGCGAACATCGGGCTGAAAGACAGCGAGTGCAGCGTGAAGTCAAAGGTCCCGAAGGAGATCGAGCTCGACAGAGTCGAAGACCTGGAGCTTGAGCTTGAACTTTAAGTGGATGAAGCCGGCGAGACTGTAGATCCATCATGTGTCATTCCCACAGACGGTGCCAAATGTCGGTTCCCTATATCGACATATCCCTCGTACGAAATACTAGGGTTTAGAGATTGGAGATGGTTGCACGCTGGTGGTACCGACGGCTATCTAGGAGACACGGTTTACCCGGGTTTGGGACCCTCATAGAGGTAAAACCCTTACTCCTTCTGGTCTGGATTATATTGATGGTGATTACAATGTGTGCGACAATGGCTGCGGCGGAGATATTGGATCTCGCACAGCTCAAGGTGCTATGGTGGTGGAATAATCGATACCCTACCCGGGGGTTCTCCCAACCTTTATATAGGAGGTTGGGTCTCGAATTCGTACCCGGATAGGTTACAAGTTTCGGGTGTGTCGGTTGTATTTCTTGCATTGTACTTCACGTTGGAGGCGGTGTTGGTCCCCATCTGGGTATTCTAGAAGTTGGGCGGTGGTTCCCTTTTCTGGGCTTTAGTATAAGGCTGGACCTGATAGGCCCATCTGGGAGACTCGGAAAGTATCCCTACGCCAACGGCTGCTCCTAGACATTTGGGTCTTTCCCAACACACGTGGGGAGAAAACGCTCGAGTCTCTACCGTAGAGAATAAGACCCTGATGCATACCTTTACCGAATTGGAGCGGGTGGTTGTGGTTAACGACATGAAAACTAACCTGACACCTTGCCCAGATGGGTTTCCGATGTCCTTTTTAAGATATTTTGGCCGTTGTGCAAGTTAGGGATCTTGCACATCCTAAATGATTTTATCTTGGGAAGATTAGATGCCTCGAGGATGAACTTTGGAGTCATATCCCTTATCCCTAAGGTTCCAAGGGAGGACCAGACCTCGCAATTTCGACCCATAGCGCTAATAAACATTGTGTTCACGATTATTTCAAAAGCTTATGCTACCAGGCTGGACCCTATTGCTAATAATATTATCAGTATGCAAGATGTCCACGTGAGCATGCTCTCCTTCCGTTCGCAGTGCTTCGTCGCTGGTTGGCTAGGTTCCCTTTGCCGGTTAATAAAACATTGTGCAGTACCGAAGAAAAACAAAAGAAAAACTCTGTCTCGGCCGCTTCAGTCGCCTTACTTCGCCACCACTAGAAATTGCCGTATGTCCTCTAATCCCCCAATACAGCCGCCACTTCTGCTCCTCTCGCAGTTGGATCGGAAACGTCCGCCTTCTCTGATTTCACATCCCATCTTGCTTCGCTTCCTATTCTCTCCTGCGGCTGCGCCTCATGCCCTCATCCACTCCCGTATGCAAACTGAAGAAAGGCATCCAACAGTCCACAATGTCATTGTTGGAGGTAGCTGAGCAGCCCCACTATGCATTTAAAATCTTGATCTCGTCACCATATATACACGAGTCACATTTCTTTCTTCTCTAGCCTGCCATGAGTTCTCCATACTGATATTGACAAGCTTGGCATGTAGCTTTCCGCATTGGGAGTTCTGAATTTGTCGTCGACAACATGAGTCATTGACAACCTAATCTAGGTGATATCCCGCCCTCTCTCAGATCCCTCTCCTACTCACTGTACTAATTCGCATGATGTAGAGTTGAGGAGATGATGCCTGTTATTGATGAGGCGATGCTCCCAAACCATTCCCCACGATAAGACTCTGCAGGTTTGTCCTTCTCATTACCCTTCAGTATGAACCATGTTTGCTAACAAAGCTATTGTTTTATTATTTATTCTTCATGTCCTGCCGCTGCTACTCAGGGAGGTTTTCACGTTAGTTGCAGAACATGGCCGTGGAAATAAAGGGACACAAGTTCTTTTTTTTTGCAAGGTAATACGTTCTCATTCATAAGATAAATATCCGGTTACAAGACACGTAAACACCGATATTATAGTACTGAAAGAATAATATACAAATTTATGTATCTACAAATTTATATATCTACAAATTTCTTAGGAAACACGAGATTAACTAGGTGTTACTTCACAAATTTATGTATCTACAAATTTCCTATTAAACTTTTTTGTAGCACCTCTTTCAATACATAATTCACACTCCTGATGTATCTATGAAACTTCCCATATCACATTGCACTTCTCTGATCCGCTACATCTTCAGTTTTTTAATTACTTCTTTGTCGGATATTTTCCCTGTCTACGAGAAAACAATTGGTATGTCCTCTCTCTGTTTTCAAAATATGTCACTGTCTTTGAATTATCATCTCAGGTCCTTCTGATAGTAGTTCTTTTACTCCCAGGTGTCATCACCGAGTTCATCAAATAATTTCGTCTCTCCTTTGATTGTTCGTGCAGGTGAATTTCACAAGAAGAATATGGATGTAATTCAGAAGTTGAGGGAAACTAAAATACCACCCGTGTGCCTAGGTTTGAAAAGCATGCATTCTCATTCTCACGTCACAAACAAAGTACCTTTGATCATCTATGCGTTACAGTTGATTACAAAATAATGGAGCACCGTTGATGCAACTTAGAGGAACACAAAAAAATGTTATACGAACATATTTATTTTTTAATGTAGAACAAATGGTTTGTATAGAATTTATTTATGCATAACTCTGTTTGCTCTTCCATCGGCCATATGATGAGCCCAATATTCTGGTTCCTCCCTTCAGGACAGCATGGTATAATCTGGACAGCATGGTATAATCTGATACCGCCTATTGTATTTTTTCTGATTGCACAATTTTCAATTCAGATATTCAAATGTTCTGCCCTTCTTAGAGGCCCGCAGCAACGCGCGGGTATCACCTAGTTCCAGAAACAAGTGTGCGGTGCGGCAAGGGGATCTTCCCTCACCATTGTTGTTTAATTTTGTCGCGGAAGCGCTCTCGGCGATGCTCTCGTCTGCTTGCTCGGCTGGACATATCAGCAGGGTGGTGCGCACTTGGTCCCATGGGGGGTCTCTCACCTATAATATGCGTATGACACCTTGATCCAGGATGATGACCTGGCTGTAGCTAATCTTAAATTTCTGCAGCTATGTTTCGAGAACATGTTGGGGCTAAAAATCAACTTTCACAAGAGCGAGGTGTCTGTGCTGGACCAAGACATGCAGGAGCAAAACCGAATTGCCAACCCGCGCAACTGTAAATTAGGTTCCTTCCCTTTTATCTAATTGGGCCTTCCAATTTCTGATAGGAAACTTACCATAGAGCAATGACACTTCCTCCTCAACAAGCTTGGTGAGAAGGTTGAGGTGTGGATGGGTAGACTAATTCCCTCGGGTAGGAGGCTAATCTTGTCCAATGTGTGCCTCGACTCTTTTCCAACCTTTACGAAGGTATGTTTTTTCTTCAGGATGGTATCCACGGTAATTTTGATTCAATCGGGGAATGTTTCTTCTGGGAGGTGTTAGGCTCCAAACGTAACTACCATATGGTCAACTGGCCAGCTGTTTGTCGGTCTAAAGACTGCGGGGGTCTAGGTCTGATTAATACCAAAAGGATGAACAAGGCCCTTATGCTAAAATCGATCTGGAAATTGTACCAAGATGATAGCTCGATCTGGCGGATGCTGATCCGGGCTAAATACCCTGAAGCTGACAATATCTTCGCTGCTACAAGCAAGGGGGCTCGCAATTTTAGTGGAGTCTGCACAAAATCAAGCATCTTTTCAAGCTAGGAGCTCGTCACGCTGTCAGAAATGATGAACGGGCACTCTTTTGGCTGGACCGGTGGGTCGGGGATGCCCCTCTAAAAGATCATTTTCCCCGCATCTTTGAAATCTGTAATAACCTGAATCTCCTGGTGGTTGATGCCTTTACTCCGTGTGCGGAGGGGGTAGGATTCAAACGGAACCTTGATCCTGCTGACGCTACCCAATGGGCTGGTCTAACGGAGGAACTCGAGGAGGTATATTTACTGGAGGTTCAGGACAAGGTGTACTGGGCCCTGGAACCGTCGGGGCGGTATTTAGTGGCATCGATGTACCATAAACCGGCGCAAGGGACGTCAGTGGCTCATAGTAGGGACCTGTGCTCGGCGAGACTTCCGATGAGAATAAAAATCTCCACGTGGCAACTAGTTCTGGACCGCCTACCCTCGGGGGAGTTGGCTAAGCGTCGAGGTCCCTCGAAGGGCAAGTGTGCCATGTGCGGAGCGGAGGAGGATGCCACGCACATCTTTTTCTCGAATGGCAAGTGTGCCATGTGCGGAGCGGAGAAGGATGCCACGCACATCTTTTTTAGGTGTGTCCTGGCGAAGCTGGGATGGAGTGTGATCAGGTCGATGTTGGGTTGTAGTTGGGCGCCTACGAATTTCCCTCAATTCTATGCAATCCAACAAGTGCTACTAGGCCAACAACATAGAATTAGTTGGGTGTTGTTCGCGGCGTTGTGTTGGGCGTTATGGCTTACTCGCAATAAACTTGCTATTGAATCAGTGCTTCCGAATCACCCACTGACATCATCTTTAAAATGAACTTGTTCTTGCAACTGTGGTCAAATCTCATAAAAGTACAAGCAACTCCTGCAAATAGCGCAAGGGCTTAGGGTTATCTACAGCTCGCTAACACCAAGTCCTCAACCTTGAGGGTAGTTGACTCTTCCAGCATGTTTCTCTTGGGGAGGCCAGGTCGGTATCTACTATCTAGTGGTGTGCGTTGTGTGGCGAAGCTGTATGCCTCAGCAGTTGTATTATGTTATTGGTACCGAACATTGTTGCTTCATTAAGTTAGAGCAGGGCATTTTAATGCCTTTTATCTAAAAAAGAAGCATCCTTCATACAATCATAAGTTTGATACTACCTCTGTTCCAAAATGTAAGGGGAGTACGTGTTAACACAAGTCAAGAACTGCTGGTTAATCTACATGCAGAAGTGGAATTAGTTTTCTCTTTCAATAAAAGGGACAAGGAAGTAGATTAGAAGGAAGTAGTTTTTTTCCTTTTCCTCATTCAACTACGGAGCAATAATTTAACTACACTTGCAAACTCAATGACAACTTGGATCATGTTGCTAGTACAAGAAGACTTCGAATCTTTCCGCGCTTCAGATGTCTCTGATTTCTACTGGTGTCTTCATTCAGTTCCCCGTTCTGAAGGATGCCATCCAGACACAGTGATGCTGATGTTTTGAAATAAGAGTCTGCTAACCTATAACAAGATTGTAAGACTGCATACTTATTGCCACTAAGAAACGTGGCAACATTCAGCTGCTATCCTATCCTTCATTGAATTACTCAATACACCAGTAGCTGCAAGCACTGAAGATAGCAAGACCAAAGACTGATCAATCTGTAGATTTGCAGTTCAAACCAGATTACCCAAATAAGGGCATAGAGAGATTAAAACAATCCAAGAAAACGATGTCGCTGCTGGCTGCTCTTATTGATTCCAGCTCCTGCTGGAGTCACTGATATTCTGTCCGCATTGGCTAGCGCCCATCTGTTAAAATCCGGCGACGACAACAACTGTTTCATACCCTTTTTCGTCTCTTCTCTTGTGAATGCTTCATATTCCTCTTTCGAGAACTTTCTCCTCTCTGGGGTGGTGTGGTAGGTAGAATAGTAGCTGTCCCTAGCAAGACCTTGTGACAATGTTTTCTTTTCTGAGCCTGGAAAAGTAAAATAAGAAGTAAAAAGTGGTACACCAGAACAACAATAGTGAACTGGGACATCATACAACACAAAAAGATGGCAAACCTGAAAGAGGTGAATTTCGTCTTGGTGTAACTTTCTGGTATTCACCATGAAGCTTGCTACACCCATCTTGGTGAGCTCCATGCATGTTGGAATACACTTCACCCAAATCTTCATAGCGGAAGGGACGTGTGATTCCCTTGGAAAGTGCACTGCAGAAAGATATTTGTTCAGTCCTTTTTTAGAGAAGATATGTCCATTTAAGTTAGTTGTGCCTTTCCAGGAGAGGAAAATAGATTTCTCGTGACAACTGAAAACAATGTTAATCAAAAGAAAAAAGGTCCATTTCTAAAGCCTGATCTCTAAAACTATTGAATCTGTCCACTTCTCACCCTCAGGTAGTTTCAGTAGCGATACTGTGATCCACATGGATGCCGCATCACTGCCCCGTCGTTGCCTTGTCATCAAATTTTCGTTTTGCATCCAATTTCTAAGATTCATTTCTTCCGTCTTTAATATTTCTTGAACCATGAAGGGCGCGTATGCAATATACTTGAACTGTGTGCTCTTATAACAGCAAATATTAAATTACTCCCTCCGTTCGCAAATAGATGATCTACATTTGTCTAAAAGTGGATGTATTTAGACACTAAAACATGTCTACATACATCCACTTTTAGACAAATAGAAGTCATCTATTTATGAACGGAGGGAGTACATACCTACAGATACTAATATTTCACAGTAAAAACTATTGAGGAGCAGGAATACCCAACTTCTGCTTCACACATACGACGTATGTTTAAAACCGAGAATAAAAAAAAAAGCTGGAATTAGCATGTTGGTATTCAACTTAGACTGTACGAGGGTCATGCATTGATAATAGGATATACTACATCACAATTCATACCTTAATAAATGGCGTATAAATCCTGACATTCCCTCAATCCTTGAAACTGTCTTGATGATTATGCAGAAGACTAATGCTGCAAATGCAAGGAGATAGTCCAGAGAGCTCTACGGGAATGAAAGAAACAAAACCCACCAGTCAGTTAAGAGATAACTAGTAGAATAGTCAACGGCCATCTGTTACAAAAAAAAGGTACCTGGAGAATCATGACAGCAGAAACAATCAAGATAGCCCACTCGACAAAATAAGCAACACCACCATCAACAGATCCTTCTTCCGTTAGAACGAGTTTACGGACACCCCAGTAACCAAACCAGGCCCCAGCTAAGATGACACATACGAGAAGGAATATACCTAGCTGCAACAATGCATTTTACATGTTTTCATGTCATTAGAGCAGCGATAGAAATGAATGTCGAATAGAATAATGATGTTGTAACATTGATGATACCTATATGGTACAACTTAATGCAAAGAAAGGGATAATAATAATGTAAGAACATGAACAGACACTTTCTAGGGCAATTTAGAGGAGCAAGCTCGAGTGGCCAACATGCTTAACTCGGCTCCTTTCCGTTTATCTACCTGGGCCTCCCTATTTCGGATCGCAAGCTCACGATCGAGCAATGGAACTTTCTTGTCAACATGTTGGCATCCAAGGTGGAAGTTTGGATGGGTAGACTACTGTCCTCCGGGGGGAGACTAGTTCTATCTAATGCTTGCCTGGAGGACCTCCCTTCATATGCGATGGGGCTGTTTTTGTTGCAGGACGGGGTCCATGCGAAGTTTGACTCCATTCGGGCCAGATTCTACTGGGAAGGATCGGGCCCGAAACGCAAGTACCATATGGTGAACTGGCCGGCGGTGTGTAGGCCTAAGGAATGTGGGGATTTGGGGCTGACCAACACTAAGCTCTTCAATCAGGCTCTCATGCTTAAATGGGTGTGAAAGTTGTTCCAAGATGAGAGCTCAATCTGGAAATCCTTGCTGCTGGCAAAGTATCCAGAAGCCAATAATATCTTTGCGGGCCAAACTCAAGGGAGGTCGCAGTTTTGGCGCAGCCTCCACAAAATCAAACACCTTTTCAAACTTGGGGCGAGATTTGTGATTCTGGCTTGACTGGTGGTCTGGCGAGGGCCCACTATGTGAGCGTTTCCCGCGGCTCTTTGCCTTGGCCGACAACCCTTCCCTCTCCGTGGCGGAGGCGTTTGACCTAGAGCGTGAGGGGGTAGGCTTTAGGCGCTCTTTTGACCAGGATGCTGCGGACGGTTGGACAAGATTGACCGGGGAGGTAGGGGATATCACCCTGGAGGGTGGCCAGGATGGCGTCCGCTGGGTTTTGGAGCCATCTGGATCATTCTCGGTTGCTTCTACTTATGAAGCGTTAGCTCAGGGTGCTTCTGTGGCCCATAGTAAGGGACTTTGGTTGGCACAGATTCCCCTCAAAGTTAGGATCTTTTCGTGGCAACTGGCGCTGGACCGTCTCCCGTCCAGTGGCCATATTGCCGACCGCCATGGCCCTTCGGATGGGTCGTGTGCCTTGTGTGGAGCTACGGAGGATGCGATGCATATTTTCTTCTCCTGTGTAAGCCAAGTTGGGGTGGAGTGTGCTCCGGAGCTTGCTTGGTACCTCTTGGGCTCCAGCGAACTGTTGGGAATATGCCCTAGAGGCAATCATGTATGATGTAATTCCCACTGTATTCATAAAGTTATTAAGTCGTCCTTGTTTTGAACATCTGATATATGTCATTGAATATGTGATTCGATTGTGGAACTATATATTCATATTGTTCATACTAAATTGTCCTTGGTCATTAAGGTTGTGCTACACACACACACCCTAGACTAATGTGAGTGTTGGCTGATGATACGGTTCCACATGTCATGGGCATGGAGATGCCATTCCAACGTTCACAGACTTGGCTAAAGAGTTTAGCAAGTCGGACTAACCCATATTGAGATGCAACGAAAAAGTCATCATTTGCATGTCTCAATCAATGTAATCCTTAGACCTGAGGTTATCGCACAATCCGAGTTGTGGATCACCGACTTAGGTTCTGTCAAACGCTGTTCTGTGACAAGGCAGCTATAAAGGCAGAGTTCGGGTCGAATGAGAAGCAAACTGCGTGATGTGGATAATCAAGATGGGTTTTGCCCCTCCAAATGGAGAGATATTCTCTGGGCCCTCTCGAGTGATATGATTCAGGAAGCATGGCCATGCGCGACTCAGTTAAGTGTCTGTTGACTAAGAGTTAGCCAGATGAATCACATATCACGGATCGAGAAGAGAGTCGATCTATTTAAGGGATGACGATAAATCGCCCATAGTTCGACAAGGTATATCGTGAGGCAAAAGGGACTAAGATGAATATCACATTGAAAGGTATGTCGTCATGACTCAATGGGACTTGGGAGTCGGCACGTTCTGCTAGGAGCCACTACCGATTGATCGATTAGGAGTTGGACTCCAATCGTGTCCAAGTCGCCATGAGACTGCAGGGTCGCACACTTAAGAGCGGGAGCAAGTATTGGTCGGGTTGGACCCGAACCGGAAATGGACTGAGTTTGTGAGTCGGACTCACAGAGGGAATGGGCCACAAGTGTTGTGAAGCCCACTACCATTCGCTATATAAAGAGGGGCGCAGGTTGCCCAGCGGGCACGTTAGTCCACTCCCATGCGTTGGGAACCCTAGCCCCACTCAGTCCAGCTGTCGCACCGGACCTAGCAGTCCGCCGTCGGAGCTCCTCCTCATACGTGTGGATACCGGCAGAGGTGATGTACGTTCAGCACTTCGATGTTCGTGGATTGGATCGGCTGGATCGGATCGTGGGACTACACTGCCCCGACGCGCTGCATCGATAATCCGCAACCGCGCGTCTAGTGGTAATCACCGTGGCCTTCTAACTCAGCTAGATCTTGGAAGTACCGCGTAGGAAAAAGTTTTGTTTATCTCTACGCGTTCCAACACGAACTTCCCCCAATTTTTTGCCATTAAACAATCGCTTCTTGGACAACAACGTAGAATTAGCTGGGTGCTTTTTGCTGCTTTGTCTTGGTCTATTTGGCTTTCGCGGAACAAATTGTCTATTGAGTCGGTGGTCCCTCGACACCCTTCTGTCATAATCTTTAAAACTGCAATGTTTGTGCAGATGTGGGCAAGGCGCAGGACAGGGAAGCTCTTCTTCGGCTAGGGGAAGGACTTAAGCAGATCTACAACGCCATCAAGCCAAGCAGGACCTCTGCTACCTAGCTGCGAGGGTGTGTTCTTTCCGGTTTGTGGGGGGTGCCGGCCCCATGGATGCTCTAGAGTGTTGGTGTGGTGTTTCCTCCCTTTCTTGGCGAAGCTGTATGCCTCAGCGTGTGTGTGGTGTTGAATCCTATGTTGCTACATGTTGCTTTATTAAGTTAAAGCAGGGCACTTGTGTGCCTGCTGTCTAAAAAAAAAAGACAGAAACTCAAATGACAAGCATATGTAGCATATTTGGACTACTCTTAAATTGTAACTCGGTATTCCAGTTTATATGCCATAGTAATATATCAAGACAAAACAACAAAAACGTAAACCTCAAGATGACAAGCCATAGGGCAAATTAAATTGTTGTGCCTTAGATAAGTTTATTTTCTTTCATATGGCAGATGTAAATGTAGGTGGGAATTAAACAAGCACAATGAACCATAAATGATATTCCTAAATGGAGAACTCACATACAGGATTATGCATGTCTTCGGCAATTCCAATTTCCACAAGCATTGAACGCAGCAGTCCCGACAAATAGTGCAGAAAGAATGTCGTCATGCCAACCTGTTTGTTGCGAAATCATCATAAATGTATGGTTCAAGGTGTGACATCAAAATCAGAAAAGAAAGCATCTCGATAGTAAAATGAATACTCACAACTGAAGAGTACGCAAAAATAGCAAGTGAACTCTTTCTGCCAGTGGGTAGAAGTTTCATTCCCTGAAAGAAGATATACAAAAAAGATTCAGGCAGTAAGAAATAGAACTGATAACAACTCAAGAAGTGACTGGCTAACCACGTAGCAGAAACAACATAAGTGCAACAACTAAGTATCACCTCTCGAACATTAGGCATCATAAACACAGCACATGGAGAGTGAATACATTCAGGAGAATAATTGACTGGGGATCAACCTTAAGCAGAATAGGCAAGTAAACAACATAAATCAGATACATCATGTATAAAAATGAGTATGCTACTAGAACATGCTTTCAAAATTGTCCTAATTAGGTTCCTCACATTATAGAAAGAAGTCTATATAACCCCCACAAGTTTCTGATTTGGGACGCAGCACCCCCTCAACCTTAAACTAGTACACTTAACCCCCACATCTTTTCAAAACCAGATAATTGACCCACTCACCCCTTATTAGCTGTTTTTTAGACTGGTTTTGCTTATGTGAAAGGTGGTTTTGTTCACCGCTGATCAAATGGGCTTCTCTTTGGCCTTGTCGTTCATATGCTCTTCTTTCCCTCTCGGCCAAAAGCTTGCCTCGGGAGCGTCCGGTACACGCCGTTCCTTTTCTGCTCGCTGTCGAGTTTTTTTTTTTCGGGGACAACATCTAGCAGCAGCACAAGCTGGTGTGTCCTTGTCCCGCCTAGCAAGCGCCACCACTTTTCAATTCGTTCATGCCGACTGCGCATGCAGACCGCCCCGTCGTCCATCGCCGTCCTTTTTTCCCGCGTGAGGCAGCCACCCGGCCGACCTCAGCGGCTTCGAAACACGGTAGGCAGGCAACTGACTCTCGACGCCACGCCCAACGTCCGGCCTACTTCCCTATCTTTTTCTTTCCACACGCCGTCGCCTTCCTTTCGTTTCCTTGCCGCGTGCGCACATGGCCAGGAGACGGCTAGCTTCTAACCAAACCATCCAGCAGCTAGGATGTTAACTTAGCTAAGCGTGTGTTGCCTAATTCATCCAGCTAGCTGGATTCTTGCTTAGCTTGAATATGTGCGCGCGTCCCGCCGGCGGCCGTCCATTGCCAGCCTCCACGGCCTGCAGGACATGCCGGCTCTGGCGTTTCTCATGGGGGTTCAATGATGGCCTCCACAGCCTGCATGACAAGCTGAAGATGCACAGGCAGGCACTCTCTTCACCGTGCACATCAACAAATCAGCAAAACAACTATGTAAAACAGCTCGGGTGGGGGGGGGGGTGTCAATTACCCGGTTTTGAAAAGATGTGGGGGTTAAGTGTGAATCCAAAACTTGTGGGGGTTATATGGACTTCTTTCTCACAGTATATAAGTTGTAGTAGAATAGTGCCAATATAGAGTAAGCACTCTGTCATGATCAAATAGAGCATGTGAGAAGAACTCTACTAGAAATAAGCATACACTTATATACTATCAAGAGAAATAAGGGACGTGCTGAAGGATGGAGAGCACATGTCTTCGTAGCATTCTGAGAATTATGTTCGATAGTTCTGCATATGCTGCTCGGATTATCACAGCGAGCGTAGTGAAGTAGAGAATAAGATTACTTCAGTGAACCGTTACGAAAATGGACTCCTCTACCGATGCCAATTATCAGATTAATTATCTTGCACTCCATAGAAAACAGAGTATAGAAGAATAGCTTACCTGAAAGAGTATAATAAGCACCACAAGAAAAATGCCGATGGTCATGGCTCCACCATAGTAGAACACTACAGATTGACTAAGCGTGTGGGCTACCGTCATCAGCACCATCCCCAGTACCAGGAACACCACCCTATGGAGCAAGAACTCTGCAAAGACAAACACAAAAAAGCCCCAATTCTCAATTCAATAACTATGACAACATACGCCATCAATCAAAAGGTAAAGCCGCAGCAAAGCAAGAACCGAAATAAAAGTGCACCTTCCTCCGTGGACACCACAACAGATCTCGAAGGGTCCCCGGGCATCCGGAAATCAAGGATCCGATGATCGTACGGCGAGATGGACTGCACCCATTGCCCGCTCTTGGGCACCTTCTGCCACTGCGACGATGAGCACTTGCACGGATTGATTGTGACATTCCTACAGACAGCACGCACACAACACCAAAAAATCAGGCCGACAAGCACAAGCACAAAAGAAAGGTAGGGTTTCCTTTCACATTTTCGCTTACCGGTGGAAGCAGAGCTCGAGAGCGTTGGGGCGGGAGGCGTTGGCGCGGACCCGCAGGGCGTGGAAGAAGCGGGAAGGGTCACGGAGGCGGGAGGCGTGTCCACGGAGATGGACGCGCGTGCAGAAGGGTCCACCACTGCCGCTCCCTTCCCCAGCGACGGGTGCTGCCGGCGGGAGGTGGAGTGACGACGGCGGGTGCGAAGTGACTGCAAGATGAGGGGGGTTAGGGTTAGGGTTTAGGGGGATTTGGGGAGGGGGATGCGGAGCATACTGACCTGTTAGCTCGACGGATGCGGAGGAGATTGAAAGGGTTCCGGTGTAGCTGCCGAGGAAGACGGTGACGAGGAGGAGGACGAGGAGACGTTGCGGCGGCGGCATGGTGGCGGCGCCGAATTTGGGGGTTTCGTCGGGAAGGGAGGCGGGAGATGCTTTGAAACAACTCTGTCTGCGAGAGTCGGCTAGTGTAGTTTTATTTCATTTTCTACTCCAGATTAAAGTCAGCTTGGTCGCTACTCGCTAAGGTAAAAACTGCCTTTTTTAGCAATTGGGACAGAAAAGCAACCTCCATCTCCAACAGGCGTTAGGATTTGTAAAAACTGCCTTTTTTAGCAATTGGGACAGAAAAGCAACCTTCAGAAGCATTTGTATAAATGGTCCCCACACTAAAAATTATACAAAGCTGGGTAAAACTACACCCTCTCTTTGTATATTTGCAAAGTCACCAGCCACTTTGCAAACTGAGCGAAACAGACGCGGGAGAGCCCAACTGCTCTGCCCGGACACTTCCTGCTCGACCTGCCGGAGCCGGCCACCGCCCCGACGCCTCGTCGGCCGCCATTCTCCCTGGCGCCGCCTCCCCTGCGTGCCCCGAGGTGTAACATCCCAAGTCTGAAAACCTACCATTTAGAATGTTTGTTTCATGTTTATTAAGGTATTGCATCATGTCATCATATTGTTTCCATGTTGTTTGCTTTTGTTTCTTATTTGTTGCATTTGTTTTCCACTGTTTTCACAACTCAAATTCAAACCTTACTCAAACATTGTTTTCACACTTGTCTGTTACAATCTTTCAAATAAAGAATTGCAAATCAAAACATCAATTGCTTCCAACTAATTCCTTTATAATTCATCTATTAAATTGTTGCTTAAATCAACTATTCAATTAAACAATTATTTCCAAATCCTTTTCCAAACTCAAACCATTTCTCAAACCTTCTCATTCTTGAATCCATAAAGTTCACCACTATTGGAATTCTTTGAATCACTTTTAAAACTTTAGGGGAAACCCTATTGATTTGCCTTGTTTTCCCAATAGTAACTAATATTGCAATTTTCAATTAATTTGGTTTCTTTTTAAAACATCAAGCAAACATTCAACTTTTTGGAAACCAAAGCCACCAAATGATTGCTACTAACCTAGGGAAGTTATCCAAATTTTTCCAGAATTTTCTATAAACAAAAGATATGTTTTTCTTCCAAAAAGCTACAGCCACAAAAAAAAAAAAAAGAACATCTAATAATAAAAAGGAAAAACGTTTCAGCAGGTGGGGGAGAAAGCCCAGCCCACAAGGGGCAGCCCGCTCGGTCTCCTCCTACCTCCGTACAGGAGGTGACGCCATGGAGACAGCGACCTGCCCCTCCTCCTCAGCCATCCGATGGTCCTTTCCCCCTCCTTTATATCTCCTCCTCTCCCCTCCGAGCCAAACCCTAACCCTAGCCCTTCTCCCTCAAGCCGCCACCCTCTCTCTTCTCTCCCATCTTCCTCCTCTCTGTACCCAATTCACTGAACCTCACCACCGAGCCCTCCCATGGCCGAAAATTGTGGAGGTTGGCGTGGTCGCTGGAGGCGTTCCCGGGAGCTCCCCATGGCGGGAATGGAAAGGCCTCAATGCCACCTACAACCTCGACACCACATCGGAGCCCGAGGAGGGCCAGAGCGCCGCCGCCGTGAAGCTTTTGTCGCCGGCGTTGCCACTGCCTGCGACCAGTCCGCCCCAACCCCTCCTGCTCGAGGCAAACTAGGTGAGGGCCCCTTCCTCGATCCCCTTCCCTCGCCTCCTCCCACTCCCCTTGGCCATCACCCACCGCCCGCAGCGCACGGACACCCCAGCGCCACCTCGAGGCGCAGCAGCCGATCGCTGCTGCCGGCGGCCACCTGTTGATGCGAACTGAATTTCGATTCAGTTAGAATCGCGCAAGACAGAAGCTTAACCTTCCCCGCACCGCTACCCTGACAAGCATCCGCATCCCACCGTAGTGGTAGCAAACCCCAGCGCGCAACCTGGAGGTGTTGGGTTCGAGTCCCAGCCCCCCACCCCTTTTCTGCCTTTTATTCCGAATTGATTTGCAGTGCAGATCTGAACCATAACCTCCCGAGATCCCCTTCCCTGTCAACACACAAGCAGCTATCCCACTGGTTCTGTTCCCTTGAACGCATCAGGAGGTTCAGGGTTCGATTCCCCTCCCACACAATAAAACCCACCTTTTTATTTTACATGCTTTTGGTCACGAAACTTTCTGGTATTCACCGATAGGCCCCTGGTAATTAATCTATACCCCTGAAATAATTTTTCCTAAGTCCCTAGATCATAAAAAATGGCAGATTTGCACTATATTTTGGAAATTGCATAAATAAATCATCCTAGCTCCAAATCCAACATTTTTGATATGTTTTCAATACCAAATTAAATGATCTATCCAAATATAAATTTTGTTCACTGTTTTGAATATTTTAAATTGGTGCAAAATTTGAAAACTTGTCAAATTCACTTAAATTTGCAAAATTCATAACTTGCTCATAAAAATTCCAAATTCAACAAACTAAATATGTTTTCCAATCAACTTTTCATGTACTTTCAAAATATAAATTTTGTTTGCTGTTTTGAATAATTTAAATTGCTGAAAACAACTGTTTCTTGTTTATTGCATTTAAAATTGCCAAAATAATAACTTGCTCATTTTAAATCCAATTTCCACAAATGAAATATGTTTTCCATGCAAAATTAAACCCTCTTTCCAAATATAAAATTTGTTTCATGATTTGAATAATTAAACTTGGTTAAATAATTTAAATCTTATTTAATTCATTTAATATTGCTAAATTTATAACTTGATCAAAACAAATTCTTTTGGGACATATAAAATATGTTTTCAAACCATAAAAGCATAACCTTTTCAAATATGAACTTTGTTATCTATTTTGAACAATTAAAATTGGTGAAAACAACAAATACTTGTGTGACATGTTTTAAGTAACCAAACTTTCCAAACTTAATCAATGATCTCCAAAACCTGTTCCAATCCTTTTTCACTTGCATCCATCATTGTTATTTGTTGTTATTGTTTTGTTATCATCATGCATGCATCATGTTTAACTACTTACACTTGTTAATCAAATGTAGATCATTGCTTCAACCTAAAGCATTTGCATCCATATGCAATTCTCATTGCATATGGATCCAATTAAATTGTGTTACTTGTCAAGTAGGTTACTTTGATGCATCTATTAACATGACATGCATCATCCCATGTTTGTGCACCTATGCCATGTATTGATTGCTTATCTTTCTGCAATGTTTGTTTGCTTCTTCTGGGATATACGACGACGTTGAGACCGACGATACTTACGGCATCCCTTCTAAGGAGTTAGCTCAGTACCAGGCTACTGGGTTTTGCAGGCAAGTTATCACTCACATGAACCATTGTGTTCCTTTCAACCTTGGTTACCGATACTTTCCGTTGTCTATTTCTGCTAGCCTTAGTAGTAGTTGTTTCTGTTACGAACCCATCACATGAATCCCTTAAACCTGATATTGCCTCATCTCCCTTCCTACAACCCATTGTTTGAGCCAGTGCCTTACTAGCATGCTTAGGTTGTTTTGCTCGAGTCTGTTATCCGTTACTTTCTGTTACTATATCTGTTACGTTGTGGGGGCTCGATGTTTAATCAATCAATCATGCTACTGTTATTGTTAAATAATAATTTGATGATAAGGCACCGGCGGGAGGCCCAGGGTGGTTTTGAGGCCCGCTAGTGTCGACCCCCTAATTAGGAAAAGGGTCTTGTCTACTGATCCATGATGAGCGCACTACCCGCATTTGGGGAGTATGGGCTCCCCCTCAGTTTGACTCGATTCGCATCTCGTCCAAATCGCCGTACTAGTTCGGGCTTTCCATTTGCTGCATGCATGATCTTGCGAGCCCTTGGCGCCCGGGTGGAACTTTCGTAGTCGGCATTTAGGGCGGCGTGGTCTTCCAGTGCTATGAGGGTCCCCTTTTCTTCGTGGGGCTCGATTAGCCGCGCACGCACAGCACGCGGTGCTTTGGGCTTGATGCGAAGAGGGGTTGGATTGTGTTGAGTGCCCCGCTTGGTGGAGTGGCCGCTCCATCTGGCGGGATATTCATGAGTGTCGGTTACTTTGGTGCACCCCTGCAGGGTAAATCTTCTCGAGAAGCCGTGTTTTCCGCGGTTATGGATTACTTGGTGAAAGTACTGGCTAACAAGTACTCAGGACAACTTGAACCTAATGATCAATCATGTTTCACCCAATGATTAATAACTTGACTAGTAATAGGTTATTCACACAATAATTTGACTCATCTTTAAGTACCACGGTGTGCGTTATCCTCGGATTGCTTCTTTGGATAAGGGGCGAGATCCAGGATGGGTTTGTTTGAAGTTATCTTTCAGTTGGTTACAATCCTCGATCTTATCTCCTTTCTGTTAGCCGGAAGTGGTAGAATCTCTGTAGTTGGTTAGCGCAGCCAGTTGCAGTACCTTTTATATCCCCTTTTCTTCCGTTGAACCCAAAGCATCTGTGCTTGGTGTTGACGGGTTACACTTTGGTGAACTGTGAGTCTTGCTTGCCAGTACGTTTATGTACTGACCCCTTTGGGGCTGTGGTTTACGCAGACGACGTTCCGAGGATCTACATGGTGGCAACTACGTGAAGTTTGACGAGACTGCTGACGAGTAGATAGCGGACCCGGGCAGGATCCGAGACTTCGTGGATGGGCTCCGTCTGTTTGTTTCCGGCCTCTTAGGCCTATTTGGTTCTTGTCTGTACTCAGACATGTTGAATGCTTCCGCTGTATTGTAATGATGTATTGTTGGGGCATGTGCCCTCTGAATGATTGTATTTGCTATCTCTGCTCTAATGAGAGCCATTTGCAACTTATTTCAATCTTTTGTGTCGTAGAGATCTGTTGTGCTATCACTTGTTAAACGCCGTTGACGTACCATGTGTGTTTGGTTTGAAGTACGTCGACGGAAGTGCCTTTGATCTCTAGTGGATAGTTTACATCGACGATGGAATAGCAGGGCTTGTGTTGTCGCGCATAAGCGCAGGCCTACCAGGAAGCTGGGACGTGGGAGCAGTTATGCCCCATAATCCAAGCATCTGCTATCCAGTTCGTACGGTGAGTATCCCCTAGAAATCAGGGTGCGACAAATGGTATCAGAGCCTGTCTGCCCGTAGGATCCCCTTTTACTGGTCGCAGTTGAGTCTAGAAACTATTTTGTAGCTATATAGGAAAAATGAAACGTGAGAGTAGGAATTCTGCCATTTTTCTTCTTTCCCCACCCACCCTCCCTTTTCTGGTAAGGAAGTGCAACGTTGTTTTCCCTTCTCATCTAAACTTTCAAGTTAGGATTTCACGAATTCTGGTTTCTCTAGGATGGTTATATCTACTAGACCATAGGAATGGAGGTGGTTGTGACATGATTTATCATGTTGCCTACTCACGATTGAGAACGGAGGCGTGTAAGCCCCGGAAGCAGATCCTCTATTCCTTAAGCAGTAGATATTGATCCTTTAGAAGCCCGGATGGGTTTTCCGTAGTACCTCAGGAGTTTTGTTCTTGTTTTCCCCGATGTTGATATCCTGTTCTTCTCAACATCCTTGTCGTCCGTTCAAATCTTGTTGTTGTTTTCCAATTCAATTCTTCTACCGGCGTCCAATCAAAACTAACTCGTAAACTCTTATCCAGTTAAGGTGCTATTTGATACCGGAGCATCACATTCCTTTGTGTCAACAATCTTTTCCACAACATACAACCCAATTCTGGTTCCACTAAGCAATCAAATCACCGTTCACTCTCCGGGATCTCAAATGTTGATTTCCATCATAAGGAAGAACAATCCAATTCTAATGGGAGGCCACATATTCCTCGTTACTCTCATGTTGCTGATTCTGACATTGATGTCATCCTTGGTGTTCCATTGATGTCAATAACTCTGTTCCAACCTTATTACAGATAGTCTATTCTCCAAATGAATCAAATTCTACCCAGCTATACAACCTCCATACAAAACCTATACCTCTCCCTTTACTTGAAATGTTCCGGTGGTTTCCAAATTCCCTGACGTCTATCCAATGTGCACGATGTGTTTCACGTGACACAACTCAAGAGGATCTTCCCAAGAAGTATCTGGACCTTTTCTTTTCTCAGTAGGAATCTCGGGGCGCGATTCCTTCAAGGGGGGGCGTTTTGTAACATCCCAAGTCTGAAAACCTACCATTTAGAATGTTTGTTTCATGTTTATTAAGGTATTGCATCATGTCATCATATTGTTTCCATGTTGTTTGCTTTTGTTTCTTATTTGTTGCATTTGTTTTCCACTGTTTTCACAACTCAAATTCAAACCTTACTCAAACATTGTTTTCACACTTGTCTGTTACAATCTTTCAAATAAAGAATTGCAAATCAAAACATCAATTGCTTCCAACTAATTCCTTTATAATTCATCTATTAAATTGTTGCTTAAATCAACTATTCAATTAAACAATTATTTCCAAATCCTTTTCCAAACTCAAACCATTTCTCAAACCTTCTCATTCTTGAATCCATAAAGTTCACCACTATTGGAATTCTTTGAATCACTTTTAAAACTTTAGGGGAAACCCTATTGATTTGCCTTGTTTTCCCAATAGTAACTAATATTGCAATTTTCAATTAATTTGGTTTCTTTTTAAAACATCAAGCAAACATTCAACTTTTTGGAAACCAAAGCCACCAAATGATTGCTACTAACCTAGGGAAGTTATCCAAATTTTTCCAGAATTTTCTATAAACAAAAGATATGTTTTTCTTCCAAAAAGCTACAGCCACAAAAAAAAAAAAGAACATCTAATAATAAAAAGGAAAAACGTTTCAGCAGGTGGGGGAGAAAGCCCAGCCCACAAGGGGCAGCCCGCTCGGTCTCCTCCTACCTCCGTACAGGAGGTGACGCCATGGAGACAGCGACCTGCCCCTCCTCCTCAGCCATCCGATGGTCCTTTCCCCCTCCTTTATATCTCCTCCTCTCCCCTCCGAGCCAAACCCTAACCCTAGCCCTTCTCCCTCAAGCCGCCACCCTCTCTCTTCTCTCCCATCTTCCTCCTCTCTGTACCCAATTCACTGAACCTCACCACCGAGCCCTCCCATGGCCGAAAATTGTGGAGGTTGGCGTGGTCGCTGGAGGCGTTCCCGGGAGCTCCCCATGGCGGGAATGGAAAGGCCTCAATGCCACCTACAACCTCGACACCACATCGGAGCCCGAGGAGGGCCAGAGCGCCGCCGCCATGAAGCTTTTGTCGCCGGCGTTGCCACTGCCTGCGACCAGTCCGCCCCAACCCCTCCTGCTCGAGGCAAACTAGGTGAGGGCCCCTTCCTCGATCCCCTTCCCTCGCCTCCTCCCACTCCCCTTGGCCATCACCCACCGCCCGCAGCGCACGGACACCCCAGCGCCACCTCGAGGCGCAGCAGCCGATCGCTGCTGCCGGCGGCCACCTGTTGATGCGAACTGAATTTCGATTCAGTTAGAATCGCGCAAGACAGAAGCTTAACCTTCCCCGCACCGCTACCCTGACAAGCATCCGCATCCCACCGTAGTGGTAGCAAACCCCAGCGCGCAACCTGGAGGTGTTGGGTTCGAGTCCCAGCCCCCCACCCCTTTTCTGCCTTTTATTCCGAATTGATTTGCAGTGCAGATCTGAACCATAACCTCCCGAGATCCCCTTCCCTGTCAACACACAAGCAGCTATCCCACTGGTTCTGTTCCCTTGAACGCATCAGGAGGTTCAGGGTTCGATTCCCCTCCCACACAATAAAACCCACCTTTTTATTTTACATGCTTTTGGTCACGAAACTTTCTGGTATTCACCGATAGGCCCCTGGTAATTAATCTATACCCCTGAAATAATTTTTCCTAAGTCCCTAGATCATAAAAAATGGCAGATTTGCACTATATTTTGGAAATTGCATAAATAAATCATCCTAGCTCCAAATCCAACATTTTTGATATGTTTTCAATACCAAATTAAATGATCTATCCAAATATAAATTTTGTTCACTGTTTTGAATATTTTAAATTGGTGCAAAATTTGAAAACTTGTCAAATTCACTTAAATTTGCAAAATTCATAACTTGCTCATAAAAATTCCAAATTCAACAAACTAAATATGTTTTCCAATCAACTTTTCATGTACTTTCAAAATATAAATTTTGTTTGCTGTTTTGAATAATTTAAATTGCTGAAAACAACTGTTTCTTGTTTATTGCATTTAAAATTGCCAAAATAATAACTTGCTCATTTTAAATCCAATTTCCACAAATGAAATATGTTTTCCATGCAAAATTAAACCCTCTTTCCAAATATAAAATTTGTTTCATGATTTGAATAATTAAACTTGGTTAAATAATTTAAATCTTATTTAATTCATTTAATATTGCTAAATTTATAACTTGATCAAAACAAATTCTTTTGGGACATATAAAATATGTTTTCAAACCATAAAAGCATAACCTTTTCAAATATGAACTTTGTTATCTATTTTGAACAATTAAAATTGGTGAAAACAACAAATACTTGTGTGACATGTTTTAAGTAACCAAACTTTCCAAACTTAATCAATGATCTCCAAAACCTGTTCCAATCCTTTTTCACTTGCATCCATCATTGTTATTTGTTGTTATTGTTTTGTTATCATCATGCATGCATCATGTTTAACTACTTACACTTGTTAATCAAATGTAGATCATTGCTTCAACCTAAAGCATTTGCATCCATATGCAATTCTCATTGCATATGGATCCAATTAAATTGTGTTACTTGTCAAGTAGGTTACTTTGATGCATCTATTAACATGACATGCATCATCCCATGTTTGTGCACCTATGCCATGTATTGATTGCTTATCTTTCTGCAATGTTTGTTTGCTTCTTCTGGGATATACGACGACGTTGAGACCGACGATACTTACGGCATCCCTTCTAAGGAGTTAGCTCAGTACCAGGCTACTGGGTTTTGCAGGCAAGTTATCACTCACATGAACCATTGTGTTCCTTTCAACCTTGGTTACCGATACTTTCCGTTGTCTATTTCTGCTAGCCTTAGTAGTAGTTGTTTCTGTTACGAACCCATCACATGAATCCCTTAAACCTGATATTGCCTCATCTCCCTTCCTACAACCCATTGTTTGAGCCAGTGCCTTACTAGCATGCTTAGGTTGTTTTGCTCGAGTCTGTTATCCGTTACTTTCTGTTACTATATCTGTTACGTTGTGGGGGCTCGATGTTTAATCAATCAATCATGCTACTGTTATTGTTAAATAATAATTTGATGATAAGGCACCGGCGGGAGGCCCAGGGTGGTTTTGAGGCCCGCTAGTGTCGACCCCCTAATTAGGAAAAGGGTCTTGTCTACTGATCCATGATGAGCGCACTACCCGCATTTGGGGAGTATGGGCTCCCCCTCAGTTTGACTCGATTCGCATCTCGTCCAAATCGCCGTACTAGTTCGGGCTTTCCATTTGCTGCATGCATGATCTTGCGAGCCCTTGGCGCCCGGGTGGAACTTTCGTAGTCGGCATTTAGGGCGGCGTGGTCTTCCAGTGCTATGAGGGTCCCCTTTTCTTCGTGGGGCTCGATTAGCCGCGCACGCACAGCACGCGGTGCTTTGGGCTTGATGCGAAGAGGGGTTGGATTGTGTTGAGTGCCCCGCTTGGTGGAGTGGCCGCTCCATCTGGCGGGATATTCATGAGTGTCGGTTACTTTGGTGCACCCCTGCAGGGTAAATCTTCTCGAGAAGCCGTGTTTTCCGCGGTTATGGATTACTTGGTGAAAGTACTGGCTAACAAGTACTCAGGACAACTTGAACCTAATGATCAATCATGTTTCACCCAATGATTAATAACTTGACTAGTAATAGGTTATTCACACAATAATTTGACTCATCTTTAAGTACCACGGTGTGCGTTATCCTCGGATTGCTTCTTTGGATAAGGGGCGAGATCCAGGATGGGTTTGTTTGAAGTTATCTTTCAGTTGGTTACAATCCTCGATCTTATCTCCTTTCTGTTAGCCGGAAGTGGTAGAATCTCTGTAGTTGGTTAGCGCAGCCAGTTGCAGTACCTTTTATATCCCCTTTTCTTCCGTTGAACCCAAAGCATCTGTGCTTGGTGTTGACGGGTTACACTTTGGTGAACTGTGAGTCTTGCTTGCCAGTACGTTTATGTACTGACCCCTTTGGGGCTGTGGTTTACGCAGACGACGTTCCGAGGATCTACATGGTGGCAACTACGTGAAGTTTGACGAGACTGCTGACGAGTAGATAGCGGACCCGGGCAGGATCCGAGACTTCGTGGATGGGCTCCGTCTGTTTGTTTCCGGCCTCTTAGGCCTATTTGGTTCTTGTCTGTACTCAGACATGTTGAATGCTTCCGCTGTATTGTAATGATGTATTGTTGGGGCATGTGCCCTCTGAATGATTGTATTTGCTATCTCTGCTCTAATGAGAGCCATTTGCAACTTATTTCAATCTTTTGTGTCGTAGAGATCTGTTGTGCTATCACTTGTTAAACGCCGTTGACGTACCATGTGTGTTTGGTTTGAAGTACGTCGACGGAAGTGCCTTTGATCTCTAGTGGATAGTTTACATCGACGATGGAATAGCAGGGCTTGTGTTGTCGCGCATAAGCGCAGGCCTACCAGGAAGCTGGGACGTGGGAGCAGTTATGCCCCATAATCCAAGCATCTGCTATCCAGTTCGTACGGTGAGTATCCCCTAGAAATCAGGGTGCGACACGAGGTCCCCTGCCACTCCGCCTCTCGTTCCCCCCCCCCCTCCTCCCGCCGACCCGAGCAACTCCGCCACCGAATCGAGTCCGCCCGTCCTCACAGCTGCCGGCCGATTCCGCCGGAGGAGGCTGTCGCATGGGCAAGAAAAGCTCGGCGCAGCCCTAGGTTCTCCCGGCTGTCCGTCCCCGACCCTCCCCTCGTGCATCCTCCTCTGCTCTACACGGGTACGAGCACGACGACGGGCTGTGCCACTGTTGCTGTTGTGAGCTCACTTGGGGCCGCCGTCGGTCCCAGGCACCTCTGGAACGAGCTCGCGGCCGTCTCCCCGTCTCCTCACGCGCTCGCGTATGCACCTACGCCGGCCGACGAGCTCGGAGCTTCGAGTTCGGCCACGGCTACACCTTTTCTTCCACCCGCCTGCGAGGTGTTCGATAAATTTCCCATAAGGTAAATTTGATGAAATTGTGTGTTACTTTGTTTGCACGGTAGCATGTAGGTGTAGTCTAATTTAATTGTGGTAATACAAATTGTAGATGAATTGGTATGATACGGATTCGTCGTCCGAGGAGGAGGATGAATGGGATGAAGATGAGGAGCTCGTCATTCTTATGACGATGGAAATGGAGAGCAACAAGAAGCCGAAACATGGGGGTTCTGTTGTTGGCCGGGAGAACATTCGTAGAAGGAGGCAAGAAGCCCACCACCGGCTTATGTTGGATTACTTCGGAGTGCCGGGTATCCCTCGGGTGTTTCCCGAACGTTACTTTCGCCGAAGGTTTCGTATGGGCACGAATTTATTCATCTACATTTCCAATGTGATCAAAGACAAAGATACCTTCTTCGAGCAAAAAAGGAATTGCACAGGATTGCTTGGTCATAGCACATTGCAGAAGATGACCGCCGCACTGCGCATCACGGCTTATGGAATCCCAGCTGATTTGGTGGATGACAACATTGCAATGGCGGAGAGCACGGCCATTTTATGTTTGAGGCGATTTGCGAAGGTAATTATCAAGTGCTTTGGTGAACAATACTTGAGAGCACCCAATGTTGAAGACACTCAGAGGTTGTTGGACATCAACGCCGCAAGAGGGTTTCCAGGGATGCTCGGCTCCATTGATTGTATGCACTGGAGGTGGAAGAATTGTCCTGTGGCATGGCATGGACAATTCACCGGCCATAACAAGGATCCAACCATCATACTTGAGGCTGTTGCAGATCAGGATACATGGATTTGGCATGCATATTTCGGTATGCCTGGAGCTCGCAATGATATAAATGTGCTCAACATGTCTCCTCTTTTTGCAAGCTTAGCCATGGGAGAATCACCAGAGGTGGAGTTTGAGCTCAATGGACACAACTACAACAAGGGATACTATCTTGCCGATGGGATATACCCACAATGGGCAACATTTGTGAAGCCAATTGTCGAACCCAAAGGTAACAAACAAACTCGCTTTCATAGTGCTCAAGCTGCGGCTAGGAAGGATGTGGAAAGGGCTTTTGGGATTTTGCAATCCCAATTTGCTATTGTTCGTGGTCCAGCTCGGTTTTGGGATCAAAAAACTTTGGGGAGAATCATGAAGGCTTGTGTTATATTGCACAATATGATCATCGACTATAAGCGCCATGAGCGGTACGATGAGGACTTCGATCACCGTTATAGTTTCATTGGAAGGGTGGTGCAACCGCACCGGAGAGAAGACCGCATCAACCACTTCCTTGAAGTTCACCATGAAATTCGAGATTCGAATACTCATCTACAACTTAAAGAAGATCTCATTGAGGAGTGGTGGAAATGGAGTGGTCATCAAAATAGTTGAGTTGGCATGTCTTGTATTTCGGCTTCCATGAACTTTGTGATTTGCTTCATTGGAATTATGTTTTATCGATGAACATTTTGTTGTAATAAATATGTACTACTTGTTTCCTATTTTTCCAGATTTTACGTTAGCATGTTTAAATAAATCTAAGTGATTCGGACCACATTTGCGTACATATATGTTTGAGCTCATACGTTACAACTCTAGTTATAGAAATCCTATTATACAAATGCTGCCAAAGCACAACTTTGTTTGCCTTTGTAAATCTTCTCTCTCCTCTTGGTATATCCAGTTTTTACAAATTCATTATACAATTGCTGTTGGAGATGCTCTAAGGCCAGTCATATTAGGGAGTAACTAAAAGTAGTAACAGGATGATGTTATGAGTCTTTGTTAGTACCGTACCTCCATAATGGAGAGTAATATATACTCCGTACATTTATTAGGTGGTACACACATAATGCATTGAAATGTGTGATGTGATGGTAACTAGCTATGTTACCACCATCTCTCCATATTATATATATATATATATATATATATATATACCACGTCAGATTTTTTGCCTACGTGGCATTGATGTTACTACTTATGTTACTCCCACTATGATTAGTCTAAGTCATTGATCAGGGGATTGGCTTAGAACCATAAATTTTTCTTGTTTTTTTAGTAAATTATGATGGGGTACGTCACATGCCAAGACAGTTTGAAAATTATCATCGGTGTACAATGTTGGGGAACTATTTTTCCGAATAACATTTTTACTCTACTATTGGTATTTTTTTAGACAACCCAACTTACAAAGTAGGACTTCCCACACACAAATGATAGAACACCCTAGGAGGCTATGACAACATTGAGCAAAGAGAACGAGCAGAGCCACCCTAGACTACGCCGAGGAGGGAGAGGAAAAACACGAGGGGCAGAATTGTCGAACCGGAGCTCACCCTAGAGCACGGGCACATCAACACACACTGCACACTGCCGCACACACTACAGCCTCACGGGCAACACCACCGTGGGCTCACTGCCGACGCAAACACACTTCAGTTGACCAACATCAACAAGAGACCCAACAAAGAAGCACCGGAGGAGCGGAACAAGTTGTAAACTTTGCTAAAGAGAGCATCACGAAGAACCTCCACCACACACACTACGAATAACAAACTTTCGAGGAATCCAAGATGGCATCTTTAAGATGAGCACGACGCCAAAACGTCGCCACCGCCTGATCCGAGGATCGTGCTGTCGATACCCCGTATCGACATATCCCTCTCGTGACAAACTAGGGTTTGGAGATGAAGAGGCGGATGCACGCTGGTATTATCGACGGCTAACAAGGAGGCACGGTTTACCCAGGTTCGGGGCCCTCGTAGAGGTTAAACCCTTACTCCTTCTCTTGTGGATTATATTGATGGTGATTACAATGGGTGCGAAAATGGCTGCGGCAGAGAGATTCAATCTCACAGCTCAAGGTGCTATGGTGGGTGGAATAAGAGATGCCCTACCCGGGAGTCCTCCCAGCTTTATATAGGAGGATGGGTCTCGGTACCGAGTCCGGGTAGGTTACAAGTAACGAGTAAGTCGGGTTCTTCCCTGGCCTTGCGCGGCATGCCTAAGTGGTAGCACCTCATGTTGTGCTTTAGTGTAGAGCTGCAGCCAGTAGGCCCATGAAGGGGACTCGGAGAGTATCCCTACGTTAGTAGCCCCCGAGTGTCTATTTGACTCCGGGGAGTCGGGTAGAGAATCAGAAACCCAGAGGACTCGAAGCATTTTTGTGACTCGACGATATTCGACGTTTGAGAGCTCGTGACTCAGAAGTTTACAGAGCCAATGATGTAGAGATCCTAGCATGAGGACCCGTGCATTGAGTTAGAAAACGTGCGAGTTTAGCGCTTTGTTAAGGGATATGGTACAACCTCTTGGTATGCTCGATGGATCGGGACCAATTAATTGCACTCGGGCAAACACACTCGAGTCTCCTGGCTCGAATCTGGAATGGTTGATAACTTCGACTCGCGCCGCGGATGACCTACCGAAGTCGAGTTTAACCTGAAGCAAGTACCTAGCGTGTCCGCCAAGATTTTTCATCGTACTGTCAGTACGAAAAAATGCTAGAGAACGTAGCGTGAGCCAAAGAACGGATCCTCGGGTCTTACCTTCATGTTTTGTAAATGCGGCATCCAGACGGTCCTTCGTGGCAGTACGACCCGGGAAGTCGAGATGTTTCGTGATGCGCCGAGGATCGGAGTCACAGTCTTTTTCGACGATAATTGTGGAGAGTGCCTTTTTGTTTAATACTCGGAAGAAAATAAGCATGTTGGCTGATGTTTGCGTGATGTCATGATGCACTCGCTCCGCTCCCGATGGGACGTGACGAGAGGTGGAAGGTACTAGACATGACGCGGTGGGCCCTCATGGTCAGCTTTTGACCGGAACGTTACCATTGTACGACAAAAAATCAGATAGTGGCGTAGTTAACGGTGCGTGGTCTCCTTGATTATCGCGTTGTAGTAACGATACGTGGCCCTTTCGCCTTCTGGTGCCACGTTGTTCCAACGGAAGGAATCGACGGCCAGGGTGAGTTCAGCCCCATACAAATGTGACCATGAGGGGAGTGTTTCTTCCCCGGTTCACAATCCTCTTCTTCCTCCTCGTGCATCGCCTCCATTCCTCCTTTCAACAAAATCTCCATGGCTAGTTCCGAGAAAGAGAAGCACGCGGCTGCGGGCCTGAAAGGCGGGGCCTCGAGTTCTTCTACATTGAAGAAGAAGGCGGGAGAATGGCGGTCGTCCAACCCCTCCACCAAGGCCATTACGACTATGCAGAAGGACAGACATCTCCCGTCGGTGGACTCCGGACGCGTGCGCAAGCCCGAGAAGAATGAAGGCATTCCCCGCCCTCGAGGTAACAAGAGTGTAGTATTTTCGGAGCATGTTCTTTGGGGGCTTTCCTTTCCCCTCCACCCTTTTCTGCGGGCGCTCCTATACGTGTACGGGATCCAACTGCACGACCTTCCTCCAAACTTGGTGCAGCACATCACGTGCTTCATCGTCCTTTGTGAATGCTTCATTGGTATTCGCCCTCACTTGGGATAGTGGAAGCGCATCTTTTTCGTGAAGACGCACAAGGATAAGGTGCCCAAGGGCCAGAAGAGACCTGGGGATCCCTGTGCCATAGGGGGATTTGGGATCCAGGTTCTGAATGATATCGACTACTTCAAGATGAAGTTCATCGACTCCATTTAGAACTGGCCAAGAAGGTGGCTCTACATCCAGGACACAGCCCGAACGCGTCACGGAATTCAACCCTCACGCCATCCTGACCCGGAAGAATTCCTCGGGCCATTGGATGACGAACTAAGAAGTCGAGGCGACGGATCACCTAATGGAGCAGATTGTGAATCTTCTCAAGAAGGACAAAGGCTTCTGGATCACGGACCAATTAATTGCACTCGGGCAAACATACTCGAGTCTCCTGGCTCAAATCTGGAATGGTTGATAACTTCGACTTGCGCCGCGGATGACTTACCAGAGTCGAGTTTAACCTGAAGCAAGTACCTAGCGTGTCCGCCAAGATTTTTCATCATATTGTCAGTACGACAAAATGCTAGAGAACGTAGCGTGAGTATAATTCCTGAGCCAAAGAACGGATCCGTGGGTTTTACCTTCATGTTTTGTAAACGCGGCATCCAGACGTGTCTTTCTGGCAGTACGACCCGGGAAGTCGAGATGTTTCGTGCTGCGCCGAGGATCGGAGTCGCGGTCTTTTTCGGCTATAATCGTGGAGAGGCCTTTTTGTTTAATACTCGGAAGAAAATAAGCATGTTGGCTGATGTTTGCGTGATGTCACGACGCACTCGCTCCGCTCCCTATGGGACGTGACGAGAGGTGTCAGGTAATAGACATGACGCGGTGGGCCCTCCTGGTCAGCTTTTGACCGGAACGTTACCATCGTGCGACAAAAAATCACATAGTGGCGAAGTTAACGGTGTGTGGGCTCCTTGATTATCGCGTTGTAGTAACGATGTGTGGCCCTTTCGCCTCCTGGCTGCCACGTTGTTCGAGCGGAAGGAATCGACCGCCAGGGCGAGTTCAGCCCCATACAAATGTGACCATGAGGGGAGTGTTTCTTCCCTGTTTCACAATCCTCTTCTTCCTCCTCGTGCATCGCCTCCATTCCTCCTTCCACAAATATCTCCATGGTCGGTTCCGGAAAATAGAAGCATGCGGCTGCGGGCGCGAAAGGCGGGGCCTCGAGTTCGTCTACACTGAAGAAGAAGGCGGGAGAATGGCGGTCGTCCAACCCCTCCACCAAGGCCATTACGACTATGCAGAAGGACGAACAGCTCCCGTCGGTGGACCCCGGCCGCGTGCGCAAGCCCGAGAAGAATGAAGGCATTCCCCGCCCTCGAGGTAACGAGAGGTTAGTATTTTTGGAGCATGGTCTTCGGGGGCTTTCCTTTCCCCTCCACCCTTTTCTGCGGGCGCTCCTGTACGTGTACGGGATCCAACTGCACGACCTTCCTCCAAACTCGATGTAGCACATCACATGCTTGATCCTCCTTTGTGAGTGCTTCCTCGGCATTCGCCCTCTCTTGGGATAGTGGAAGCGCATCTTTTTCGTGAAGACGCACAGGGAGAAGGTGCCCAAGGGCCAGAAGGGACCCGGGGATCCCTGTGCCATAGGGGGATTCGGGATCCAGGTTTTAAATGATATCGACTACTTCACGATGAAGTTCATCGACTCCGTTCGGAACTAGAGAAAAAGGTGGCTCTACATCCAGGACACGGCCCCGAACCGCGTCCCGGAATTCAACCCTCACGCCATCCTGACCCGGAAGAATTCCTGGGGCCATTGGATGGCGAACTAAGAAGTCGAGGCGACGGATCACCTAATGGAGCAGATTGTGAGTCTTCGCAAGAAGGACAAAGGCTTCTGGATCACGGACCAATTAATTGCACTCGGGCAAACACACTCGAGTCTCCTGGCTCGAATCTGGAATGGTTGATAACTTCGACTTGCGCCGCGGATGACTTACCGGAGTCGAGTTTAACCTGAAGCAAGTACCTACCGTGTCCGCCAAGATTTTTCATCGTACTGTCAGTACGAAAAAATGTTGGAGAACGTAGCGTGAGTACAATTCCTGAGCCAAAGAACGGATCCTCGGGTCTTACCTTCATGTTTTGTAAACGCGACATCCAGATGTGTCTTCGTGGCAGTACGACCCGGGAAGTTGAGATGTTTTGTGTTGCGCTGAGGATCGGAGTCGCAGTCTTTTTCGGAGATAATTGTGGAGAGTGCCTTTTTGTTTAATACTCGGAAGAAAAAAAAACATGCTGGCTTATGTTTGCGTGATGTCACGACGCACTCTCTCCGCTCCCGATGGGACGTGACGAGAGGTGTTAGGTACTAGACATGACGCGGTTGTCGCACCCGGACTTCTAAAGGATACTCGCCGTTCCGTTGAACAGTAGTAGATTGGATTACGGGGCTTACCGGCACCCGCATCCTCTTACGAGTAGGCCAACACACGTATGTGTGACAACCAACCCCTATCTGTTCAGCGTCGACGTAAACTATCCCATAGAAATCAGGATACTTCCGTTGACGTACTTCAAAACATACACACATTGTACGTCATCGGCGTTTGAACAAGTGATATCACAACAGATCTCTACGACACAAAAGATGGAAATAAGTTGCAAATAGCTCTCACTAGAGCAGAGATAGCAAATACAATCATCCAGAGGACACATGTCCCAACAATTCATCATTACATCACAGCGGAAGCATTCAAAATGTCTGAGTACAGACAAGAACCAAATAGGCCTAAGAGGCCGGAAACGAACAGACGGAGCCCATCCACGAAGTCTCGGATCCTGCCCGGGTCCGCTATCTACTCGTCAGCAGTCTCGTCATACTCCACGTAGTAGCCACCATGTAGATCCTCGGAAACGTAGGTCTGCGGAAACCACAGCCCCAAAGGGGTCAGTACATAAACGTACTGGCAAGCAAGACTCACAGTTCACCAAAGTGTAACCCGTCAACACCAAGCACAGATGCTTTGGGTTCAACGGAAGGAAGGGGATATAACAGATGCTGCAACTGGCTGCTCTAACCAACTACAGAGTTACTATCACTTCCGGCTATCAGAAAGGAGATAAGATCGAGTATAGTAACCAACTGAAAGATAACCTCAATCAAACCCATCCTGGATCTCGCCCCTTATCCAAAGAAGCAATCCGAGGATAACTCACACAGTTGAATTAATGATGGTTCAGATTATTGTGTCAATAAGCCTATTACTAGTCAAGTTGTTAATCATTGGGTGTAAGATTGTTAATCATTAGGTTTAAGTTGTCCTGAGTACTTGTTAGCCAGTACTTTCACCAAGTAATCCATAACCGCGGAAAACACGGCTTCTCGAGAAGATTATCCCTGCAGGGTTGCACCAATTTGGCCGTACACGCAAGAATAACCCGCCAGATGGAAATGCACTTCCACCAAGCGGGGCACTCTACACAACTCGACTCTTCTTCGCATCAAGCCCAAAGAACCTTGGGCGCACGGCTAATCGAGCTCAGAAGAAAATGGACCCTCATAGCACTCTAAGAACGTGTCCCCCTATATGCCGACTACAAAAGTTCCACCCTGGCCTGGGCTCGCAAAAACATGCATGCGGTAAATGGAAAAACACGAACTAAATGAGGCGATTTGGACGAGATGCGAATCGAATCAAATTGAGGGGGGCGCCCATACTCGCTTCCCACATGCGGTTAGTGCGCTCATCATGGATCAGTAGACAAGACCCTTTTTCTATTAGGGTCGACACTAGCAGGCCTCAAAACCACGCAGGGCCTCCTGCCGGTGCCTTATCATCAAATTTATTATTTAACAATAACATTAGCAGGGTTGATTGATTAAACATCGAGCCCCCAGAACATAATAAAAATATAGTAACTGAAGGTAACGGGTAACAGACTCGAGCAAAACAATCCTAAGCATGCTAGTAAGACACGGGCAACAAGCAATGGTTATAGGTATGGAGGTGAGGCAATATCAGGGTTAAGGGATTCATGTGATAGGTTCGTAACAGAACAACTACTACTAAGGCTGGCAGAAATAGACAACGGAAAGTATCGGTAACCAATGTTGAAAGGAACACAGTGGTTCATGTGAGTGATAACTTGCCTGCAAAACCCAGTAGCCTGGTACTGAGCTAACTCCTTAGAAGGGGTGTCGTAAGTATCGTCGGTCTCAACGTCGTCGTTTATCCGAGAAGAAGCAAACAAACAAGGCAGAAATATAAACAATCATTATCATGGCATTGTGCACAATCAAAGATGATGCATGTCAAGTTAATGGCTGCATCAAAATAAACTAGTTGATGAAGTGACACAATTTAAATGGACCCCTATGCAATTGGATTGCATATGGAAAAGGTCCATGCATTAAGTGGAAGCAAATGATCTATAATTGATTAACATGTGAAAGTTTGCTTATGATGATGCATGCATGATGACAACAACAAAATAACAATGAATAACAATAATAGATGCAAGTGAAAAGGAATTTAACAAGTGTGGAAGTTATTTGTTAAGTTTGGAAAGTTTGGTTACTTAACCATGTCACACAAATAATTGTTGTTTTCATCAAGTTAAAGTGTTCAACACAAATAACAAAGTTTATATTTGAAAAGAACATCAAATTTTAGTTGGACTACATGTTTCAATTATTGAAATAGGAGTTAGGATAAATTATTTAGGAATTAAACAATATTAAACAAGTTTTAATTGAATTTAAAACAAGTTTGAATTTAATTGAATTTTTTATTTGTTCAAAACATAAATTCAAACTCACATTTGAAAAGTTCACACTTTGATGGTTTGAAAACATAGTTTGCATGTTCAAAAATATTTTATTTTGAGCAAGTTATGATTTTATCAAATTTAATTGAATTAAACAAGGTTTAAATTGTTTAGGCAATTTTAATTATTCAAAACAGGAAACAAAAATTATATTTGAAAAGGTTATTTGAAATAGCATGGAAAACATATTTTATTTGCATTAATTGGAGTAATAATGAATTAGTTATTGATTTTAGCAAATTGCAATTGAATTGTTTGAATTCAAATTTGAATTGCATTTTGAAAATTCAAAACAGAAAACAAATGCTATAGATAGATAGACAATTTAATTTAGAGCAGTGCACATATTTTATTTTCTTTATTTGGAGTTATAAAATAAAAGTTATTAGATTTTTAAGTTTAGGGACTAATCTGTTATTTTTAAGGACTTAGAGTTAAAAGAAACGTGCAGGAAAACAAAATGCACCGCACTGTGGTCTACCCCCTAGCCGCTGCCCGTGGGCCAGGGGGCCAGCGTGGGCGTGCGCGCTCGCTTGCGTGGCAGTGAGAGCCTCTGACGGGTGGGGCTTGGCTAGGGGATAAATCCCAAAAAAAGAATGCGGCACCTGGGACTCGAACCCGGGCCGCTGAGATCGCGCGGAGGTCCCGTTGCCACTGCGCTGCTAACGTTTGGTGATAGAAGGGAACAGGCGGGGGGGGGGGGGTTATTCTTCAGTTACCATCTAACTGAAATTTTGGTGTGCAGGTTCAGAGATCGCTGCAATTCCGTCAGGCGAGCGGGCGGCGACGGCGGACAGGGACTTGCCGGGTTCGCCGTGCGTGTGCTGCGCCGGTGGGACGTGGGCTCGGGTGCGTGAGTGTGCGTGTGCAGAGAAGTAGGGGCGAGGGAAAAAGACGGTGAAGCTCACCTGCGTGGCAGGTGTAGCAGAGGGTCGAGGCGGTGGTGTCGCCGGCGAGGGCACGGACGGCGGCGGCGCTACACGCCATCTCGGGAGCAACGGAGAGGTCGAGGGCGGACAGGGAGCAGCGGCGGATCCATTCCCGCTGCTCAACGGAGGGGAGCAAGGGTCTGCCGGCGGCGATCCTCGCCGGTTCAGAGAAGGTTTCGTGGCCGTGAGTTTCAGAGAGATGGGGAAGGTGGCAGAGGGAGCGATCGGCGGCGAGGAGGGAGATAGCTAGGGGCAGGTGGTCGAGGGGGAACCCTAGGGACTCGAGGGAGTAGGTTTTATATGCAGCAGGGCTCGCTCCCGGCCGTTCGCTGCGACGGTGCCGACGTGGAGGCGTGCAGATGATCGCCGTACAGCTTGAGGACGACCCCGAAGGGGTACGGGCCGAGGAGAGGAGAAACTGGGCTGGGCTTGCGAGCTGTTGTTTCCTTTTCCCTATTTTTTTTTTCTTTTCTGTGTTTTTTTTTGTAGCAAAGAAAAAAAATGGAAGAATTAGATAGTTTTTGGAGTTGATAAAATCTTGGAAAAAATCATGGGAGTGTGTTAGGTCAACTACAACCATAAACCAAATTTTGGGATTCAAAAACATTTGAATTTTGTACTGTTTGGAATTAATTCAAATTTAGAGGTATTTTGTTATTAAATAAAATAATATTGAAAACAAAGGTTTTAATAGGGTGACCCTATTGATTAAAAATAGAACAAATGGTTTGGTTATAATTTTTTTGGGTACTTTTATAACTTTCAAATTTGGTGCTGTTTGGTGATTGCTTTGAATTTGGAACCAATTGGGAAAAATAATTAATTGAAATGCAAGCACCATTTTATTAGTTGATCAAACATGGAATAACTGGAAACAAAAGATTAGATTGTTTTGGTAATTTTCATATTTTCAACTTGGGTGCTGTTTGTAAAATGTATTTGCATTTTTGAATGTGATTTGGAAACAATTGATTGATTAAAACCATCAATTAATAAGTGAGCATTATGGAATAAAAAGAAAACAATTTGGTTGTTTTTATTTGAACTCTCACTTTGGAAATTGTAACATCACAAGGATGAAACAAAAGGGTTGAATTTTGGTTTGAAATTCAAATAGAAAACAAAGGAAAACAAATGAAAACAGTTGGAAAACAAAAGGAAAACAAACAGAACAATTGCAATCAACATGATGCCATGATGCAAAACATAAAATAACAGATAGCGAACATTCTAATGGCTATTTTTCAGACTTGGGATGTTACAAAACGCCCCCCCTTGAAGGAATCGCGCCCCGAGATTCCTACTGAGAAAAGAAAGGGTCCGGATACTTCTTGCGAAGATCCTCTTGAGCTGTGACACGTGAAACACATCGTGCACCTTGGATAGTTTTTCTGGAAGTTCAAAACGATAGGCATTCCCGACAACTCTTCCGGAAAGACGTCAGGGAATTTGCAAACCACCGGAACATTTTCAAGTAAAGGTAGAGGTTTTGCATTGAGGGTGTATAGCTGGATAGAACTTGATTCATTTGAAGAATAGACTATCTGGAATGTGTTGATTCAGGAATGCTTCCTCGAAACAACCCCAGGTGATAGGAATGCCAGCTATCATAGCCTGGAATCAACAAGAACAACAACAACAACCTTTCTGGCCAGATAGACTTGATATCTGGAAAGTTTTGATTAGACGCCGGTAGAATAACTGAAGTGGGAAGTAACAACAAGATTTCAACGGACGAAAAGGATTTTGAGAAGAACAGGATATTGAAGCAACACCGGGAAAACGAGACAAAAAAAACTCCTGAGGTACTACGGAAAACCCATCCGGGCTTCTAAAGGATCAATATCTACTGCTTAAGAAATAGAGGATCTGCTTCCGGGGCTTACACGCCTCCGTTCTCAATCATGAGTAGGCAACATGATAAATCATGTCACAACCACCTCCATTCCTATGGTCTAGTAGACATAACCATCCTAGAGAAACCAGAATACGTGAAATCCTAACTTGAAAGTTTAGATGAGAAGGGAAAACAACGTTGCACTTCCTTACCAGAAAAAGGGAGGGTGGGTGGGGAAAGGAGAAAAAGAACAGAATTCCTACTCTCACGATTTATTTTTTCTATATAGCTACAAAATAGTTTCTAGACTCAACCGCGACCAGTAAAAAGGGATCCTACAGGCAGACAGGCTCTGATACCATTTGTCGCACCCGGACTTCTAAAGGATACTCGCCGTTCCGTTGAACAGTAGTAGATTGGATTACGGGGCTTACCGGCACCCGCATCCTCTTACGAGTAGGCCAACACACGTATGTGTGACAACAAACCCCTATCTGTTCAGCGTCGACGTAAACTATCCCATAGAAATCAGGATACTTCCGTTGACGTACTTCAAAACATACACACATTGTACGTCATCGGCGTTTGAACAAGTGATATCACAACAGATCTCTACGACACAAAAGATGGAAATAAGTTGCAAATAGCTCTCACTAGAGCAGAGATAGCAAATACAATCATCCAGAGGACACATGTCCCAACAATTCATCATTACATCACAGCGGAAGCATTCAAAATGTCTGAGTACAGACAAGAACCAAATAGGCCTAAGAGGCCGGAAACGAACAGACGGAGCCCATCCACGAAGTCTCGGATCCTGCCCGGGTCCGCTATCTACTCGTCAGCAGTCTCGTCATACTCCACGTAGTAGCCACCATGTAGATCCTCGGAAACGTAGGTCTGCGGAAACCACAACCCCAAAGGGGTCAGTACATAAACGTATTGGCAAGCAAGACTCACAGTTCACCAAAGTGTAACTCGTCAACACCAAGCACAGATGCTTTGGGTTCAACGGAAGGAAGGGGATATAACAGATGCTGCAACTGGCTGCTCTAACCAACTACAGAGTTACTACCACTTCCGGCTATCAGAAAGGAGATAAGATCGAGTATAGTAACCAACTGAAAGATAACCTCAATCAAACCCATCCTGGATCTCGCCCCTTATCCAAAGAAGCAATCCGAGGATAACTCACACAGTTGAATTAATGATGGTTCAGATTATTGTGTCAATAAGCCTATTACTAGTCAAGTTGTTAATCATTGGGTGTAAGGTTGTTAATCATTAGGTTTAAGTTGTCCTGAGTACTTGTTAGCCAGTACTTTCACCAAGTAATCCATAACCGCGGAAAACACGGCTTCTCGAGAAGATTATCCCTGCAGGGTTGCACCAATTTGGCCGTACACGCAAGAATAACCCGCCAGATGGAAATGCACTTCCACCAAGCGGGGCACTCTACACAACTCGACTCTTCTTCGCATCAAGCCCAAAGAACCTTGGGCGCACGGCTAATCGAGCCCAGAAGAAAATGGACCCTCATAGCACTCTAAGAACGTGTCCCCCTATATGCCGACTACAAAAGTTCCACCCTGGCCTGGGCTCGCAAAAACATGCATGCGGCAAATGGAAAAACACGAACTAAATGAGGCGATTTGGACGAGATGCGAATCGAATCAAATTGAGGGGGGCGCCCATACTTGCTTCCCACATGCGGTTAGTGCGCTCATCATGGATCAGTAGACAAGACCCTTTTCCTATTAGGGTCGACACTAGCAGGCCTCAAAACCACGCAGGGCCTCCTGCCGGTGCCTTATCATCAAATTTATTATTTAACAATAACATTAGCAGGGTTGGTTGATTAAACATCGAGCCCCCAGAACATAATAAAAATATAGTAACTGAAGGTAATGGGTAACAGACTCGAGCAAAACAATCCTAAGCATGCTAGTAAGACACGGGCAACAAGCAATGGTTATAGGTATGGAGGTGAGGCAATATCAGGGTTAAGGGATTCATGTGATAGGTTCGTAACAGAACAACTACTACTAAGGCTGGCAGAAATAGACAACGGAAAGTATCGGTAACCAATGTTGAAAGGAACACAGTGGTTCATGTGAGTGATAACTTGCCTGCAAAACCCAGTAGCCTGGTACTGAGCTAACTCCTTAGAAGGGGTGTCGTAAGTATCGTCGGTCTCAACGTCGTCGTTTATCCGAGAAGAAGCAAACAAACAAGGCAGAAATATAAACAATCATTATCATGGCATTGTGCACAATCAAAGATGATGCATGTCAAGTTAATGGCTGCATCAAAATAAACTAGTTGATGAAGTGACACAATTTAAATGGACCCCTATGCAATTGGATTGCATATGGAAAAGGTCCATGCATTAAGTGGAAGCAAATGATCTATAATTGATTAACATGTGAAAGTTTGCTTATGATGATGCATGCATGATGACAACAACAAAATAACAATGAATAACAATAATAGATGCAAGTGAAAAGGAATTTAACAAGTGTGGAAGTTATTTGTTAAGTTTGGAAAGTTTGGTTACTTAACCATGTCACACAAATAATTGTTGTTTTCATCAAGTTAAAGTGTTCAAAACAAATAACAAAGTTTATATTTGAAAAGAACATCAAATTTTAGTTGGACTACATGTTTCAATTATTGAAATAGGAGTTAGGATAAATTATTTAGGAATTAAACAATATTAAACAAGTTTTAATTGAATTTAAAACAAGTTTGAATTTAATTGAATTTTTTATTTGTTCAAAACATAAATTCAAACTCACATTTGAAAAGTTCACACTTTGATGGTTTGAAAACATAGTTTGCATGTTCAAAAATATTTTATTTTGAGCAAGTTATGATTTTATCAAATTTAATTGAATTAAACAAGGTTTAAATTGTTTAGGCAATTTTAATTATTCAAAACAGGAAACAAAAATTATATTTGAAAAGGTTATTTGAAATAGCATGGAAAACATATTTTATTTGCATTAATTGGAGTAATAATGAATTAGTTATTGATTTTAGCAAATTGCAATTGAATTGTTTGAATTCAAATTTGAATTGCATTTTGAAAATTCAAAACAGAAAACAAATGCTATAGATAGATAGACAATTTAATTTAGAGCAGTGCACATATTTTATTTTCTTTATTTGGAGTTATAAAATAAAAGTTATTAGATTTTTAAGTTTAGGGACTAATCTGTTATTTTTAAGGACTTAGAGTTAAAAGAAACGTGCAGGAAAACAAAATGCACCGCACTGTGGTCTACCCCTAGCCGCTGCCCGTGGGCCAGGGGGCCAGCGTGGCGTGCGCGCTCGCTTGCGTGGCAGTGAGAGCCTCTGACGGGTGGGGCTTGGCTAGGGGATAAATCCCAAAAAAAGAATGCGGCACCTGGGACTCGAACCCGGGCCGCTGAGATCGCGCGGAGGTCCCGTTGCCACTGCGCTGCTAACGTTTGGTGATAGAAGGGAACAGGCGGGGGGGGTTATTCTTCAGTTACCATCTAACTGAAATTTTGGTGTGCAGGTTCAGAGATCGCTGCAATTCCGTCAGGCGAGCGGGCGGCGACGGCGGACAGGGACTTGCCGGGTTCGCCGTGCGTGTGCTGCGCCGGTGGGACGTGGGCTCGGGTGCGTGAGTGTGCGTGTGCAGAGAAGTAGGGGGCGAGGGAAAAAGACGGTGAAGCTCACCTGCGTGGCAGGTGTAGCAGAGGGTCGAGGCGGTGGTGTCGCCAGCGAGGGCACGGACGGCGGCGGCGCTACACGCCATCTCGGGAGCAACGGAGAGGTCGAGGGCGGACAGGGAGCAGCGGCGGACCCATTCCCGCTGCTCAACGGAGGGGAGCAAGGGTCTGCCGGCGGCGATCCTCGCCGGTTCAGAGAAGGTTTCGTGGCCGTGAGTTTCAGAGAGATGGGGAAGGTGGCAGAGGGAGCGATCGGCGGCGAGGAGGGAGATAGCTAGGGGCAGGTGGTCGAGGGGGAACCCTAGGGACTCGAGGGAGTAGGTTTTATATGCAGCAGGGCTTGCTCCCGGCCGTTCGCTGCGACGGTGCCGACGTGGAGGCGTGCAGATGATCGCCGTACAGCTTGAGGACGACCCCGAAGGGGTACGGGCCGAGGAGAGGAGAAACTGGGCTGGGCTTGCGAGCTGTTGTTTCCTTTTCCCTATTTTTTTGCTTTTCTGTGTTTTTTTTTTGTAGCAAAGAAAAAAAAATGGAAGAATTAGATAGTTTTTGGAGTTGATAAAATCTTGGAAAAAATCATGGGAGTGTGTTAGGTCAACTACAACCATAAACCAAATTTTGGGATTCAAAAACATTTGAATTTTGTACTGTTTGGAATTAATTCAAATTTAGAGGTATTTTGTTATTAAATAAAAATAATATTGAAAACAAAGGTTTTAATAGGGTGACCCTATTGATTAAAAATAGAACAAATGGTTTGGTTATAATTTGTTTGGGTACTTTTATAACTTTCAAATTTGGTGCTGTTTGGTGATTGCTTTGAATTTGGAACCAATTGGGAAAAATAATTAATTGAAATGCAAGCACCATTTTATTAGTTGATCAAACATGGAATAACTGGAAACAAAAGATTAGATTGTTTTGGTAATTTTCATATTTTCAACTTGGGTGCTTTTGTAAAATGTATTTGAATTTTTGAATGTGATTTGGAAACAATTGATTGATTAAAACCATCAATTAATAAGTGAGCATTATGGAATAAAAAGAAAACAATTTGGTTGTTTTTATTTGAACTCTCACTTTGGAAATTGTAACATCACAAGGATGAAACAAAAGGGTTGAATTTTGGTTTGAAATTCAAATAGAAAACAAAGGAAAACAAATGAAAACAGTTGGAAAACAAAAGGAAAACAAACAGAACAATTGCAATCAACATGATGCCATGATGCAAAACATAAAATAACAGAGAGCAAACATTCTAATGGCTATTTTTCAGACTTGGGATGTTACAGCGGTGGGCCCTCCTGGTCAGGTTTTGACCGGAACGTTACCATCGTGCGACAAAAAATCACATAGTGGCGCAGTTAACGGTGTGTGGGCTCCTTGATTATCGCGTTGTAGTACCAATGTGTGGCCCTTTCGCCTCCTGGCTGCCACGTTGTTCGAGCGGAAGGAATCGACGGCCAGGGCGAGTTCAGCCCCATACAAATGTGACCATGAGGGGAGTGTTTCTTCCCTGTTTCACAATCCTCTTCTTCCTCCTCGTGCATCGCCTCCATTCCTCCTTCCACAAAAATCTTCATGGCTGGTTCTGGGAAAGAGAAGCACGCGGCTGCGGGCCTGAAAGGCGGGGCCTCGAGTTCGTCTACACTGAAGAAGAAGGCGGGAGAATGGCGGTTGTCCAACCCCTCCACCAAGGCTATTAAAACTATGCAGAAGGACGGACAACTCCCGTCGGTGGACTCCGGCCACGTGTGCAAGCCCGAGAAGAATGAAGGCATTCCCCGCCCTCGAGGTAACGAGAGGGTAGTATTTTCAAAGCATGTTCTTCGGGGGCTTTCCTTTCCCCTCCACCCTTTTTTGCGGGTGCTCCTGTATGTGTACGGGGTCCAACTCCATGACCTTCCTCCAAACTCAGTGCAACACATCATGTCGTGGCATAGTCACGGCAGACGTTACCGGGGGTAACTTATCTTGGGGCAAGACGACACTGGTGTTTGGGAGAGGGTTTAGCTCAGAGGAAAACATGATGATATGCGATCTGGTAACCGGCAAGCAAGTCGCCGAGTCTCCGATCTCGATATGTTAATCTCAACTCTCGTGTTACACTGGATACTCGATACCTAGCGATATTGCTCGAACTCTTGGATCTCTCTAAACTAGACCTAGGGCCGGCTTATAAAGCACCCGGACCCCCTGGCTTGCCCTCCAAGGAGCACCCTGAATCCTACCTGGACACCGCATACAGAACCCTAACTTTCCTTACCGTAACCCACAATCCGGGTTACCAGGCCTACAAACTTGGGCCTTCTAAAAGTTCCTTTATCCTTAGCCGGATCTCACGCAGTGTCCTTTGGGCCGAGTTACACCTTGGCGTTGGCCTACCGGGTTATCATCCCTCCATCAGTAGTCCCCAGAATAGCCTGGGCTTCACGGGATCCTCCTTGAAGCGCTTGCTATTCCCTGTAAAAATATCAGACGTACAAATCCAAAGAGGCCGGGTTAAGGTGCTTTGATAAACAGCTAGGCCTAACTCCAAGGTGGCCATATAGTAACCCGACTTTCTCTAGGTCCTTCTTTACTCTTTCCGGGTCAACGCTCTGATAAGAATGTCAAAGATCCGGGTTACTTTACTCGATAACTGATCCTGATATTGCGGAGAAGATCTCCTCCTTATCTCTGTCCGGATATCTCGTCCAGCACTTAAAGCATATCTCATCAAATCCATGCAGGTATCCGTTATTCCGAAATTTCTGGTTCCCGTCCGTTGGACTAGGTTTATCCGCCCGCACCTTATAAATAGGTGCCCAGGAGATAACCTAACCCCCAACGGTTCATTCCAGCTCCTCCTCTTTCCTCATCTCTCGTGCTTGCGCAACACCACCACGGGAACCTCAAGCTCACCGCCGGAGCAAAACCGCTACCGGCTACGTTCATCTTCGAACCGCTCCACGCCGCCGCCAAGCTCAGCCGCCACACCCTCGTCTGGCCCGCCGGGAGTTGCGAAGGGACATTCAGACTGCGCTATTTGCCGCCGCCGCGTGCTACTCCAATCTCCTTCAGTAAGTTCCTTGTATCCATCAATTCAACCTCGCAATTTTTCGATTTACTCTAGATTGGATCTAGGTCAACCCGCGGGCCATTTTTCTTGTCGCGCCGGATTAGGTCGCTTAGATGCTTGCTAATTCCTCCAATAGCTTGATTGATGGTCACACACCACTCTCCTATCATCACCAATCATCAATTTCTCCGCAGAATCGTCCGCAACTTTTCCAATCTAGATCCATTTCGCCAAAATTTTCCGCGCCTGTCATTGACACCCGGAAAATCCTCTTCTTCCGGTTCTTTTCTTGCAGTAGATACATGGGCAATCATCCATCTTCCTCAAACACCTTTCAATACGTAAGTACCCCATAGTTTTTATAATGATGCTTGATACCCGGATAACTTGTAACCTTGCTTTGTAGAGTGATACCCGGATAATTCTTAACTTCCATGCTTTCTTGATACCACTCGCAAATACTCGGATAGCTCATGGTTTCCGGGTCTTACTTCTCGTACCTTTTTGCCTTGTGTTTTGCAGGTTGATCCCATGGCTCCCAAGAAGCAAGGGAAGCAGCCAGCCAAGGCCAAGACCTCCAACTCCATATCCGCCAACTGGGCGCGATCCACGGTCACGAAGGCCAAGCTAGAAGAGCTGGCCGAGTTAGGGGTTCTCCCTTCTCAAAAAGATATCCATTGGAGGGTGCCGGGTGACGAAACCCGGCCCATGCCTGCCGACGACGAGGTAATTTGCTTCGTCGAACACGTGACTCGGGGATTCCGTCCCCCGGGTCACCCTTTCTTTCGTGAAGTCCTGAGCCATTACGGCCTCCGAGTATTCGACATAGGGCCTAACTCTATGTTGAATATAACCCATTTCATCGTTCTGTCCGAGTCATACTTGTGCACTCCGCCAAGTTTGGCTCTCTTTATTGAACTCTTCCAGTGCAAGCCGTGCCGCGAAAGCGGTGACGGAGCACTTCTCGCTTGCGGCGGGGTATCCATCCAGCGCCGTAAGAACTCACCAATGCCAACCCTTAATCTAAATTCCCACGTTAAACACTGGCAATTATCCTTCTTTTACTGCCACGACACCTCCCCACCCGGCGAGAAGAAACTGCCGGGTTACTCGGAGGGCCTCCTCGACATTTCCGAGAAATTCAACGCTTTCGCCCCTGACTCGGACAGGGAGGCAATCCAGCCCCTTCTCTCGAAAGTATCTGTCTTATCCGCCCAAGGTCTCCTTGGGCTCAATCTGGTCAAGACATGGGTGGATTTCCGGATCCAGCCCAACTCTATTCGCACTAAGCTGATGTGCGATTACTCGGGGCACACCACGGACGCGCTCCGATACTCCACCAAGAACTACGCAGCCGGCGACACCAACAAGACCATCAAGGGATTCTTGACGGAGAAGTTGGAGGTGATCAAGAACATCGCCGGGTTACCGCCGTTTACCCGGGAGAATCCGGCTCCATCGGTGAGACCCAATACTTGTAGGCCTATTCTCACGCTCAACTTGACTCAGCCACTAATTCTTGCGTCCATGCTTTTATCTCAGGCTGACGATCCTTTCTGGAGCGTCGAGACCTCTCCTACTACCGGAGACCCTGAAGAAGAAGACGAGCCGGCTGACAATGATGAGGGTATTTATCCGGATCTTATGTCATCTTCACTTGCATAATTTTCCTCACTCATTTAACTTTTTCCATCGATACATACTCGGCTTGCAGGGCTGGAGGACGAAGACGAGAAGGATGAGGATGACCCGGAGGCCACCGAATCTGATCAAGAAGTAACAGTTGGGGCCAAGAGGAAGTCCAGAGGGGTGGTATCCAAGGTTCCCTTATCTTCTATGTCCTCTGAACCTTACTCCTTCGATAACATGCGTAAACTTAACCAACAGTTGTCACACTCGTCACACTTGAAGGATCCTCTTTCGGCCAAGCGTAGGGTGACCCGGAGTTCTCCGGGTGACGATCCCCTTAACCCGGGCATCTCCACCTCCCCAGTCCATCGTGCCAGTACTCCTCCGCCTCGTCCTTCCAGTTCTCCTCGGCGCCACCCTTCTCCCAACCATCCTCTGGCCGGGCAGTTCCGAGTCCCACTGTCGGCTCCTGTAACAGTTTCGTCCGCTTCCAGCAGCGAACTTCCACCAGATTACACTGTGAATGCCGGGTAAGTCTTCGCTACATGATACCCTTACATACCTGATAACTTTCAACTACTATTGCTAACTGCTTATCTCTTTTTTCCTTAGCGCCCAAGTCACACTTAGTGACCCGGAGAACATGGAAACAGATAACCGGGGGACGAAGGGGCCGACTGATAATGTGGACGCCGCGACTGGCGGTGAGGCTGAAAACAACCAGGAACAAGGCCCCTTGGGCGACCCAGTTCACCAGGCCGCCGGGTCTCCAAAGTCATCCGAAGCCGTGGACGAGGAGATTGAGGTCCTGGACACGAGGATGGGTTCTCCAAACCCGGATACCCAGACGGTCCGGGTCTCGACCCCAAAGTCGGGGAAAGTTCACCGGCCAAGCGGCCAAGCTGCCGGCTCTTCTGGTGTCCGGCCCGAAGACATGACGTTTGCCCAGATGCTCGATGCCCTGCACACCTTGAGGGCTGACGAAGAAAATATCTTGGAGGCTTTAATAGCCAAACACGAGGTAAACCCGAATAATATTGCTTGTGTCCTTATCTAGTCCCCAAGTTCCGAGTGAATTGATTGATAATTTGCTTGGAACTTTACGGTATAACCGACTGATAGCTTGCCTTTTACCCGACTAATCCTTCCTTGCGTCCGTGCAGTCCTTCGTGACCCAATCTGAGAAGAAATTGGCAAAGGCCACCAAGCTCATTGAGAAGGAGGTGGCTCTGCGTGAGGCGACCGAAGCTGAGGCCAGGAGGAGTGGGAAGATCACGAGGAAGTATAGGAGGAGGGCTCATGCAGTAGAAGATAATCTAACGAACCTTTCTGTTTAGATTGCTGATACATATCGCGCTTTGATCGGTAAGATTCTTAGCATAATATTCATAATCCGAGTTATCCTTCTGATAAATAGCCGGGTGTCCTTACTCGTGTTCTCATTTCTTTCTGCAGGTCCGGATGAAGTAATGCCGGACGAAGATGATATTGCCAAGCTGAAAACCATCAAGAGCGTTATCCGGCAGCTATGTGCCGGAACCAAATGGATCCTTCAAGAACTACGGTGGCCGGGTGTTGGGCACGTCGACCTGAAAAGGATGTTGGACGCCTGCTCCACTATTCCCGAGTGGATTTGGCATTGGAAGCGTTCGTCCTGCCGGATTGGGGTAACCCGGGGGCTTGCCCTGGCTAAAGCTTACTTTCCTAAGCTTGAGCCGGCCAAGCTGATGATCGGGTTTCCGGAATTCAACCGTGATGGGTCCAAGTTTTCCGCGAAGGATTTCAAGGCCATCCAGAAGGAAGTCCGTTACCCGGCCAACGTGATTGCTGACGGCTTGGATGTCAGTTACATTGTCCCTGCATATGATGCTGATGGTGAAGCGGTTAAGTCGGATCTTCCCAAGCCGTACGATATGCTAGCCCGATGGAAGGAGGAAGCTGCCAAGTTGAGGGAGGAAGCCGCAAAAAAGAAGGCTGAAGCCGATTCTGCGCCTGCTACCTCCACACCAGTCGTCCCTCCTCCTGCGCGAGCCGGCACTGCTGCTGATCCGGGTGCTGCTGCTACCAAGAGTAATAGCAAGGGCAAGGAGAAGATGGACGCCGCAGCCCAGAATGCCGAGTGATACCTGCTACTTGATGCCGTTTCGTATGCGTCAATCGGCCAATGGGCCGTTTAAACAATCATTTTTTGATGATGCGCCTGTGCACCTTTGATACTAGTACCGAAATTTGTAATGCATTTTAAGTTCTTGATACACCTTGTGCCTCTTCTGAACATTTGGATGATTTTAAATTTATCTACTTTTGAGCCCACTTGTTCTTGATATCCGACTTTCTTTATGGTTCCTTCTGTGAGACTCGGTTTCCGAGTTTCATGGGTTTTGACAAGCGGACTTTTCCCTAAGTCCCCGAGTCCCCAAGACTCGGATGTTTGGGTTTTTTGAGTTTTAGCAACTGAGCAACTTTTTCTTTTTCAAAATCCTCAGTCCCCAAGACCCGAAATTCCGAGTCTGGGATGTGTGGTCTTTCCAAGAGAATAAGCTGTTTGCTGCTAAGCCCAAACCCGGAGCCGTTTCACATAGGTATTGAAGTTATGCTTGATAAACGTTGAGTTTCCGGCTATTAGCCCTGTACTCTGCATAACTTGTGGTTTGGATGACCCTTTTGACTATCTTGTACTATAAGTCGGCTTTCGCGTGGATATCATGTTGTTACGTCTATACGAAAACAGGGTCAGGCAAGTCCCATTGGGCTTCATGGCTGCTGTAATCGTAAGCGAGCAAATCATGCCACTTTAGTGCGAGTCACATCGAGCTTAAGTAAGAAAAGTCAAGAAAATTTGGCTCCTTTGTCCGGTTATAAGATTGCAGCCGTACTCGTTTGCGAGTAATCGGCCCTTATAACTCATAGGCATCAAGGCCGGGTCATTGAGTTTGTAACTGTGCTATTCGAGCAATCAGCCCCCAAGACCTAAATATATGCAACATACTAAGAGTGAAGACCATACGAATAACCACCTCTTTATTTGATATGAGAAAGTTAGGTCAGCAAGCCGCCTCATTAAAAACCCATCCAGCCCCCAAGGGTACCCTAGATAGGAAAAGAGTGCGTCTGAAACCTGCTGCCTGTTACATCGTGCAATTCCACTTGCCAATATGGTCTATACTAAGTATAATAGGGACGTAGCTGAGCCACGTTCCATGGTCTGTCTCTTTCTTGCATAGATGAAGTGGTATGAGCGATGTCGTTAACTGTAGCCGACTCTTCCCTTGCGTCTATCAAGTAATATGATCCGTTGTGCAGATTCCGACTTATGATAAATGGTCCTTCCCATGGAGGTGATAACTTGTGTTTTCCTTCGTTTGATTGTACCAGGCGTAGAACCAGGTCTCCTTCCTGAAAGACCCGGGTTTTCACGCGCCGGCTATGATACCGCCGTAAATCTTGCTGATATATGGCTGATCTTTCCAGTGCTTGTTCCCTTTGTTCTTCTAACATATCTACGGCGTCCTGCCGGGTCTTCTCGTTCTCCACCTCGACGTAAGCTGATACTCGAGGTGAATCATGAATAATATCACTCGGCAACACCGCTTCCGCGCCATAAACCATGAAGAACGGTGTCATCTGAGTAGATCTGTTAGGTGTAGTGTTGATACCCCAAACCACGGAAGGTAGTTCTTCAACCCATGCACCAGCAGCTCTGATGCACGGGACTCGCAGTCGTGGCTTTAGTCCACGAAGCAACTCCTGATTTGCCCTCTCCACTTGTCCATTGGCATGTGGATGAGCCACTGATGCTACGTCAAGCCGGATTCCATTGTTGCCACAAAACTTCCCCATCTCACCAAGGGACATGTTGGTTCCATTGTCGGTAATTATGCTGTGGGGATACCCGAACCGATAGATAATTCTTTTCAGGAACTTAACTGATGTAACTGCTTCACAATTGGTAACTGGCATAACCTCAACCCACTTGGTAAACTTATCAATAGCCACCAAAAGATGTGTCTTCTTGCAAGGTGACATGTGAAAGGGGCCAACCATATCCATACCCCAAACAGCGAACGGCCAAGTTAACGGAATAGTCCGTAATTCCATAGCCGGTATGTGGGTTTGGCGAGCGTACCTGTAACATCCCAAGTATGAAAACTCCCTTTAGAATGTTTTTTTCATGTTTATTAAAGTATTGCATCATGTCATCATTTTGTTTCCATTGGTTTTCATTTTGTTTGCATTTGTTTCTTATTTGTTGCATTTGTTTTTCCCTGTTTTCACAATTCAAATTTAAACTTTATTCAAACAATTGTTTCATACTTGCTCTGTTACAACATTTTAAATAAAAATCTCAAATAAAAACAACCAATTTGTTTTCATTTTATTCCATAGTGATCACTTATTAAATTGATGGTTTTAATCAATCATTTAAATTCCAAATCACATTTAAAATTCAAATCAAAGCATCACACAGCAACCACTTTGAATTCATGCAAATTATAAAACAATTTTGATCAATGGTTTATAATTAACATAGGGGTCACACTATTTAAAAGTTTGTTTTTATTAATGTTCATTTAATAAAGAAATTCATCCAAATTTGGTTTAAACACAAACAGCAATCAAATTTCAAACTTGTTGAAAATAAAACTTAGCATTTGTTTGCTAATGGCCTAATTAACCTACCCTAATTTTTCCAAATTTTTTACTAACTTAAAACCTATCAAATTCATCCATTTCCTTTTTCAGCAAAAAAAAAAAACAGGAGAAAGAAAAATTTTAAAAAGGAATTTTTGGCGCCAGGAGGAGTGGGCTGCGCCCAGCCCACTTCCTTTCTCTCCCGCGCAGCGCAGCCCAGCCCGTTACTCACTCAACTTACCGGTTCGTTTTTTTTCTGTTCTAATCGGTCGTCCCCTCCGTGTACGGCGCCCATCCGGCCGTGCCACGGCGGCAACCCCGCGAGCAGACGACGATCCCGCCCCCGTACCCCCTATATAGCTCGCCCTTGGGCAGCGCCGCCAACCCTAACCCCTAGGTTTCCTGTTCCCCCTCGAGCTCCGCCGCCGCTCCCTCTCTCTCGGCCACCTCCCACTCTCTGTCACCCCTCGTCGGAGACGAGCGCTCTGAATCCGCCATGGCAGCAACCACCTCGCAGCACCACTCACCCACCTAGCTTCAGAACTCGAACCCCCACGGTCCCCTCTCCCATTTGGACACCAGCACCACCTCGGGGAGCCGCTGTGGCCTCGCCGCCGTCCACTGACTGCCGCGGTTTCCACCTCGCCGCCGGCAACCTGCTGCCCCCACGGTGAGCTTCCAACGTGCCTCCTCCCTCTCTGTTGTTCACAATCACCACCGCACCCGTGCACGTCCACAGCACCCACCCGCACGCAACGCTTCCATCCACCGCGGTGATCGCCGCCGGTGACCATGTTTCTGTCAGGTTGCAGTCAAGAGCGCGCGTCGAATTTCAGTTAGGCGTTGGATCTGAACAATACCTTGCACTCGCCCTCGTTACTGACAAAACTGAAACCACAGCGAAGTGGTAGCACTGCTCTGTCGCGCGCGCGAGGGCCTGGGTTCGATCCCTCGGCTCCGCAAATAAAACCCAATTTTTCGCACAGGCGCTGACAGGGTGCCCCCCCTGTCAGCCACACTGTGGCCACGCAAGCACCCCTTGGTGCCTGGGCCCTCTGTCAGTGGCTGTGTACAGCCACTGCAGAGTAACAAAAGTTTTTTTAATTTTTCTGTTTTAATTTTCAGCCCTTAAAAATTACAGATTAGTCCTCTGTTTTAAATTGATAATAACTTTCAAAATATAACTCTAAATAACAAAAGTAAAATATGTTTATTGTTCTAAATTAAATTGTCTATCCAACTATGCCATTTGTGTACTGTTTTGAATTTTCAAAATGCAATTCAAATTTGAATTCAAATAATTCAATTGTAATTTGCTAAATTGCATAACTAAATCATAATAAATCCAAATCATGCAAATAAAATATGATTTCAATGCTATTTCAAATAACCTATTCAAATATAAATTTTGTTTCATGGTTTGAATAATTTAACTTGCCTAAATAATTTAAACCTTAATTAAATCATTTAAAATTGCTAAAATCATAACTTGCTCAATTTAAATTATTTTTGAACATGCAAAATATGTTTTCAAACCACCAAAGTATAAAATTTTCAAATGTGAATTTGAAATTATGTTTTGAGCAAATAAAATTCAAATAAAATTCATGCTTGTTTTAAATTCATTTAAAACTTGTTTAATATTGTCTAAGTCATAATAAATTCATCCAAATTCCTTTTTCAATATTTGAAACATGTAATCCACCCAAAATTTCATGATCTTTTCAAATATGAATTTGTTATCTATTTTGCACAAACTACCTTGGTGAAAACAACAAATACTTGTGTGTCACCTTTAAGGAACCAAAAATTCCTTAACTTAATAATAAAATTCTAAATTGCTAAACCTCATTTCCAATTGGTTCTATTGTTGTTATTTTGTTGTTTTCCTCATCCATGCATCATACTAATCCACCTTCACCTGTTGATTAGTTGGAAAACAAATAATCTAACCAAAATCCATGGGCTTTTCATATGCAACTCAAAATTGCATAGGTGTCCATTTAAATTGTGTTACCATGTCAATTAGTTTATGTTGATGCATCTATTAACTTGACATGCATCATCCCATGATTGTGCACTATGCCATGATATTGATTGTTTATTTTCCTGTATTGTTTGTTTGCTTCTTCTCGGATAGACGACGACGTTGAGACCGACGATCTTTACGACACCCCTTCTGAGGATCTAGCTCAGTACCCGGCTACTGAGTTTGTAGGCAAGTTATCACTCACATGAACCATTGTGTTCCTTTCAACATTGGTTACCGATACTTTCCGTTGTCTATATTTGCTAGCCCTATGTATCGTTGCTTCTGTTACGAACCTATCACATGATACCCTGAACCCTGATATTGCCTCACCTCCACTCCCATCACCCCTTGGTTGAGCCTGTGTCTTACTAGCATGCTTAGGGTTGTTTTGCTCGAGTCTGTTATCAGTTACTTTCTGTTATCATATTCTAATATATTCTGGGGCTCGATGTTAAACAACAACCTGTTAATTTGAGATAATAATAATTTGCTGATAAGGCACCGGCAGGAGGCCCGGCGTGGTTTTGAGGCCTGCTAGTGTCGACCCTAATAGGAAAAGGGTCTTGTCTACTGATCCATGATGAGCGCACTATCCGCATGTGGGAAGCGTGTATGGGCGCCCCCCTCAATTTGATTCGATTCGCATCTCGTCCAAATCACCACACTTAGTTCGGGCTTTCCATTTGATGCACGCATATGCAGGTACGAACCCGAGGCCAGGGTGGAACTTTTGTAGTCGGCATTTAGGGCGGCGTGGTCTTCCAGTGCTATGAGGGTCCCCTTTTCTTCGTGGGGCTCGATTAGCCGCGCACGCACAGCACGTGGTGCTTTGGGCTTGATGCGAAGAAGAGTTGAGTTGTGTAGAGTGCCTCGCTTGGTGGAAGTGCATTTCCATCCTGGCGGGATATTCTTACGTGTACGGCCAAATTGGTGCACCCCTGCAGGGATAAATCTTCTCGAGAAGCCGTGTTTTCCGCGGTTATGGTTGACTTGGTGAAAGTACTGGCTAACAAGTACTCAGAACAACTTACACCTAACTAATGATAACTTGACTAGTAATAGGCTCATTGACACAACAATTTGATCCATCATTAATCCAACTGTGTGAGTTATCCTCGGATTGCTTCTTTGGATAAGGGGCGAGATCCAGGATGGGTTTGTTTGGTGGTTAGCTATAGTTGGTTACGATACGCTATCTTATCTCTTTCTGTTAGACCGGAAGTTGTAGTATGTTCTGTAGTTGGTTAGTGCAGCCAGTTGCAGCATCTTTTATATCCCTTTCTTCCGTTGAACCCAAGGCATCTGTGCTTGGTGTTGACGGGCTACACTTTGGTGAACTGTGAGTCTTGCTTGCCAGTACGTTGATGTACTGACCCCTTTGGGGCTGTGGTTTCCGCAGACTACGCTTACGAGGATCCCCGTGACGGCTACTACGTGGAGTTTGACGAGGCTGCTGACGAGTAGGTAGCGGACCCGGGCAGGATCCGAGACATCGTGGATGGGCTCCGTTTTCTTTTCATTCCCGGCTTCTTAAGCCTATTTGGATTTGTCTGTACTCAGACCCTTTGAATGCTTCCGCTGAGATGTAATGATGTTATGTTGGGACATGTGTCCTCTGGATGATTGTATTTGCTATTCTCTGCCCTAATGAGGGCCAGTTGCAACTTATTTCAATCTTTTGTGTCTTAGAGATTTGTTGTGTTATCATCTTGTTCAAAGCCGTTGACGTACCATGTGTGTATGGTATGAAGTACGTCAATGGTAGTGTCCTGATTTCTATGGGATAGTTTACATCGACGGTGAATAGTAAAGATTGGTTGTCACACATAAGTGTTGGCCTACTCGTAAGAGATGCGGGTGCCGGTAAGCCCCGTAATCCAATCAAAATACTGTTCAGTTCGTACGGTGAGTATCCTCTAGAAGTCCGGGTGCGACAAATGGTATCAGAGCCTGTCTGCCTGTAGGATCCCTTTTACTGGTCCAGGTTGAGTCTAGAAACTATTTTTGTAGCTATATAGGAAAAATGAAACGTGAGAGTAGGAATTCTGCCATTTTTCTTCTTACCCCACCCACCCACCCTTTTCTGGTAAGGAAGTGCAACGTTGTTTTCCCTTCTCACCTAAACTTTCAAGTTAGGATGTCACGGATCCTGGTTTCTCTAGGATAGTTATATCTACTAGACCATAGGAATGGAGGTGGTTGTGACATGATTTATCATGTTGCCTACTCATGATTGAAAACGGAGGCGTGTAAGCCCCGGAAGCAAATCCTCTATCCCTTAAGCAGTAGATATTGATCCTTTAGAAGCTCGGATGGGTTTTTCCGTAGTACCTCAGGAGTTTTGGTCTCGTGTTTCCCGTTGTTGCTTCGATATCCTGTTCTTCTCGACATCCTTTTCGTCCGTTGAAACCTTGTTGTTGCTTTCCACTTCAGTTCTCTACCGGCGTCTAATCAAAACTTCCCCGGTCATCTGCAGATGGATCTCAGGTTCTTCCCGCAGGTGGTTCGGATGACTCGTTGCGAGAGCACTGCCGGTTATCCGGAGATGCTGAGAGACATGGTCACTTATCTGGGGTTCCGTTGGGCACCAGAGTACCAGGTCTACGAGCAGCAGCGAGAGTTTGACCAGACCTACTACCAGGCTATCGTCTACATTCTGTCAGATGATGGCATGAGCGTCGTCCACCGCTACGAGGCAGTAGGTTCCACAGTGGATATGGCCGTGCAGCAGGCAGCTTATGTGAGTCTCACCGTCCTTCGTGCTGACTACTGGGGATTTAACGATTCTATCTATCGCCACATCCCCCGTGGTTACATCACTTCGCAGGGAGCTCACTTCACCCTCTACGACAACCTGGATGTCTACGAGCATGATAACACCAGGCTGCACACCACCGCTCAGTTTGTGAGGCACAGTGACGCCGTTGCCACCACACTTTCTCAGGAGTTGGCTTCAGTCAGAGAGCAGCTCTACCTTGCTTTGACTCGTCTGGCGACGTACACCACAGACTTTGTTGGAGATGAGCGCTTTGCACGTTTCGATCAGCCAGTGGGTCGTCGTCTGCCAGATGCTGGAGGTTACGAGCCGATCAGAGGTCCACTCCTCAACCTCGGAGCTGGTTACACTGGGATTCCACGCTTTTGAGCACAGGGAGTCGACGCTATGTACTTCACCACACCTAGAGTCGCTCTCAGGCCACGTCATATCTATGTGGATCATCGATCTACCTACTTTCGTGGGCCTCCTCCTCACCGTACCCCTCGTCGTACTACTCACCGCCGTCCTGCGTGATGAGCATGGGAGTACCGATGTATCCATTCATAGCTATGTTTAGTTATCCTTTGGCTTTCGAACCATGTAATGGTGTGTTGGATATTCTGATGTATTTGAACATGTGATGATGTACCTGTTGGTTATCTATTCATGCGTCGGAATAATCTCTCTTTCGGTTACCAAGTCTATCCTTTTCTATTGTTGTGCTAAAATGCATGTCTATTCAGGATGCCGCCAACAAGGAGCAACCCGCCTGAGCCACCTCCGATCACGGAGCTGTTGACTCAGATGACTCAGGTCGTGACTCAGATGGCCCTGATCCAGGCTAACCAGCACAACAACCAGAATGCTCCGCGAGTCAGCATCAAGGAGTTTCTGAGTCTGGGGCCGAGAGCTTTCGTGGCAACACGGGAGCCTCTGGATGCTGATGACTGGATCAGGGAGATGGCCAGGGCTCTAGACATTGCTCACGTTGCCGAGGAGGACAAAGTCAAGTATGCCACCTACCTACTGAAGGGTCAGGCAGCTACCTGGTGGGAGAACTATCAGACCATGAGAGCTGGATACCCAATCACCTGGGGCTGTTTCAAGGATGCCTTCCTGAAGCACCACATCCCAGATGGTCTCATGGAAAGGATGCGTGAAGAGTTCTGCTCTCTCAAGCAGGGCAAGCTGGACGTCATTGGCTACCAGAATGAGTTCAATCGCCTCGCTCGTTATGCTGGTGATGAGGTGTCCACTGAGGCCAAGAAGATGGCAAGGTTCCGCCGAGGTTTTAACCCGGAACTCAAGTACGCCCTCACCAACATTAAGTGCAAAGACTTCGAGGAGCTCGTGAACACCGCGCTCAATGAGGAAAATGGGCGCAAGGCATTCGAGGAGTCCCGCAAGCACTCGCGTGAGGGTGGTTCCTCCTCCAACATGACCACCCCTCCGCAGAAGCGCCGTATCTGGGTGCCAAATGGTGCTGTCACTAGGGCTCCATATGCCCAAGCTTCTCAAGGCTTCGCTTCCCGCCCACCCAACCCAGCTCAGATGCAGGCTCAGAGGTTCTCAATGGGACAGCCAAGTCCAGATGCACCTTGTGTCGTCACTTGCTACAAATGCAAGCAGACTGGGCACTATGCTGATAAGTGCACTCAGAGGCAGCTACCTCTACCACCTCCTCGCCCCAACACCAACCAGGCAATGGTTCGTGCTCCCCCGGCTAAAGCCTTCAACTCCAACAACAGGCCTGTCGGGAGGACCGCGAGGGTGAATCATATCAAGGCCGACAAAGCTGAGGAAGCTGCTGACGTCGTTCTCGGTACATTCCCCGTAAACTCTAACCCAGCTAAAGTGTTGTTTGATACCGGAGCATCGCATTCTTTCGTGTCAAAGATCTTTGCGACAACAGTTAAAATACCTTTTGTTGGTTTGGGTTCCCCGCTAGTAGTAAACTCCCCTGGAGCAACTATGCAAACTTCCAAGATCAGTCATGAGAATCAGATTCTAATTGGAGGTCACATATTCCTTGCTTCCCTCATTCTGCTTGGCAATTCTGACATTGATGTCATTCTTGGCATGGATTGGTTGAAGGCCAATAAAGCTACGATTGATTGTGCTCAGAAGTCAATAACTCTGTTCCACCCTTCTGGCCAGATAGTCTATTCTCCAAATGAATCAAGTTCTGTTCAGCTGTACACCCTCGATGCTAAACCTCTACCTCTATTCGAAAATGTTCCGGTGGTTTGTGAATTCCCTGACGTCTTTCCAGAAGAGTTGCCAGGGATGCCTCCGGACAGAGCAGTTGAGTTCGTGATCGAGCTTGAACCAGGTACTGCTCCAATCTCTAAGCATCCATACAAGATAGCTCCTCCTAAACTGAAATTGTTGAAGGAGCAAATCGATATGTACATGGAGAAAGGTTACATTCAACCTAGTTCCTCCGCTTGGGGTTGCCCAACTCTGTTCGTTGCCAAGAAGGATCAAACAAAGAGACTCGTGGTTGACTATCGTCCTCTCAACGAGAAAACCATTAAAACAAGTATCCAATTCCTCGTATCGATGATCTTTTTGATCAACTTGCTGGAGCCTCAATATTCTCAAAGTTGGACTTGAGGATGGGTTACCATCAAATAAAGATCAGAAAGGAAGATATTCCAAAAACAGCTTTCACCACTCGTTACGGTCTATATGAATACACCGTCATGTCCTTTGGTCTCACCAATGCACCGGCGACATTCTCAAGACTAATGAATTCTGTCTTCCATGAATACCTCGACAAGTTCGTTGTGGTATATCTTGATGACATTCTGGTCTACTCAAAATCTGAGGAAGAGCATGGAGAACACCTTCGTCTCACTCTCATGAAACTTCGCGAGCATCGTCTATATGCCAAGTTCTCTAAATGTGAGTTCTGGATTCTAGAAGTTGCTTACCTTGGTCATGTCATCTCTGCCAAGGGCATAGCCATTGATCCAGAAAAGGTTAAAGCAATTGTTGATTGGAAACCTCCTAAGACGGTAAAACAAGTTAGAAGCTTTCTAGGCTTGGCTAGCTATTGCCGTCGTTTCGTCCAAAACTTTTCCAAGATTGCCAAACCTCTCACTGATCTCACCAAGAAGGACAAGAAGTTCGTTTGGTCTCCACAATGTGATGAAATTTTCAATCTCCTGAAGACTAAACTCACTTCTACCCCAGTTCTGGTTGGCCCAGATACTACCAAACCTTTCCAGATATTCTGCGATGCATCTCTCCAAGGTCTAGGTGCAGTTCTTATGCAAGAACGTCAAGTTGTGGCTTATGCTTCCCGTCAGTTGAATCCACATGAGCAAAACTATCCCACACATGATCTTGAACTTGCAGCAGTTGTGTTTGCCCTCAAGAAATGGAGGCAATACTTGTTGGGTAATCGCACTGAAATCTTTTCCGATCATAAGAGTCTGAAATACATCTTCACTCAACCAGATCTAAACCTCAGGCAAAGGAGATGGATTGAAAAGATTAAGGACTTTGATCTCACCATTTCTTACACTCCAGGCAAGGCTAATGTTATGGCCGATGCTCTCAGTCGCAAGTCGTATTGCAATAATCTCATGATCATGGAAAGCCAACCTCCACTTCATGAAGAATTCTAGAAGCTGAACCTTGGTCTTGTTCCTCAAGGCTACCTTGCTAGCTTGACAGCCAGTCCAACTCTCGAGGACAAGATTCGTTCTGAACAACTTTGTGACGCTGAAATCAAGAAGATGGTTGAACACATCAAAGAAGGCAAGGAGAAATTCAAGTCCTTCTCAGTTGATGACAAAGGAACTGTGTTCTTTGAAGGACGCATTGCAGTTCCTCAAGTTCAAAGTCTCAAAGATGTCATTCTCAAGGAGGCTCATGAAACTCCTCTCTCCATTCACCCTGGAAGTACAAAGATGTACCAGGATCTCAAGACACTGTATTGGTGGCCTGGCATGAAACGTGAAATTGCTCAATACGTTTCTGAATGCGACGTTTGTCAACGTGTTAAGGCAGTCCATCAGAAAACAGCCGGTCTACTCCAACCTCTCAAAATTCCTGAGTGGAAGTGGGACATGATTGAAATGGACTTCGTCACTGGTTTTCCAAAGTCCAAGAAGGGCAACGATGCAATCTTCGTTGTAATTGATCGTCTCACTAAAGTAGCTCACTTCTTTGCTGTCAAAGAAACAATCTCAGCTAGCCAGTTAGCAGAACTATACACAGCAAAGATTGTTCCTCTTCATGGTGTTCCATTGGAAATAAGCTCAGACCGTGGGAGCATATTCACTTCTCATTTCTGGAAGAGTTTCCAAGATGCATTGGGCACTAAACTTCTGTTCAGCACAGCTTATCACCCTCAGTCTCAGGGGAAAGTCGAAAGAGTCAATCAGATTCTCGAGGATATGCTCAGAGCATGTGGTATCTCCTTTGGCATGAAATGGGAGGATTGCCTTCCATATGCTGAATTCTCCTACAACAACAGCTACCAGGCAAGCCTAGGCATGGCACCATTTGAGGCACTCTATGGCCGCAGATGCAGGAGTCCAATCAATTGGTCTGGAGCTGGTGAACGTTCACTCTTAGGCCCTGACATTGTTAAGGAAGCCGAGGAGAAAGTTCGTATCATTCGTGACAATCTCAAGATTGCTCAGTCTCGTCAGAAAAGCTACTATGACAGCAAGCACAGGGATATGATCTATGCACCTGGTGACAAAGCATATCTCCGTGTAACTCCCCTCAGAGGCACTCATCGTTTCGGTGTGAAAGGAAAGCTTGCACCAAGATACATTGGTCCTTTCAACATTCTCTCAAGGCGTGCGGAAAATGCCTATCGTCTTGAACTTCCAGAAAAACTATCCAAGGTGCACGATGTGTTCCACGTGTCACAGCTCAAGAAGTGTTTCAAAGATCCAGATCGTGCAGTTGATCATGATTCCATTGAACTGCAAGATGATCTATCTTATGAGGAGCACCCTGTTCGTATTCTCGATGAGACCGAGCGTAAGACTCGCAACAAGAGCACCAAGTTCTTGAAAGTGCAGTGGTCGCATCATTCCGATAAAGAGGCAACGTGGGAGACCGAAGAGGATCTTCGTAAGAAGTATCCGGACCTTTTCCTTTCTCAGTAGGAATCTCGGGGCGCGATTCCTTCAAGGGGGGGCGTTTTGTAACATCCCAAGTATGAAAACTCCCTTTAGAATGTTTGTTTCATGTTTATTAAAGTATTGCATCATGTCATCATTTTGTTTCCATTGGTTTTCATTTTGTTTGCATTTGTTTCTTATTTGTTGCATCTGTTTTTCCCTGTTTTCACAATTCAAATTTAAACTTTATTCAAACAATTGTTTCATACTTGCTCTGTTACAACATTTTAAATAAAAATCTCAAATAAAAACAACCAATTTGTTTTCATTTTATTCCATAGTGATCACTTATTAAATTGATGGTTTTAATCAATCATTTAAATTCCAAATCACATTTAAAATTCAAATCAAAGCATCACACAGCAACCAATTTGAATTCATGCAAATTATAAAACAATTTTGATCAATGGTTTATAATTAACATAGGGGTCACACTATTTAAAAGTTTGTTTTTATTAATGTTCATTTAATAAAGAAATTCATCCAAATTTGGTTTAAACACAAACAACAATCAAATTTCAAACTTGTTGAAAATAAAACTTAGCATTTGTTTGCTAATGGCCTAATTAACCTACCCTATTTTTTTCAAATTTTTTACTAACTTACAACCTATCAAATTCATCCATTTCCTTTTTCAGCAAAAAAAAAAAACAGGAGAAAGAAAATTTTTAAAAAGGAATTTTTGGCGCCAGGAGGAGTGGGCTGCGCCTAGCCCACTTCCTTTCTCTCCCGCGCAGCGCAGCCCAGCCCGTTACTCACTCAACTTACCGGTTCGTTTTTTTTTCTGTTCTAATCGGTCGTCCCCTCCGTGTACGGCGCCCATCCGGCCGTGCCACGGCGGCAACCCCGCGAGCAGACGGCGATCCCGCCCCCGTACCCCCTATATAGCTTGCCCTAGGGAAGCGCCGCCAACCCTAACCCCTAGGTTTCCTGTTCCCCCTCGAGCTCCGCCGCCGCTCCCTCTCTCTCGGCCACCTCCCACTCTCTGTCACCCCTCGCCGGAGACGAGCGCTCTGAATCCGCCATGGCAGCAACCACCTCGCAACACCACTCACCCACCTAGCTTCAGAACTCGAACCCCCACGGTCCCCTCTCCCGTTTGGACACCAGCACCACCTCGGGGAGCCGCTGTGGCCTCGCCGCCGTCCACTGACTGCCGCGGTTTCCACCTTGCCGCCGGCAACCTCTGCCCCCACGGTGAGCTTCCAACGTGCCTCCTCCCTCTCTGTTGTTCACAATCACCACCGCACCCGTGCACGTCCACAACACCCACTCGCACGCAACGCTTCCATCCACCGCGGTGATCGCCGCCGGTGACCATGTTTCTGTCAGGTTGCAGTCAAGCGCGCGCATCGAATTTCAGTTAGGCGTTGGATCTGAACAATACCTTGCACTCGCCCTCGTTACTGACAAAACTGAAACCACAGCGCAGTGGTAGCACTGCTCTGTCGCGCGCGCGAGGGCCTGGGTTCGATCCCTCGGCTCCGCAAATAAAACCCATTTTTTCGCACAGGCGCTGACAGGGTGGCCCCCCTATCAGCCACACTGTGGCCACGCAAGCACCCCTTGGTACCTGGGCCCTCTGTCAGTGGCTGTGTACAGCCACTGCAGAGTAACAAAAGTTTTTTTAATTTTTCTGTTTTAATTTTCAGCCCTTAAAAATTACAGATTAGTCCTCTGTTTTAAATTGATAATAACTTTCAAAATATAACTCTAAATAACAAAAGTAAAATATGTTTATTGTTCTAAATTAAATTTTCTATCCAACTATGCCATTTGTGTACTGTTTTGAATTTTCAAAATGCAATTCAAATTTGAATTCAAATAATTCAATTGTAATTTGCTAAATTGCATAACTAAATCATAATAAATCCAAATCATGCAAATAAAATATGTTTTCAATGATATTTCAAATAACCTATTCAAATATAAATTTTGTTTCATGGTTTGAATAATTTAACTTGCCTAAATAATTTAAACCTTAATTAAATCATTTAAAATTGCTAAAATCATAACTTGCTCAATTTAAATTATTTTTGAACATGCAAAATATGTTTTCAAACCACCAAAGTATAAACTTTTCAAATGTGAATTTGAAATTATGTTTTGAGCAAATAAAATTCAAATAAAATTCATGCTTGTTTTAAATTCATTTAAAACTTGTTTAATATTGTCTAAGTCATAATAAATTCATCCAAATTCCTTTTTCAATATTTGAAACATGTAATCCACCCAAAATTTCATGATCTTTTCAAATATGAATTTTGTTATCTATTTTGCACAAACTACGTTGGTGAAAACAACAAATACTTGTGTGTCACCTTTAAGGAACCAAAAATTCCTTAACTTAATAATAAAATTCTAAATTGCTAAACCTCATTTCCAATTGGTTCTATTGTTGTTATTTTGTTGTTTTCCTCATCCATGCATCATACTAATCCACCTTCACCTGTTGATTAGTTGGAAAACAAATAATCTAACCAAAATCCATGGGCTTTTCATATGCAACTCAAAATTGCATAGGTGTCCATTTAAATTGTGTTACCATGTCAATTAGTTTATGTTGATGCATCTATTAACTTGACATGCATCATCCCATGATTGTGCACTATGCCATGATATTGATTGTTTATTTTCCTGTATTGTTTGTTTTCTTCTTCTCGGATAGACGACGACGTTGAGACCGACGATCTTTACGACACCCCTTCTGAGGATCTAGCTCAGTACCCGGCTACTGAGTTTGCAGGCAAGTTATCACTCACATGAACCATTGTGTTCCTTTAAACATTGGTTACCGATACTTTCCGTTGTCTATATTTGCTAGCCCTATGTATCGTTGCTTCTGTTACGAACCTATCACATGATACCCTGAACCCTGATATTGCCTCACCTCCACTCCCATCACCCCTTGGTTGAGCCTGTGTCTTACTAGCATGCTTAGGGTTGTTTTGCTCGAGTCTGTTATCAGTTACTTTCTGTTATCATATTCTATTATATTCTGGGGCTCGATGTTAAACAACAACCTGTTAATTTGAGATAATAATAATTTGCTGATAAGGCACCGGCAGGAGGCCCGGCGTGGTTTTGAGGCCTGCTAGTGTCGACCCTAATAGGAAAAGGGTCTTGTCTACTGATCCATGATGAGCGCACTGTCCGCATGTGGGAAGCGTGTATGGGCGCCCCCCTCAATTTGATTCGATTCGCATCTCGTCCAAATCACCACACTTAGTTCGGGCTTTCCATTTGATGCACGCATATGCAGGTACGAACCCGAGGCCAGGGTGGAACTTTTGTAGTCGGCATTTAGGGCATCGTGGTCTTCTAGTGCTATGAGGGTCCCCTTTTCTTCATGGGGCTCGATTAGCCGTGCACGCACAGCACGTGGTGCTTTGGGCTTGATGCGAAGAAGAGTTGAGTTGTGTAGAGTGCCTTGCTTGGTGGAAGTGCATTTCCATCCTGGCGGGATATTCTTACGTGTACGGCCAAATTGGTGCACCCCTGCAGGGATAAATATTCTCGAGAAGCCGTGTTTTCCGCGGTTATGGTTGACTTGGTGAAAGTACTGGCTAACAAGTACTCAGAACAACTTACACCTAACTAATGATAACTTGACTAGTAATAGGCTCATTGACACAACAATTTGATCCATCATTAATCCAACTGTGTGAGTTATCCTCGGATTGCTTCTTTGGATAAGGGGCGAGATCCAGGATGGGTTTGTTTGGTGGTTAGCTATAGTTGGTTACGATACGCTATCTTATCTCTTTCTGTTAGACCGGAAGTTGTAGTATGTTCTGTAGTTGGTTAGTGCAGCCAGTTGCAGCATCTTTTATATCCCTTTCTTCCGTTGAACCCAAGGCATCTGTGCTTGGTGTTGACGGGCTACACTTTGGTGAACTGTGAGTCTTGCTTGCCAGTACGTTGATGTACTGACCCCTTTGGGGCTGTGGTTTCCGCAGACTACGCTTACGAGGATCCCCGTGACGGCTACTACGTGGAGTTTGACGAGGCTGCTGACGAGTAGGTAGCGGACCCGGGCAGGATCCGAGACATCGTGGATGGGCTCCGTTTTCTTTTCATTCCCGGCTTCTTAAGCCTATTTGGATTTGTCTGTACTCATACCCTTTGAATGCTTCCGCTGAGATGTAATGATGTTATGTTGGGACATGTGTCCTCTGGATGATTGTATTTGCTATTCTCTGCCCTAATGAGGGCCAGTTGCAACTTATTTCAATCTTTTGTGTCTTAGAGATTTGTTGTGTTATCATCTTGTTCAAAGCCGTTGACGTACCATGTGTGTATGGTATGAAGTACGTCAATGGTAGTGTCCTGATTTCTATGGGATAGTTTACATCGACGGTGAATAGTAAAGATTGGTTGTCACACATAAGTGTTGGCCTACTCGTAAGAGATGCGGGTGCCGGTAAGCCCCGTAATCCAATCAAAATACTGTTCAGTTCGTACGGTGAGTATCCTCTAGAAGTCCGGGTGCGACAGTACCTTTGACATCCGTCACACCTTGCCACCAAACGCTCCGCATCTGCTAGGGCCGTGAGCCAGAAGAATCCATGTCGATAAGCTTTGGCCACAAGGGATCTTGTGGATGCATGATGCCCACAATCGCCTTCGTGAATCTCCTTGAGAACCTGTCGGCCTTCTTCTGGTGCTACACAGCGCAAAAACACTCCTGCTGCACTTCTCTTGTATAACTCCCCATTGATGATAGAATAACCTTTTGCTCGCCTCAAAACTTGTCTTGCTAATACCTCCTGCTGTGGTAACTCGCCCCGTGATAGGTAGGCCAAGAACGGCTCTGTCCACTCGGGAACAGCGCGCACTGTGGCCACGAGCTCCAAATCCGGGTCTTGATTTGCCAGTTCTTCCTCAGACTTGGTTTTAACTGATGGTCGCCATAGTTCATCCAGGAAAACATTGGGTGGAACCGGCTCTCTACGCGAGCCGAGTCTGGCGAGTGCATCCGCTGCCTCGTTTTTTCTTCTGTCTATGTGCTCCACCTCATACCCGGAAAAACATCCGGCAACTCTATGAACTTCTCTGCGGTATGCTGCCATAGTTGCGTCTTTTCTATCCCATGTTCCTGAGACCTGTTGTACCACAAGGTCCGAATCTCCGAAGCATCGTATCCTCTTAATGTTCATCTCCTTGGCTACCTTTAAGCCATGCAATAGGGCCTCATACTCGGCCATGTTGTTGGAACAATCAAAGTGAATATGTAGCACGTAACTCAATTTGTCTCCTTTGGGTGATGTTAGCACCACTCCAGCTCCTGATCCCTCGTATTGCTTGGATCCATCGAAGTGCATGATCCAAGACTCGGAGTTTGGAGCCATGGTGGGCATGCCTGTGTGCGTCCAATCGTTAACGAAATCGACCAGAGCCTGAGATTTGATTGCTGACCTGGGCTCGTAGTTGATGTGATAATCCCCCATCTCTATCGCCCATTTGGCTATTCTTCCTGTTGCATCCGAGTTTCTGATGATATCCGACATCGGTATCAAACTAACCACTGTTATGGGGTGTTCCTGGAAATACGGCTTCAGTTTCCGGCTGGCCATAAAGACCCCGAAAACCAGCTTTTGCCAATGCGGATAGCGCTGCTTTGCCTCTGATAATACTTCGCTGACGTAATAGACCGGTCTCTGAACCGGGTAACCTTTCCCATCCTCTTTACGTTCCACAACAACTACCGCACTAACGGCTCGGGGTCCAGCTGCTACATATAGCAACATAGGCTCTTTAGGACCCGGGGCCGCTAGGACTGGTGCTTCAGATAACTGCTTCTTTAGTGCCTCGAACGCCTCATCCGCCTCCTGATCCCACACGAATTTATCGGACTTCTTCAAGAGCCGGTACAAGGGTATTGCTTTTTCTCCGAGTCTGGATATAAATCGGCTCAAGGCTGCTACATAGCCCGTGAGCTTTTGAACATGCTTCAAATTTTCCGGCTTTTTCAGACTTTGGATAGCTTTGATTTTATCCGGGTTTGCCTCAATTCCTCTCTCGGAAACGATAAAGCCGAGTAATTTCCTAGCTGGAACTCCGAACACGCACTTTGTCGGGTTAAGCTTCATCTGATACCTCCTCAAGTTCTTGAACGTTTCCTTTAGATCATCGATAAATGTCTCCGCCTTCCTGGTCTTGATAACCACATCATCCACATAAGCGTGGACGTTGCGTCCAATTTGGTCCTCGAAGCACTTCTGAATACACCGTTGATAAGTTGCGCCAGCGTTCTTCAACCCAAATGTCATGGTTTTGTAACAGAAGGCCCCAAAAGGGGTTATAAATGATGTTTTCTCCCAATCCTCCCTCTTGAGCTTGATCTGATGATACCCGGAATATGCGTCCAGAAAGCATAATAGGTCACTTCCAGCCACTGCGTCTATGATCTGATCTATCCTCGGTAGCGCGAACGGATCCTTTGGGCAATGCTTGTTAAGACTCGTGTAATCAATGCACATCCTCCACTCATTGGTCTTTTTCATTACGAGAACCGGATTCGCTAACCAGTCCGGGTGAAATACTTCCATGATAAAGCCGGCTGTTAGCAAACGAGCAATTTCTTCTCCTATTGCTTTCCTTCTTTCCTCATTCATCTTCCTCAAGCCCTGCTTCACAGGCCTGGACTTGGGATCTACGTGCAAACTGTGCTCTGCCAATTCTGTGGGGATACCCGGCATGTCGCTAGGCGTCCAGGCGAACACATCCGCATTTGAACGGATAAACTCCACAAGTGCCTTCTCCTGCTTGCTGTCCAAGTTAGACCCTATAGCAAACTGCTTAGAGGGATCACCTTCAACAAAAGCTATCATCTTGGTGTCCTGTGCTGCTTTGAATTTTGCTCTCTCATCTTCGGTATTCGGCCTTTTCAATGCTGTTCTGTCATCCGGGTCTACTTGAGACCGGTAATACTTGAGTTCCTCTTTTCTGCAAGCCTGCTCAGCCATTACTGAATCTCCTTCATCGCACTCAGCCGCTATATCCCGGCTTCCATGTATGGTGATGGTCTGCTTAGGACCCGGGATTTTTAGCTGTAGATACACATAACACGGCCTAGCCATGAATTTAGCATAAGCCGGCCTTCCGAACAGCGCGTGATAAGGACTGCGCAACTTGACCACCTCGAAAGTGAGCCACTCAACTCGATAATTGTCCTTTGACTCTCCAAAAGCTACCTCCAATGCGATTTTTCCCTCGGGGCATGCTGAGTGACCCGGCACTATCCCATGAAAAATTGTTGAGATTTTCTGTAGCTGAGACTCCTTGAGACCCATGCGTAAAAAGGTTTCCCAATATAAGATATTGATGCTACTTCCACCGTCCATTAGGACCTTTTTCAACTCATAACCATTAACTTGTGGTGAGACTACCAACGCCAAGGCTCCCGGGTGTTCTATCCTTTCCGGGTGATCTCTTCTGCTCCATGTTACATCCTGTTCTGACCATCTCAGGTATCCCGGAACAGCCGAGGAAACCGAGTTTACCGCTCGTTTTAGTGTCTTTTTATCCCTGTTAGAAGTTCCTGTAGTATGCACATGATATTGTCCTCTTGAATCGTAAGTACGTACCATGCCGATGAAGACGCTGATCCGGCCGATTGTCACGATAGATCCGGATTCGAGGTGATCCGACTCTGGCCCCCAGCCGGAATCGTCCACCATCTTCTCTCCTTCGGAGTCGGTGTAGATCTCGCCGATGACAAGGTTCTCCATGTTCTTCCGAGCTTCTCCCGTGATGTAAACACCTTTGGACGCAGGCCCCACGGTGGGCGCCAACTATCGTGGGATAGTCACGGCAGACGTTACCGGGGGTAACTTATCTTGGGGCAAGACGACACTGGTGTTTGGGAGAGGGTTTAGCTCAGAGGAAAACATGATGATATGCGATCTGGTAACCGGCAAGCAAGTCGCCGAGTCTCCGATCTTGATATGTTAATCTCAACTCTCGTGTTACACTGGATACTCGATACCTAGCGATATTGCTCGAACTCTTGGATCTCTCTAAACTAGACCTAGGGGCCGGCTTATAAAGCACCCGGACCCCCTCGCTTGCCCTCCAAGGCGCACCCTGAATCCTACCTGGACACCGCATACAGAACCCTAACTTTCCTTACCGTAACCCACAATCCGGGTTACCAGGCCTACAAACTTGGGCCTTCTAAAAGTTCCTTTATCCTTAGCCGGATCTCACGCAGTGTGCTTTGGGCCGAGTTACACCTTGGCGTTGGCCTACCGGGTTATCATCCCTCCATCACATCACGTGCTTCATCGTCCTTTGTGAGTTCTTCCTTGGCATTCGCCCTCACTTGGGATAGTGGAAGCACATCTTTTTCTTGAAGACGCTCAGGTAGAAGGTGCCCAAGGGACAGAAGGGGCCCGGGGATCTCTGTGCCATAGGGGGATTCGGGATCCAGGTTCTGAATGATATCGACTACTTCAAGATGAAGTTCATCGACTCCGTTCAAAACTGGCGAAGAAGGTGGCTCTACATCTAGGACACGGCGCCGAACGACGTCCCAGAATTCAACCCTCACGCCATCCTGACCCGGAAGAATTCCTGGGGCCATTGGATGACGAACTAAGAAGTTGTCGTGGGATAATCACGGCAGATGTTACCAGGGGTAACTGATCTTGGGGCAAGTCGACACAGGCGTTTGGGAGAGGGTTTAGCTCAAGGGAAGGCATGGTGCAATTTGATCTGATAGCCGGCAATCGAAGTCGCCGGATCTCTATTCTCGATATGATAACTCGATTATGGTTTACACTAGATGCTCGATATGGCGCGATATTGCTAGGGTTCTTAGATCTCTGTCTAAACTATATCCGGGGGTCGGTTTATAAAGCACCCGTACCCCCTGGCTTGTTCTACAAGGCGTATCCTGAATCCTACCCGGACACGGCGCACTAACCCTAACTTTCCTTTACAGTAACCCACAATCCGGGTCATTGGGCCTACAAGCTTGGGCCTTCACAAGTTCCCTATCCTTAACCGGATCCTGCACATCATCCCTTGAGCCGGGTTATTCCTTGGAGCTTGGCCTACCGGGTTAGCATCCCCCTGTCAGTAGTCCCCAGAATAGCCTGGGCTTCACGGATCTCCTTGAAGCGCTTGCTATTCCCTGCAAAGATATCGATCATACGGGTATATGAAGATCGGGTTAAGCTGTTTTGATATTCAGCTAGGCCTTGCTCCTTGGCGGCCATGTAATAACCCCAGCTTTCCCTCCAAACACCTTGGTTCAAACTTCTGGGTCCAAACCATAATAACAATACCAAGATCCTATGCTCGATAACCAATCCCATCATCACGGGACGAATCCCCTTCTTCCTTTTATCCGGATGCTTTGCTCAATACTTGGCGCACATCTCGCAGAAACTTTAAATAAATAGCCGTTTACCCCCACAATTCTCGGCTTCCACTCACTAAACCGAGCTTATCCATTTGCACTATAAAAAAGCCCCTTAGGAGTGACCCGAACCCTAACGGCTCATTTCCTCCATTCCATTCCTTTCCCCCTCTGAGCTCTCTTTCTCCCCGAGCGCCATCACGGAAATTCCGCGCTCGTCACCGGAACCCATCGCCCGGAGATTACGTTCCGCCACCGTTCGCCCCGCGCCGCCGCCAAGATCCGCCGGCGAATCCTCATCCGGCCCACCAAGAACCGCGAAGGGACACCAGGCCTGCGCCATCTGCCTCCGCAAGGCTTCCCTCAGATCTCCTCCGGTAAATCTTTTGCACCTACCAATTTGCCCTCGCAACCTTTGATTTTTTCCTCAGATTAAATCCAGATCGGCCCGCCTCGGATTTCTTGACTAGGCCGAATTAGAATACCCATAGTCTCTTCTAGCTCGCACAAAGGACGAAGCGCATGCTCCAATCCGCTCCCCTACTACCCACAATCATTATTCTTGCCACAAATCCAAAGATAAAACTTCCAATCTAGGCTCGAACTACCCAAATTTTCCGCCTTCGCATCAATCACCCGGCTAGACCATTCCTTTTCCGTTCCTTTTATTCACGTCTGGAACTTAAGCCGCCGTCCATTGTATTCAAAAGGCTCCTTCATCATTTAGATCCCATGAATTTCACCACAATGCCTGATACCCGGAAACTTTCAAACTTTGCTCTGCAGGCTAACACCCGGGCCTCCCGTAACTTTTCATACCTCAATATTATCCGGCCTATACTTAGCCGGCTCGCAACTTTCATGTCTTAATTTCCTTCTTACCTTGTACTCTGCAGGTCAGCCATATGGCTCCCAAGAAACAGGGGAAGACCCCAACCAAGGCCAAGGCCACCAACACCATTTCCGCCAACTGGGCGCGGTCTATGGTCACAAAGGCCAAGTTGGAGGAGCTGGTGGAACTGGGAATTCTTCCTCCTCAGGAAAATATCCAATGGAGGGTACCGGGTAAGGAGACCCGGCCCACCCCTACAAAAGATGAGGTAATCTGTTTCGTGGATCATGTGACCCGGGGTTTTCGACCACCGGGTCACCCCTTTTTCCGTGACATACTTAGCCACTACGGCCTTCGTGTCTTTGATATCGGACCCAACTCTGTGCTAAATATTTCCCATTTTATTGTCCTTTCCGAATCCTACTTGTGCACTCCGCCAAGTCTAGCTCTTTTTATTGAGCTTTTTCAATGCAATCCATGCCGCGAAAGCGGTGATGGGGCGCTTCTCACTTGCGGCGGGGTTTCGATCCAACGCCGCAAAAACTCTCTAATGCCACCCCTCACCCTCAATTCCCATGTCAAGCATTGGCAGCTCTCGTACTTCTACTGCCAGGACACTTCCCCACCCGGCCAAAAGAAACTGCCGGGTTACTCGGAGGGTCTTCTTGATATCTCTGATAAGTTTAGTGCCTTCGCCCCCAACTCGGATAGGGAGGCAATTCAACCCTTGCCAGCCAAAATTGCTACTCTTACAGCCCAGGGTCTCATCGGGCTCAATCTAGTAAAGACCTGGGTCGATTTTAGGATTCAGCCCAATTCCATCCGCACAAAGTTGATGTGCGAGTATTCAGGAGAACCTTCCGATCCGCTCCGATACTCCGATAACATCTTCGCACCTGGCGACACCCATAAAACCATCAAAGGTTTTTTGACGGAAAAGCTCGAGGTAATCCGTAACATATCCGGGTTAGAGCCCTTCACGCTTGAAAACCCCGCCCCTGAGGTAAAAGTCCGACTCTGAAACCCTTACTTTCATTCTTTCCACTTGATACAGTTGCTAACCTGCGCATTAACACCTTTCAGGCTGATGACGACTTTTGGAAAATCAACGCCTCCCCTAGCTCCGAAAGTCCAGAGGAGCAAGAGGCTGTTCACTCGGATGAAGGTACTCTTTGAATTCTATTTGGTTCCTTTGAACTCGTCATAACCCCTTCATTTTCAACCATGACTTTGATGATATTTCAGAACAAGAGGATGATGAGGAAGAAAACTCGGATGGCAAAGTAGAATCTGCCAGCGACGAGGACGAACCGGAACCGGCAATCAAAGTCGGATCCAAAAGAAAAGCTCAAGAAGCCACTTCCAAGGTTTCATATCCCCTCCTCGCATTCAATTCACATCACCTTAATGACATACCTGAGTTATCTTGACATTATTCCACTGGCCATTCTTGAAGGAGTCGCCCATGATCAAGCGTAGGTCAACTCGAAATAACCCGGGCGACAACGTCATCAACCCGGGTATTTCTTCGACTCCCACTCGGCGGGCTGGTAATTATTCTGTCTTTTCTCGACCGGCACATTCCCCTTGAACTATTCTTATATGACATCTAACCTGACAATTTTCAGCCTCTCCCGAGTCTGATGACGGGTTTCCTTGTGACTTCGCGGTGAACACCGGGTAAGATCCCCTTCCGGATGCTCTTCCACACTTCATCACCCTTTCCTGACCGCGTATTTTAACTGCTTCTTGATAACATTTACAGGGCCACGGTCGTTGTTAGCGACCAAGAGGGCATGGAAGACGAGGGCCCGGGTCAGGGGAGCCCGGCCGATAAGACTACTGCCGTGTCTGGCGGTGAAAAACAAACATCGCCGATTAAACCGGACGCCCAAGAAACCGAGTATCCAATTGCTTCCCATGCGAGCAAGAAGAAGAAAGCCACAACCTTGGGTGCCGAAGGAGTGTCGGATTCCAATGCACAAATGACCCGGGTTCCGCCTCCCTCTAAGAAGAAAACCTCTTCCCGGAATTCCCAAGGCCCCGGGTCTTCTGATACGGGTAAAGACACTTTTGATCAATTGATGAACACGCTCCTCACCATGAAGGCTTCAGAGGGCGATATTTTAGAGCGCATGGCTGCAGAGCACCAGGTAAAAGCGCTTGTCATCTCATATTGCATATCTAGTCCCCAAGTTCCGAGTATGACTTGCAAAAGTTATGCTTGGTACTTCACGCCAAATTTATCTTATCATAACATCCAACTAATGCTTGCCTTCCTTTCTACTTACAGGCACAGATAACTCGGTCCGATGAAACTTTACTGAAGACCGAACAACGTCTTCTTGCCGAGATAAAACGACGGGAAATCCTTGAGGATGACATGGAAACTTTGAAGAAGGATGTTTCCAAATATAAGAAGAAGTACCTCACCGCTCGGACCGACTTGAAGAATTTATCGGATCAAATCACCGACACTTACCAGATCTTACTCAGTAAGTTTTTGTCTGCCGACTAATTTCATGCTTCTTGTTATGCACCACTCTGGGTTACTGATACCTTCTTGCTTCTGTTTCAACAGCAGGTGCCAACCTTGCACCTCCAGAGGAAGATACTATTGCCAAGGCTAGGACCCTGAAGACTGTGCTCCGGACTTTCTTTGCCGGCACAAAATTTATATTGGACGCCATACATTGGCCCACAGAGGCCTATCCGGGTGAAGAGAATCTCGTCCAAGCCTGCTCCACTGTGCCTGGCTGGATTGAACTTTGGAAGCGTTCGTCCTGCCGTATTGGAATAACCCGGGCATTGACCTTGGCCAAAGCCTACTTTCCGAAGCTTGACCCGACGAAGATAATATCCGGGTTTCCGGAGTTCAAGGCGGATGGTGCCAAATTTACGCCTAAGGACTTCAAGGCCATTCAGTCAGCAGTGCGCCCCTCTGCTACCTCTTTAGCCGATAGCTTGGACCTGAATACGCTAATGGCTGCGTATGACGCCGATGGCAAAGTTATCACAGAGGAAGCACCCCCGCCCTTTGACCTCTTGGAGAAGTGGGCTGATCACTCGGCCAAAAAGAAGGAGGCAACTGCGAAGAGGGAGGCCGAGTTAAAATCAGGGCCATCCGCCTCTACACCGTCCGTCCTTCCACCTATCCGCCCTGGCGCGGTGAGTCCGGGTGGCTCTGCCAGGAAAGCTAAGCAGCAGGCCCAGGAGCAAGACCCGGAAGATCGCGCTCAGGAGGCCGAGTAGGGTGATGATGTCATAATACCTTAATCACGTGGGGCCTTTTCATTTGAACTATTTATCCTGCCAATGGTGCGCCTGTGCACTTCTGATACCAATGCCATAACTTGTAATGTACTTCTATTCGGTGACATATTTTTGCGGCTTTCCCTGCCTTTTGATAATCGTGCTATTTTGTCTGTTCTTTTGAACTTGTTCTTGATACCCAGCTTTCTTTTTAGCTCCCTTTGTAAGACTCGGTTTTCTGAGTACCAGGAGTTTTAATACGTGGGCTTTTTCTTTAAGTCCCCAAGACTCGGATGGTGAGGTTTTTCGAACTGCGATAGCCAAGTAGTTTGTTTCTGTTTCGAAGTCCCCCAGTCCCCATGACCCAAAGTCCGAGTAATGGGGGTGTGGCCTTTCTCAGAGAACAAATTATTTTTTACCGAGTCGCAAACCTAAAGCCATTCCATGTAAGTACTGAAGTTATGCTTGATAATTGTTGAGTTTCCGGCTTTTAGCCTTGTACTCTGCATAAACTTGTGGTTTAGATGACCCTTTTAACTATCTTGTACTGTAAGCCGGCTTTCGCGTGGATACCATGTTGTTACATCCATACGAGAACAGTGTCAGGCAAGTCCCATTGGGCTTCATGGCTGATTGTAACCGTAAGCGAACGAATCATGCCACTTTAGTGCGAGTCACATCGAGCTTAAGTAAGAAAAGTCAAGAAAAGTTGGCTTCTTTGCCCAGTCATAAGATTGCAGCCGTGCTCGTTTGCGAGTAATCGGCCCTTACAACTTATAGCTATCTATGCCGGGTCATTCGGGTTAGTGGCTGGTTACCGGAGCAACCAACCCCCAAGACCTACATGCAATCGATGCTTTTGATGATACTGAATTATCGATGTCGCAGGGATACTACTTACTTGTAATCAGGATGTAATGATATAGGACTTGATAACCATCTCTTTATTGATACTAGAAATTTTGGATCAGCAGGCCGCCTCATTAAAAACCTTCCAGTCCCCTTAGGTACCCTGGGTAGGAAAAGAGCGCGTCTGAAACCTGCTGCCCGTTACATTGTTTAGTTCCTCATAAGCACTGGTCCCGGTCTGGCTTGACCAATGCACATTCTCCATATGTTGGACCTTTTCCTGATGAGTACCGGGTTTGCTAGCCAACCCGGGTGGGGTGTTCCAATGACCTGGCTGGTTGTAAGCGGCCGTGTAGCTTCTTCCTTTACAGCGGGCCGCTTGGGGGAATCATCCTCGATTAAGGCCACCATTTTAGCATCTTGCGTTACCTTGGATTTTGTTCTTTCGCCTTCAGTACTCGGCCTTTTTGATGTGGCTATATCCTCCGGGTCTGCTTGAGACCGGTAATGCTTGAGTTCTTCTTTTCTACAGGCCTGCTCGGCCATTGCTGCATCTCCTTCGTCACATTCGGCTGCTATGTCTCGATTTCCATGTATGGTAATGGTCTTCTTGGGACCAGGGATTTTTAGCTGTAGATATACGTAACACGGCCTAGCCATGAATTTGGCATAAGCCGGCCTTCCAAATAGCGCGTGATAGGGGCTGCGCAATTTCACTACCTCAAAGGTGAGCCACTCAATTCGATAGTTATCCTTTGACTCTCCGAAAGCTACCTCCAACGCGATTTTTCCCTCGGGGCATGCTGAATGACCCGGCACTATCCCATGAAAAACTGTTGAGCTTTTTTGCAGTTGAGATTCCTTGAGACCCATGCGTAGGAAGGTTTCCCAATACAGTATATTGATGCTGCTTCCACCATCCATTAAAACCTTCTTCAGTTCGTACCCATTAACTTGCGGTGCGACTACTAGTGCCAAGACTCCTGGGTGTTCCACTCTTTCCGGGTGATCCCTTCTGCTCCATGTTACCTCCTGTTCTGACCATCTCAAGTATCTCGGGACGGCTAACGAAACTGAGTTGACCGCTTGCTTCAGTATCTTTTTGTCCTTGTTAGAGCCTCCTGTGGTATGCACATGATATTGACCCAATTGTTTGGGGTTGGCCTGGAAGCCTCCTGCCCCCCTTGGTTATTACTTTGATTTCCAGCCGCCGGGTTACCAGCTGGGGGTGGGCCGTTGCCCGGGTTTGCCCCTGGACCCGGTCCTCCTCCCCGCCCTGCACCTCGCATAGCTCTGTGCACTTCCTCATTTTTCCATCTTTGTAGATCGGCGCACTGTTCTAGGGAGTGGTTAGCTGGCCTGCCATTCCTGCTGTGCTTCGGACATGCCATCCTGAATATGTCCCAATTGTTACCCGGCCTTGGTGGACCTTGATAGTTTCCTCCATTGTGGTTACCTCCGTTGAAATTTCCTTCTGCTCTTGGCCTCGAAGACCCGGCTTCTGTGTTGGCGACAAACTCGGAACCTCCTTCGAAAGGACGCTTATTCTGGCTATTTCCATTGTTACCTGATGCTGATCCGTTGCCGGTTCTTCCATTACTGTTTGTGCTTGCTTTTGCCTTCTTGTCATCAGCTTCTTCTTCTGTAGTATCTGTCGCAGCGTGTTTGTTGCACGCGTCCATCAATTCTCCCATTGTGACTTCCGACACATTTCGACTGGACTTCATGCGAGTTAACTTTTGCACCAAAGGTATATACTTGCATGTTTTTGCCATGGCCTGTAGTGCATCCTTGGGCTGGATATCCGTGGATGAGTGAAGTATCTCCATAACCCGGCGCACCCAACTGCGCGCCGATTCTCCCTTCTTCTGGACGCATCGCTCTAGATCATCAATAGTGAATAATTTCCTGCAGGTCCCGTGAAAGTGTTTGATAAACGCGGTCTTCAATTCCTCCCAAGACTTGATCGATCCCTCTGGTAGATTGGTGAACCACAATTTTGCTGCTCCTTCCGACATCATCAGATACATGAACTTGGCTTGGAGGTTCTCGGACGCGTTGCGGATTGACATTGCCATCTCGTAACTGCTTAGCCATGTTTCGGGATCCATGGTTGGCTCATAATTCACTACTTTCCCTGGCTCTTTGAATTTTTCCGGGTAAGGTTCAGCTCTAATATTGTCCGAGAGACACTTGGGTCCCGCAAGAATGGTTGAAGCCGGCCTTGCTCTAGAAACGTGTGATGCCGCGGGGGGCGCGTCTGGGCGCGGTGCTGCGGGAGGTCCATGCGCTGCAGACCCGGCCGCGGCCCTCCTAGCCCTAGAACTGTCCACGACGGCCTGTGCTGCTGATGCTGCCTGAGCGCGGGGAGGAGGCGGCATTTGCTGCTGCTCTTCCCTCCGCCGCGCTGAACTTGTTTGTATATTCCCTTGCTGCTGGCTGACGTATGGCGTCCCGTGCATACCGCTTCTGTGATCCGGGTAATTGGCTTGCTGTGCCACCGCAGTGTGCAACAGCTCGATGGCTTGCCGAGTCTTCTCTGCATGGGGCGACTCTCCCACAGGTATTTGATTCAATGCGAGTGTCGCCGCATATACGTTGTCCATAGGATTATTGTAGTGGCCGGCTGGCGTGCGGAATCGTGATGGTGGCGGCGGCAGTAGATCGTTGCCGGTTGTGACTCTAGTTTGTGGTGGGGGTAACCCGGTCCGTTCATTCGCCGGATGTGTCGCTGCTGTCATCTGTTGGGGTGCGGTTCCCTGGTTCACCACTGGTATCGGCTGGTCCTGAGGCGTAACGAATAAATTAGCCGGATTAATAACCCCGCCCGTTGCTGGCAACCTGGTGTGGTGCCTTTGATGTATCCTGGACGTTTCCTCTCGAAGCCGGGTTTCCAACGCATCTAGCTCGCGCCGTCGTGTGGCCATCCCCTGTCTATCTGCTTCCACTTGCCTTCTTTGCTGTTCCAATGCACGACGAGCCACATCCAGATCTCTAACACGCTCTGCCGCGTTTTCTGGGGTGATAACTGTGGCGAGGACTGTAGGATCCAAAATCAAATTATTATCGAACAGGGCCGGGTGACGTGGATTCGAGGGACCCGCCCCTGGTGTCCGGTTTGCTTGAAACCCGAACATGTTGGCGTGTTGCTCCTCATCTGCTGCGCGACTGGTGACCGATGCTGACTCTCCATCAACCCGGGTCAAGACCGGGTCTCCGTTAACCGTGCCCTGTTGCTGGGCCACTGCCTGAGCCGCCCCGACTGATGCCGCGGCTGTGTTTCCTTGGTTGGCCGCGGGGGCTGCATAGACTGCAACTCGGCGTACGATATCCGGTGTAAATTCAGGCTGTTCCTCCTCACCGTTCTCCTCATACCGGTTTTCCAGTAGATCCAGGATAGACCCGGTATCATCTTCTCCTTGGGCCCGGTCGCGTGGGGTCCATGCCGGCTCCTCCGGCTGTTCCCACTCCGCGATGGGTTCTTCTGCCGGATATGTCGTTCCAGTTGATTCTTCATCATCTGATCGGATAGACGTGGCTTTTCCTGGCATAGAATCAGATCCAACGTTGTCAGGGACCGAATTGGAAGCACATACCATACCGATGAAGACGCTAATCCGGCCGATTGTCACGACGGATCCGGTTTCGAGGTGATCCGACTCCGGCCCCCAGCCGGAATCGTCCACCACCTTTTCTCCTTCGTGGTCGATGTAGATTTCGCCGATGACGAGATTCTCCATGCCCTTCCGAGCTTCTCCCGTGATGTAGACACCTTTGGACGCAGGCCCCACGGTGGGCGCCAACTGTCGTGGGATAATCACGGCAGATGTTACCAGGGGTAACTGATCTTGGGGCAAGTCGACACAGGCGTTTGGGAGAGGGTTTAGCTCAAGGGAAGGCATGGTGCAATTTGATCTGATAGCCGGCAATCGAAGTCGCCGGATCTCTATTCTCGATATGATAACTCGATTATGGTTTACACTGGATGCTCGATATGGCGCGATATTGCTAGGGTTCTTAGATCTCTGTCTAAACTATATCCGGGGGTCGGTTTATAAAGCACCCGTACCCCCTGGCTTGTTCTACAAGGCGTATCCTGAATCCTACCCGGACACGGCGCACTAACCCTAACTTTCCTTTACAGTAACCCACAATCCGGGTCATTGGGCCTACAAGCTTGGGCCTTCACAAGTTCCCTATCCTTAAACGGATCCTGCACATCATCCCTTGAGCCGGGTTATTCCTTGGAGCTTGGCCTACCGGGTTAGCATCCCCCTGTCAGAAGTCGAGGCGACGAATCACCTGATGGAGCAGATTGTGAGTCTTCGCAAGAAGGACAAAGGCTTCTAGATCACGCGTGTGCATTTGGCAACCGTGTCCATCCAGCAATGTATCCAGCTGCTCCAGGATCGTATCCGTCCCATGTGGGAATACTCGGGTCCTTCGAAACCATGTTGGACTCGTGCGGACGAACTCTTGAACTATGAGTTCGAGACTCGAGTCTGCACCATTAATAATCTCAAGGAGCAGTGCACCCCGGTCCTACTCGCGAGGCCCTTTGAGGCTGACTTCCCGCCGACTAAGGTAATCTTTCGAGCAACCTTTCATTTCTTTTAATGTTTTCGCGAGTCTTATTAACCACTATGTTTATTTCTCTGCAGAACCAGGATGTTGACACGTACTATCCTCCCCTCCCGGAGGATGGTGCTTCTTCAGATCTTCTAGGAAGCAACCTCGACCCCATCTTCAACCCAGTGTTGCAGAGGCAAACATGAGCGAAGAGGAAACAGACCCGAGTTTCTCTCGGGTACCTCGCGGACGTGGCCGGAACAAAGATGATGAGGTGACATCGAAGGATGCTTCTCTGAGTCAAGCGATGTTCGAGGGCTTGGAACCGAAGGCTGTGCATATCGTGGCCCCTTTGAGGACACTTCCTTTGTTATCCAAGAAGTCTCACCTGAAGACCCAGTGCAATCTAGAAGAACTTGACAATGATGATTAGTAAGTTTTAATTTTGCTTCCCTCTTTGTTTTGTTGATTCGACGGTAGTTTTATGTCATGTGTTCACGAGTTCCCTTTCGTGCCAGCTGCACGGTGGTCACCAAGGACCAGTTTACTCATGCGGCCCATTCTTCCAAACCGAAGGGTGGTGGTGCGGAGACTGAAAAGGCTCTGAGTCAAGACAGAAAAGTTGCAAGTCCAACCAAGGATTCGCCTACTCCTGGGGGTGAGATGTCAAAAGTAGCCACGACACCATACCCGTGAGTAAGGATGATGTCCACTACACGTTACTACTCTTGTAGAATATGTTGGGCCTCCAAGCGCAGAGGTCTGTAGGACAGTAGAAAATTTCCATCAAGTGAGTAACCCAAGGTTTATCGAACTCAGGGAGGTATAGGTTGAATTTATCCCTCTCAAGCAACCCTACAATTAAGATAGCAGAAGTCTCTTGTGTCCCCAACACATCTAATACAATTGTCAGTTGTATAGGTGCACTAGTTCGGCGAAGATATGGTAAAATATGGGTAATATGCGTGGTAAAACAAGGTTTTGAAAATATGTAATAAAAATGGTTGCAAGCAAACAAGTAGAAAAATAGAGAACAGACGATATAGGGATGGTGGAAAACAAGGCCTAGGGATCATACTTTCACTGGTGGCATATCTCAACAACATTAACACAATTAAACACATGATACTTCCTCTAACAACATGCATGAAAGACATAGCTTGGAAACCGTTCCTCGTGAATCAAGTAGGATGAGAATCGCGTAGGACTACACAAGAACACCTCAAAATTCACGTTCCCGTCAATGAACAACCCAACCCTGTCACTTTGGGCATCCAGAGATAGTACTAATGAACACCACAACCTATGTCTTGAGTAGTATCTTTCTAATCAATCCACAACACCCACACTGTCACCTTGGCACTATAGAGATTCTACTAAACACAAGAATCAAGAAAACTCATGATTCCAATTCAATCCAACAAAGTAAGAACAAGTTCATGATAAGTATCCCTCTAATCCATGGTCCATAGAGTCACACAAGGCACCCGCACTGTCACCATGGCACCATTGGACAAAGATGATTCCGTAGAATTATACTAGATAAAACCAATCGAGCACATCGTATCCATTATATAATGAAGGGAAAACATCAAAAGTTCAACAATGATAACATAGCACACGATCATAATCAAGATCACATCATGAGAGAGAGATAACCACATAGCTACTAGCACGAGCCCTTAGCCCCGAGGAGGGAGTACTCCCGCATCATCGTGGGAGGCAACAACGTCGATGAAGATGGCTCCGGGGGCACTTCCCCGTCCCGACAGAGTGCCAGAACAGAGACTTCCGTTCCTCAAATTAGGGTTTTGGATGGTTGCGGAGCTCGGATGTGTTTCTCGAAAAATCCTCCGGTATGGCTCTGAATTAGGTCAAGAGGGAATTTATGGGTGAAGAGATGATGGGAGGCAGTGCCCGATACCCCCGGGTGGGCCCCGGGCGCGGGTAAGGGGTGGTCGCGCCTGGGCGGGGGCCTGGCTCTCCTCCGAGTCTCCTCCTAGCTTTTGGAGTCTTCCAGTGAATAAAAAATCCTTGTAAAAATTTCAGCCAATTCCGAGCACTTTCATTTTTGGACCTTTTTTGCACTTCAAAGACAAATAGACAGAAAAATGGCAATGTGAATTTTGTTAATAGGTTAGTCCAATAAATAATATAAAACATAGAAAAACATATGGAAAACACGTAGAAAACAAGCATGGAGCATAAAAAAATATAGGTACGTTTGCAACGTATCAGCATCCCCAAGCTTAAATCATGCTCGTCCTCGAGTAGGTAAGTGATAACAAATTATTTTTTGATGTGACATACAGCCAACACAAAGTTGATCAATCATAATGTAAAAGCATTGTAAGCTGAGATCAAAGCACTTAGAGATAGGCATGGTTAACATTATTTGAACTATGCAAACTTAGCAACTATGTTGCAGACGAAAAGTAACACAAATAAATGACAATGAGCAATAAAGCATTGAAAGTGATACATTTGTTTCAATCATAATGAAAAGCATAATAAAGTGTTGTTCAGATTGTTCTTCACGGAATAGCAAAACATAAATGCCAGGACACAATCAAAATTCAAATGGTGTCTAGATACAAATAATTTGAGAGCAAGCAATAGCATAATCATGAATCAATCAATATTATATTTTTGGATTATGCACATTATACTCATAATGACAACTATGCTCTCTTAATTGGTGCATAAAGTAACAAGATGGAGACTCAACATAAAAATAAAAGAAAGGACCTTTGCAGAGGGAAGCAGGGATTACTCATGTGCTAGAGCTTTTTATTTAATAAAACAGAGGTATTGAAAATATAATTTTGAGAGAGGTGTATGTCTATGTCAACGAATGGTAATGAAAAACTTATCATAACCCATGCCTAGCAAAGGTTTTATACTTTTGAGAGCGGTTTTGTCGAATATATGCCAATTAGGGGTATATCTGGCATTGGCCGAATGCCGGATTACCAGGGTGGCCCACAAGAAATGGAATGGAGTCCATTGGGCGGCCTAGTAAGCTGGCGCGCAGGAAGCCGGATTCTAGAAGAACCCGGACCACGGCCCAAACATGGTGTTACTTGGAAAATAAGCCGGATTCCTTACTTTCCAAGTTAGATACTTTCTGTAGTCTTCTAGGTTTCCTTCCTGTAAGCCCTAGTCCGGCTATCTATATAAAGCCGGACGGGAGCGAAAGAAGAACATCAGATCACAAGTTAGCTAGAAGCCAACTCTCCGGGAAGTTCATCCTCGCCGCGTTAGCGAAAACATACTCACAATTGTACTATGTATACTTTAGGCTTCAACCCTGATTTTAGTGAGATTGCAGGAGTAGGAACGCCGCTATAGTTGCGACGTGCCGAATCTGGGTAAAACTTTGCTCTTGTTTCTAGTTCTTCCACGCCCCCCCGCGCGGTTCTACCAGTAGGTATATGGCACCCCCGTCCATGATCTTAACTACGAAGTCTCGACAGTTGGTGCCCACCGTGGGGCCTGCGGCGTCTGGAGTTACGTTCCAAGTGGGAATACTCGACGGAATCGGCAGCACAATCACTATCGGAAGCCTGGAATTTGACGGAAACGTCAGACGCTTCCTCGACAACGGATCTTACATGCCAACACAGAATCATCTGGTAAGTGCCTGCATTTTACCGATCAGATCTACTAACGTTTTCATCGGTTTAACAACAGAAGCAATTGGATTCCGTGGTGGAAGTTATTTCAGCCCACCCGTCGTATGCCCAATAGATGTAGGTTTGAATGTCGGATTCATCTCAGATTTTTCCTACTCATACATAGGGGAAGATCAAGCTTCCATAGCTGCATATCTCCAAAACACATCTAGATTTGCCGCCTCTATGGAGATGCCTGCAGCCAGATCCCACTTTATTGGTATGGTGCAGTCAGAGATCGCCAAAAACACGGAAGACGAAAATCCCGTGGAAAAAGCAGAAAATCATGATCCCACAGAAAAGTTGCTAGATCCGACATCCGCCGATCAGGTGATGAACTTGGAATCTGAGTCTATATTAGCTGCCATAGAGGCAAAGTTGGACTCGGAAACCGGATCCGCGGACACAGATTCCAAAGATGAAGATGAAGACGCTTTCGAAAGAAAGGTCAAATCCATGCAAGGGAGCTTCCATGAAGTACTCATGGCAAAACCAACCAGAAATTCGGATGCCGAGGAAGATGAAGACCCCAAAACGCCTCCGCTAGATGATAAGGAAGAAGGAGAGGAAGAGGAAGGCGAAGTCAGTCCGACTTATCCTAAAGTCAAGGAATTGACAAAAGATGAACCAAATAGGAAACCTCCATCTTCCAAGAAGAAAAAGAAGTCCTCTAGGAAACTATTGTCCAAATTACAGAAGAAAAAGGTGGAAAAATTGGCAGACATTGCCAGCAAAAACCTGGAAGTTGGAGGAGGCAGTGGTGTAAAATCCGAGGAGACGGAAAAAGCTGAATTCCCTGTTCCACAAATGTCGAAACATGAGGAGATTGATCTGATCCAAACCCCGGTCGCACGTAACGAGGCTCCGGAAGTGCTGGAAGCCAGGAGACAAGCAATAATGCGGCAACAACAACATCTATTCCGAACTCAGGAAAATCTCCTCAAAACCCAAGCTGATATCAAAATACAGCGGGAAGAAATAGAGGAATACGAATGAAGAAATATATATGGAATCAAACCTACATGATTACCCGGAATTTCAAAGCTGTAAGAACTGCCAGCAAGAAAGCGTTTTGAAAACCCGTCTTCGCAAAGTCATGTTAACAACACAAATGCTAAGGGTGAACACATCTACAAAACTGCAGCCGAAAATGCATAAGCCGTGTTCGCCGTCCTTAACGATGATCTGTACTCCAACGACAAAAAGTTGTAGGGAGTGTATGGAAAAGCATTACAACAGCAACAGCGAGGACATGCACGTTTAGGCAAGCTACCACGTGCGCCGCTGGAGCACCTGACCAAGGCGAACCCGGAGATTCAGGTGATTTGAAGGAAAAGAAGGGAGATCCCAAGAAGGACAAGAAAATCCCGGATAACAAGGATCCAACGTCCAAAACAGGATCCCGTCTGCTGAAAGGCGGAAATAATACAAAACCCCGTGACAACAAGGAATGGGAGGAGAAAACCCGGAATGACAGAAAAGCAATGCCGCCTCCGAGATACCCGGCTGACAAAGCCGGAAGATACGACAATCCTCACAGGCGTCAGAGATCCCGAACCCCTCCAAGGAACAAAGAAAGTACAAGGAGTAGAACTCCACCTTATTCCAAAGGAAGGGATGACGGAAGAAATAGGGATGATCCCAGAATAGCGTATTCACGCAACAATGGACCAGAACGGAGCAGATCCCCTTCCGTCCATTCAGCTGGAAGATATTCCGTGCACGTCGATAAGACGGAAAGAGACTATTTGTATTTCAGGCCAAAGTGTTTCACTGACCGGATCCGGAAAATCAGTCTACACTCTAGCTTTGCCAAAGTCGGTCCAACTTATCAAAAGTATATCGAAAGTACAAACCCGGATAAATGGCTCTCGGATTACTATACTTTCGTTCAAATCAACAAAGGGATAGACTTAGAAGCCGTGAAGTTTTTGCCCCTAATGTTGTTGGATGGAGCTAGAGACTGGATTATTGGACTTCCGTCAAGAACATTATATAGCTGGGAAGACATGGCTAGAGTTTTCGCTCAACACTTTAGGGGTACGTATAAACGCCCTAAGAGCATTAACCAACTGAACTGTTGCGTCCAATATGAAGACGAGTCGTACGTCGACTTTATCTCAAGATGGATTGCAATGAAGAATAATTGTTCTGGAGTAAGTGATGTACGAGCAATGCATGCTTTCATCAATGTCCTGAAACCCGTCCTAGTACCGTTCATGGTTGGTTCGAAAGAGCACAAGGATCTAGGATCTATCCTCACAACTGCCAATGAGCATGCAGCGGCTAAAGACGACATCAAAGCAAGAGGCGGAAACATCGATGCTTTGGTTCAAGCCAAAAAGGCGTCTTGTTCTGAAAAGAAGGGTACTCCACAAGCACAGCCAAAACCCAAAGAGGTGAACGTAGCCTTTGGAAAGGATAATGGCAGCCGATGGAATAGCAAAAGCACAGAAAGCAGGGAACCTATCTCCTACTCTAAAGAAGAGTGGGAAAAGATTAAGTCAGAATCATGTGTCCACCATTCGCAATTTGGGAAGGCCACCCATACAAATGCGCAGTGCCGGCTTAATAAGCACATGAAAGGCAACGCAGGATCCGAGAATAAAGGAAATAATTCCAAAAGGAAATTCAACAAGGAAAAGCCGGAATCTTACAAAGACGAAAGCAAGTCTGACACTAATGATAAAATCCAAGAGCAGCAGCGGAAAGGCGAGGCGAAATTCCCGAGAGTTGAAGGAGAATGTAATCTAACTTTCCTTGGAACTCCTTCAGCAAAACAGGCCAAACAAACGCTTCGACAAATAAATACGGTTGTACCTCCAACCCCAAAGTACTTGAAGTATTCAAATACGCCAATTACGGGGGATCAGTCTGATCATCCCGGTAATATCCCAGAACCCGACACACATACTTTGGTTATAAGTTGTGGGGACCCCAGACTAGCAGCCGAGACCTCCAGTATGCATACATTCACGATCCCATGATCAGTTAGTCGTGAAAAACATACTCGAGTTGGCATTGCAGATTACAACATCCACTACACGGATACCCGGCTTACACAACTGGTCACATGACTCAGTTGAAAACAACTGCCACGCGGGGTAGGAAAACACACGAAACAACGGAAATCTACAAAACACACTCGTGGTAAACCCAAGTCATGCCTTGACTACCTACAGGCTACTGACTCGGAGACGTTCCTAGCTCGCACAGCTGTCAGCGACACCATCTTCTTCAGGTTCTCCGGGTTTCTGCTCAAAGTCTGGCTAAGACAATAGCCAGGGACGAAACCATTGTGAGTACATTGGAATGTACTCGCAAGACACCCCAAATGAAAGCTAACATGCAAGTATGCATAAATATAGGTGGTAGGAAGGTTGTAATTAAGGTTCAACTAGCCATGATGAATTGAAGACAAATCATGGTTGCACAAGTTTTAGTTGTTTTTGTTGAAGAAGATACTTCAAAAGATACTTTATTTCTCTTGTAGATATTGCATGTCCACAAGGTTTTGATAAAGCATTCTAAAAAAAGAAAAAATTTCTCTTTGCAAAACTTCTTGGAAGATCACATCTTCAAAACCATCATTTTTTCCGTACCTCAAAGGTACAATCATTCCCTTCTCAACGTACCTCCCAGGTACCAGTTCCAAAACACTTTCCAGCTTTTTGAAAACATTGACACAATGCTAGCTACATGGCCCTTCAACTGTCCATATCCGAGGACGCGGCTATTATGAATAGTTTTACACTGCAGAGGTGTACACAATCCACAAGATCTAGTACATCCGCTGTGAACAACCACGGACTGTCCAAGACAGTATGCAAACATCAGATAACTTTTCCTAACCATCCACTAAGTAAGCGCTAGTAAATGGCTACCTCTTCAACTGGGTTTGTTCTCCCCGACACCGAGTGAGTTAGCCGTATCGATCTGGTTTCCCCTGACAACACACCGCCATGGCAGAAGACCCAACTGTTGCAACCGGTGGCAAACTTAACCCCCACACTCTTCATGTCCCATTCTTTCCTTTCTGGCGACTATTCGGTTCGGGGGACTCTAACCCCTATAGCACATTGAGGTAGACACGGACTAACACCGACAAGCTTTTAGCTAGACCCGTTCCCATATTGGGGTAATGTGGCAGCATGGTTTGGTTGTCCGGCGAAGACTAGGTTATGTGTCATTTTTGGAAAAACAAGTCGAAAACATTTCCTTTTTCGCAAACCTCCCTCGGACAAGGTCCCACCTTTCCTCGGGGTTTTTCTAAGCTTTTGCTTTCCAAAAAAATAAAGTTAAAATGTCCACTAGGGGACTTAAGTGAATGAAGTGGTGATACTAAAATATCTAAAGGGCTTGGTAAAACCAAGATTATAAAGTGGATATAGCATACTAGATACATAATACAGATAGTGGTATAGTCCACTAAGAAAAATAGTTTTTGAATCAAAATTTTGTAAAACTTCAGAAGTAAAACAATGCATGATATATAATGATAAGTAAAACAACAACAAGCATTTAGAGTGGCTTTCCTTGGCACTGGTCTTGGTCTTGCTCTTGAAATAAACAAGAGTTGCAATAAAAACCTCTCCGGGAAATAATACCGTCTTCGTTATCTAACGTCGTAATCTCAAAAAGGAAAACACCCAATCAGAACCAAACAAAGGCAAGCACTTGACAAAAGTAAATATACAAAAGCATTTCATCAAACAAGTACACTCACAAACAATATTACTAGGGTGCACACCAACAAGCAAAACACGCACAGACAACACACATGAATAACACTAGAATTGATGTTATGGATCCTCAACCAAAATGGCATGAGTCAGTGGGTGTGCCACTCTCCTAACATGCCCAAATAAGGTTAAATGACTCTCTGGTCATTCATGAGGATGAACAAAATAACAAGAAAACAATCTGGAAACAACTACACATGCACAGGAAATTAATAACAAGCAGTAATACAAGCCCATAGTAACACATGTTTTTCTAAACATGGAGAAATAATATAACCAGTAGCTAAACAACCTAATAACAGAGACAAAACAATACCAAACATATCATGGCATCACTCAATACATGAAAATAATCATGGAGAAAAATACCACTAAAACTAGAGATGCAAAAGGGGCTATTTAGACATGCATACACGCATAAACATAAGAGATCATTAAACAAGATTTATTATAATTTGATAGATCTATAAGATAACATCCAAATAACAGAGAAAACAACACCTAGACATGCTAGTACTATCACAATAACAACCTAAACAATTTATCAAAAACTAAGCATGCAAATAACTACTATGGCAGAAAATCATCTAAAACTATCATAGCATGACAAAGTTATCTAGAGATCACTCAAGCATGCAAGCAAGTATAATATGCTAGAATTACATTAGCTATGCTATGGAAAACAATAGTAAAGCATTTATTCAAGTCATCATAGTAGTAAGAAGAGTAACAATAATTTAACCTATTATTTCTAGGAAAAACACCCTATGAGAATAAAACTATAACAAGCATGGTTTTCACACACAAACCCTATCATGCTAGCGAAACACTCAAGACACATCTTAAATATGAATTAATAACCTACACATTCTAGGAATCAATTTCATAACAAAAACAATATAGTACATAATTTAATAAAGGCATGACAATAATAGACAGAAAAGGGATATTTACTAAATAATGCACCAATCCTATTCTGTAACTCCTAAAATCATGAAAACCTAGTATAAGTGTCTCCTAGTCACTAAAAAACCAACACAAGTATATTCACATCAAAATTCATCACCAATAAAATTAAATAAATCACAAAATTGCTCTCTAGCCTAAAACTAACATGCATGTCATTTTCAATCAACAACTCAAGTCAACACAAGGTCAACTGCCACAGATAGAAATTTTCAAGGGCTACTCAGAACAGTTGAGTTTGCATGTTTTGTATACATAAAACTCAAGTTATTAAATAAAAGGTGTTAATGAGTGCTTGTGCCATTTATTTTATTTCTCCTAAAATATAAGCACAAAATATGGATCTTCAAGTTGGAGGTGGTTAAGAAAATGTAGATCTAGCACTATGATTTTTAGATTGGCAAGATTCACTTGGTAGCATTTTTATTTCGATTTAAAGTAAACAGCCAGAAACAGATGCACAGAAAAAAATGAAACAACCTGCAGAAAATGGTTAACGGGCCAGATCTGCTCCGAAACAGCACAGATACCGATCCACACGGTGATGGGCCGGCCTGCTAGGCGCTCTCCCGCGCGGGAAGGATTAAAACGCGACGCTGGCCGCGTCTGGGCCCGCCCATCAATGTGACGCTGGGCAAAGGGGTATCACACCGTCAGATGTAGATCTGACGTCTGGGGTGCGATGCCGCAGGAGGTTGTCGGCGTTGACCCAAAACAGTGGCAGTGTCCGCCCCCTCGACGCCGCTGACGACCGGCGAGCTCGCCGCTGGTGTATCCCGTGGTCTCCCGCAAGCTAGGATTGCACCAGCAGGATCGGAGGGACGAGGCGAATCCGGTGCTTCCATAGGATCGTGCAGGAGATGCCTCCAGGAGGGGATCCCGCGAGGTCCCGCGGCGCATGACCTCGGTCGAGGATGGAGGCGAACCTGCGAGGGCAGAGGATAGAAACCAAGATGTCTCAAAGCTATAAAGGATCAATACGGGCCTAGGGGAAGAGAATAAGGAAGAATCACCCGTAGGGATTGCCCGAATTGGAGACTCGACAGGGTGCTCATCCGCGGCGAGGTCGAGCTCGAATCCGATGATTTGGAGAGGAAGGGATGGGGCTTTCGCGATAGAAGCGCGATTAGGGAGTAGTGGAGGTGTATCGGCATGGAGAACGGCAAGGAGAAGGCTTGAAGAGGCCTGGCCTCGTGGCTCGGCGCCCGGCGTCCATGGTGGCCACGACCGGCGTGCGAGCGAGAGGTCCACATAGGATTTCTTCGGGTGAGAGGTTGCCAAGGCAGTAGGGCATGATGAGAGAGTACTCCTGGCGAGAGGGATTGGAAGGAGAAGGTTCGAGGTGAGCGGGAGCCGAGTGCCAATGCCGACACCCGCAGGTGTTCGACAGAAGCCAGAGGAAGAAGTAGAGCGAGTTGGGGAAAGTTAGGGGCATGGGTGTGCTTGTGGAGGTCCCGTGAGGGGTGTAGACAAGGATAGACGATGAGGTGTGCTGCCCACGCGTTGGAACGCGAGCGACGTGTCGTGTGTGTCCTGGGCGCCATGGCCAGCTCATGGGCAAGGAAGAAGAAGACAACCAGAGGGGGAGGGGTTATGCCAGGGAGTGTACACGATGCATAGGGAGTCTTGTGGCGCAAGGGAAGCCCCTGGTTTGGACAGAGAAGGTGGGGTGAGAAGGAGGGGTGATCACCAATCCTTGTCCATTTGTGGTTGGCTGAGCTAGAGGGAGAGAGAGAGATGGTGGATCAGCTAGACCATGTCTAGGAGGTTGGGGAGGATGTTTTCTACCCCTCAGAACAAGAGAGAGGTAGCTAGAGTGCAATAATTGATCAAGACATGTATGAACTCAATAGTGTCCAGGAATAGCAGATATGGTTTTTGATTGTTTTCACCATAATTTTGAATATAACATATGTGCAAGATCGTGTCCATTGAATAGAGAATAAAAAATGGAGTCTAGGGGTGGTGGTCTCAAGGTTTTCTGAAAATATTTCTTTCACAAAATTTTGGGAATTAAAAAATGGCAGAAACAGTTTTTAAATGTTTTCTCCAAAATTTTCAACACAACTTCCAAATGTTTTTGTATAAATAAGTCCCACATGAACATAGGCATGTTGGGTAATTTTTCCAAGATTTTAGGAAACACTTTCCTTCACAAAATATTTTAAAATCCATTTCTGGCCTTTTGGAAAATGGAAAATAATAAATAGTAAAATGCTTTTAAAACAAATATTTCTGATCTGGGATGAGAGAGTATATAATATAGGTCTCAAAAGTGATTTTTAACAAGCAACTCTTTTGAAAATATTTGAGGCACCAAGTGGAATAGTGTGAAAACAGATGTTTATTTAATAGGCTAAAAACCATGAGAGAAGAATAATTAAATGGCCATTGGAAAATAAATGGACCATATGGTCATGGATATGAAAAGGGTAGGTTCATTGGGCCTAAAAACAATAAGGAGTGATTTGGAGTAACATGGAGAAAGTGCATCAAGATAATAGGAATATGATCAATATTTAGGGATGCCTTCTAAAGGACTTTGAAAGATGATGCCAAAGGGTTTCAATATCCAGAACAACAACTTTGATAGATAGCATAGATGTATAAATGATATGTAATAGGATGCATTGATGATTAGCTCAGGATTTTCCATAGAAACATGTCTCCAAAGTTGGAAGTCTTTAAGAGAAAAACAAGGATGTAATATAATTTTGATGGAATATGATGTTGATGCTTGATCTTTTTATTACTAGGTTTTATTCTATTTAAAACAACACACAAACATAGGCAAACCAATATAATCACTTCAATGCAAAGGTAAGGGAAGATAACACATAAAGCAGGGAAAATAACAAGACACACAAGATCACTCAAACAACTGAGTTCTTCAATTTAATTTCCAGGATGTTTTTATCATGTGTTAAATAGAGGTAGTGATCAAGCCACATCATGACAAGAGGATTTTGTATAGAGGTTCAGCTCAAAAGTTGTTATTTCCAAAATAATATAATTGAGGTAAAACACAGGGGTAACATAGTCCCCTCTTATTGTTTTTGCAAAAGAAGGAAGTGAGAAGGAGTTGTTGAAATACTTGTACAAACATCTTGGTTGAAAACAGGTTGGAGATGATTAGCTCCAAAATACTTTTCATATAGTTTTGGAAATTATCTTTTGTTTTCTCAAAACTTGGCCTTTGGGTTTCTTCTAAAATCAAAACATTTTCAAAAAGGTTTTTGCCAAAAGAGTGTGATGGATGAAGATGATAAGATTTCTTGTCATGACTTGATCACAAGGGTTGTGTTTTAAGAAAGTTATGATCATTGGTATTAATGTTAGTTGTTAACAAACTCAAACAAAAACACAATCAACAAGCAAATAGAAAAGAAACACAAGCATTAGTCAAACATATTAAAAAGTTTTTGTTGGCACTGATTTTTGGGTTATTGAAAACAAGTTTTTCCTGTCTTCCAAAAATTGGGCTGTTACAGCTTTTCCCCCTTAAAATGAATCTCGTCCCTGAGATTCGTAAGTGGGTACTTATGAGTGTAACTAAAAACAAGAGTCACGGCTTCTTCAATTTTTTCGTAAATGAAGATTCTTTGACGAGGTAGTCTTCTGAGAACTCGAGGTGTTGATGTTGTCAGAATGCTGCTTGTCGAGGAGATGGATATGTTCACTTGACACTTCATGTTCTTGTTGTTGATGTTGGCGGAACATCACAAGCTAATGAAGGGTCTTGTTTTTGCTGCTTCGTAGACCTTCTGTCGTTGTCTGGACCTGGTCTTCTTTTAGGCTATCGCAGATAGTTACCGTGGCAACCATCTGGCCTCACATGGTGTCAGGTCCGTAGACTTGACTCTCTCCGATTACTGCTATGCAGTCCGTTAGAAGCTCCTATAAACTTCTTAGCTTCTTGAGTGGTCGACGGCGTTGAAGTGTAGATGCTTCCCCCCTTTGATTTGTCCTCGTAGGTTGTCGGGGATTATCTTCATCTTCGTCTCATTTTTGCTTGGTGGCGATGGTAGGTCGTGGAATACCTCATTGGGTCTTGATATTCAAGGAGCTTTCCAGGTGTCTTCTTGGGTGGTATAGGGTCATCCAGTTAGCTTTCCCTCGGGAAAACTAGCTAGTACCCTTAAAGTTAGGTTAGATGTTAGTATAAAATTAGATAGTAATGTTAAAAATGTTAGTCTGGTAAAAGTTTTTGTTGGTGTCGCGAGACACATCTCGCTTTAACTTGGGCTTGAATCTGAATTCATCGCCCTTCTTGGCGGCTCTTGATGTAGTTGCTCAAAAATGGTGTGTGTAGTCGACTATCCGCCTTGAAGAAGATTACATAGGCTTGAGCTTCTCGGGTTGAAGTAGAGAGGGTTCCACACCTTGCAGTTCTCATGAGGGATAGGGAGACAAAACTTTTTAAAAGGGGTTTTTGCTATGTCAGACTTTTGAAGAGATATCAAAAGTGCAAGCTATGGCCGACTAGGGCCAAAAAGAATTTTTGCAAATAGACATAAATAAAGCAAGAGGTGAAAGTGTGGTGACTTTGCTTTGCCGAAAAGGCGTGCTTGTGAGACACACATGAAAACAATTCAAAATCACACACAACAAGGGAACAAGTAGAAACACTACACAAGAGTAAAAACACACAATTAGCACAAAGGCAAAGGACAAACAAGGTACCTTTAGTACCAGCAAACGTCTATTACCGCTGAAGAACGGGGAGCTCAAGTAAAACAACTGAGCGAAACCTATCGAATATGGGTCGACAAAAGGGTTGTTGAAGTCTTCATGTCGTTAATCATCTTTGTAGATTTTGATACATGGCAGAGTCTTCGGTATTTGCATAGAAATCACCATGAGGTTGAGGCCTTCGGAAGAAAGCTCCTTTCCTTCGGGTTGCTAACTGCTAAGGTCTTCTCGGGATATCGCCAAGTATGTACTTAAATTATTATTATTATTTTTTAATAGAAAGATAAGAGAAGAAAAGTTTTTGGTAGACTTCTAAATGAAAAACCAAAGTTTTATAAATTCATGTTTATTTATTTAGAAAATATTTTGAGCCATGAAAACGAAGGACAAAAAGGTATGTTTACTTTTCTCTGTTTTTCTTCAAATTTTCTGTTCTATAAACCAACCAACAATTTTTCCAAAATATGAGAAAAATGGAAACCATACTTAGGGTTTCTTAGATAAAAACTTTTTAGGCAGTAATATAGTTTTTACCAAAATATTTTTATTTTCCTATCTGACGTCCATGCTAACTAACGTCTCCTAAAGTCAGGATGGCTCTGATACCAACTCTATGGGGACCCCAGACTAGTAGTCCGAGACCTCCAGTATGCATACATTCACGATCTCATGATCAGTTAGTCGTGAACAACATACTCGAGTTGGCATTGCAGATTACAACATCCACTACACGAATACCCGGCTTACACAACTGGTCACATGACTCAGTTGAAAACAACTGCCACGCAGGGCAGGAAAACACACGAAACAAGAGAAATCTACAAAACACACTCGTGGTAAACCCAAGTCATGCCTTGACTACCTATAGGCTACTGACTCGGAGACGTTCCTAGCTCACACAACCGTCAGCGACACCATCTTTTTCAGGTTCTCCGGGTTTCTGCTCAAAGTCTGGCTAAGACAATAGCCAGGGACGAAACCATTGTGAGTACATTGGAATGTACTCGCAAGACACCCCAAATGAAAGCTAACATGCAAGTATGCATAAATATAGGTGGTAGGAAGGCTGTAATTAAGGTTCAACTAGCCATGATGAATTGAAGACACATCATGGTTGCACAAGTTTTAGTTGTTTTTGTTGAAGAACATACTTCAAAAGATATTTTATTTCTCTTGTAGATATTGCATGTCCACAAGGTGTTGATAAAGCATTCTAAAAAAAAGAAAACATTTCTCTTTACAAAACTTCTTGGAAGATCACAACTTCAAAAACATCATTTTTCTAGTACCTCAAAGGTACAGTCATTCCCTTTCCACGTACCTCCCAGGTACAATACCAAAACACTTTTCCAGCTTTTCGAAAACATTGACACAATGCTAGCTACATGGCCATTCAACTGTCCATATCCGAGGACGCGGCTATTCTGAATAGTTTTACTCTACGGAGGTGTACACAATCCACAAGATCGAGTACATCCGTCGTGAACAACCACGGACTGTCCAAGACAGTATGCAAACATCAGATAACCGGTCCTAACTATCCACTATGCAAGCGCTAGTAAATAACTACCTCTTCAACTGGGTTTGTTCTCCCCGGCACCGAGTGAGTCAGCCATATCGATCCGGTTTCCCCTGACAACACACCGCCATGACAGGAGACCCAACTGTTGCAACCAGTGGCAAACATAATCCCCACACTCTGAATGTCCCATGTTTTCCTTTCTGGCGACAATTCGGTTCGGGGGACTCTAACCCCTATATCACATTGAGGTAGACACGGACTAACACCGACAAGCTTTTAGCTAGACCCCGTTCCCACATTGGGGTAATGTGGCAGAACGGTTTGGTTGTCCGGCGAAGACTAGGTTATGTGTCATTTTTGGAAAAACAAGTCAAAACCATTTCCTTCTTTACAAACCTCCTATCGTGGGATAGTCACGGCTGACGTTCCCGGGGGTAACTTAGTTTGGGGCAAATCGACTCTGGTGTTTGGGAGAGGGTTTTGCTCGAATTGGACGCAAGGATTATCCTGGTCCAGCCTCTCCATTAGAGATAATAGCTTACTTCCAGCTGGGATCTTATTAGCTATCGATCTAGAGGCCCGGACTGCAATGTCGCCGAGACTCCAAATCTAGGGTTACAAATACTAGCTCTCGTGTACCTTGAATCTAGGGTTTCTACTCGAAATCTCTTAGTCTCCCTAATCTATGCCAGGACAAACGGTTTATATATCACCCGGTTTCCTGACTTTCCTTACAAGATATGGCTAGAATCCTATTCGGATTCCACGGTCTATACCGCCTCTCGGGCCTTCTAGACCTTTCTTCCCTTGAGCCAGATTACCAACACAGCCATTGGCCCACCGACGAGACCCAGCCCATCATCACTTTACAAGGTCTTCGCCCAACCTTGCTCCAGCCGGGTCTTTACCCTTTCCTGTGGGCCTACCGGGTTTGCATCCCCCCAACAGTAGTCCCCAGAATAGCTTGGGAATCTTGGTTGGCACGCTTTCCTTATAGCTTCAAACCCTTGAGCCAACCATGAAGCGCATGCTATTCCCTGCAAAACAATAAACATTTATACATATAATACCACGGGTTAAATTGCTTTAACTATAGCCATGCCGGCTCTTTCGGCGGTCCATATAATAACCCTGCTATCATACTAGCCGTATATCGTCTTTCGGATCAATCCTCAAGACGTACATTCCATAACCCGGCTTTCATATCCTTCACAAGCAAGTCCGAGTAACAATTTCGAGCCCGGCTCTTTTGGCAGTCATCTGTAACTCGGCTGCCTGATAATAACTTCCCAAGATCTCATTCTCGTAATCAACGGGTCGAGTTTATCTCTCGCAAATTTCTCCTTTTTACCGTTTGGCATCCTAGGGTTTCACTGCGCCTATAAATACTGGGCCCCAGGAAAAACCCTAACCCCAAACGCCACCGCACTCCCTCTCTTCTTCTTCCTCTGAGCGCACCATTGGAGCCCAAAGGCCCGCGCTCAAAGCTTGAACCACCGGACTCCGCGCGCCCCGTCAACCTCAACTGCTGGTCCGCCGCTCTGTGCCGCCGTTCCGCGCCGCTGCGCTCACCGGATTTCACGTTCAAGATCCCGTCGCGCCATTAGAGCTCGGACCTCAAGATCAAGGCCCGAACACGAATACGCACGCGCGCCGCCATCACCCTCTAGAACCGGGCCGCCGCTCCACGCCGCGCTCGCCGGACCTTACTCCACTGCCGTTATCCGGTAAGCATTTCTAGATCTAGGTTTTCACCCTTAGATCTTGAGTTCGTGTTCATCATGCTTTTCGCCTTCATTTTTTCCATTGCTTTGTTTTTTAATTTTTGGTTCCTTCTAGATCCATTTCAATGGAACCCAAGGCCGCCTCCAAGTCCAAGGGCAAGGCCCCGGCTTTGAAGCAAAAGCCGGGTCAATCCATTTCGGCTAACTGGGATAAGTCGACCATTACGCTCGCAAAATTGGAAGAGCTGGCCGAGTCTGGGGGTCCTCCCCCCTCAGTCGGAGATCTCCTGGAGAGCGCCCGAGGAGGAGAGTCGGCCTTCACCCCAATCAGGTGAAGTTGTCGTTTTTCTTGAGCACGTGACCCGGGGTTTCCGCCCCCGGGTCATCCTTTCTTTCGCGAGGTCCTCCACCACTATAAGCTCCAGGTTTTCGACATAGGCCCTAACTCGATTTTGAATATCTTCCATTTCATTGTTCTCTGTGAGTCTTATCTTTGCATCGCCCCCAATCTTGCTTTATTCCTTGAGCTTTTTCAATGCAAGCCTTGCCGTGAAAACACGGACGGACCCCTCCTTGTCTGTGGGGGCGTGGCCATCCAAAGGCGCAAGAAGTCGTTAATGCCGACTCTCAGTCTTCACTCCCACGTGAAGCACTGGCAGAAAGCGTTCTTTTATTGCAAGGAAACATCCAGACCCGGCGAAAAGCCTTTGCCGGGTTTTTCCACAGACACCCTTTCTCTTAGCGATAACCTAAGCGCTTTCGCTCCAGAAACCGACAGACAGTCTATCCAACCACTCCTCCACAAGTTAGCCGTCTTTGCTGCCCATGATCTGTGTGGGTTAAACTTGATTAAGACCTGGATCAGCTGTAGGATCCAGCCCAATAGCATCCGCCCAAAGCTGCTCTGCGAGTACTCGGGCCATCTGACCGACTCTCTCTGATACTCGGAGAAGTCATACCCGGCCGCAGACGTCAACAAGGTCATGAAAAAATTCCTGGCCGAGAAGATGGATGCCATCAAGAGCGTCTCTGGGCTCTCCCCCTTCTCTCGCTCAAACCCAGCTCCACCAGTAAAAACCGGCTAATCCCTTTTGTACCGATTGATTTGTCTAACTCATATATACTAACTTTGATCTCTGCTGCTTTTTACCCAGGAATCTGACGAATGGTGGAAGATTGTCACCCCTCCCCCCTCTGAAAACTCGGAAGAGGAAGAGCCGAGAATTACTGAACAAGTACTTTGTCAACTTACTAGATCAAGATTCTCCTCCCAGCTTTATTCCTGACAATACACCACCATCACCAGCTCCGGCTGAGAAGGCCGATTCTGAAACGGAAGAAAGCGATCCCGAGCAAGATGAAGCCGGGTTAAGCAAGAAAAGGAAGCCCAGGGGGGTCACATTCAAGGTGCCATACTCCTCCATGACCACAGAGTCGTACACATATGCCGGAATGCGCAAACTTAATGAATATCTAACCACTGTATCGTCTATGAAGGCCACATCTCCTCCTCAAGCCAAGCGACGGGCAACCCGGACTTCTCCGGGTGACGAGCCCTTCAAACCCGGGATCTCTCTGTCGCCTGCTCGCCACGCCGGTACTCCTTCAACTTGCACTCCTCGAAAATATCCATCTCTGAACCATCCATTAGCCGGACAACTCCGAGTCTCACTTTCCAATTCTTTATCAATGTCCTCTGGGTCTAGCAATGATCTCCCCAGCGACTTTGTCGTGAACACCGGGTAATTTTCATACCTTGCTTGTCAATACCTCTATACTTTGTAGGTGTTACTTTTATAATCCACTAACACTTTTCTTTTCCTTCCTTCAGGGCTAAGGTCACACTCAGCGACCCAGTTGAGACCCCTTTCGACGATCCGACGGCGGAAGACCCGGAGAGCGCCGCTAAGCCACCACCTACTGAAGAGCAAGAGCCGGATAACACGTCCATCCCAAGGACCAAGTCTCCTCCACCCGCGCATCAGTCGGCCGATCCCGACGTTGAATATCTTGGGACACAAAGGGTGGCTCCTGCTCCCAATACCGCGGCGACCAGAGTCGACACAGGGAAACAGGAGGAAACCCCACCACCGGGTGATCAGAACGCCAGCTCTTCCAGGCCGACTCTCAGCGGCCATGAGTTTGAAAAACTGCTGAAGGAGTATCGCTCCCTGAAGGCAACTGAAGAGGAGATTATCGAGTCTCTGGCAGCTGAGCATCAGGTTAGTTTAACTAGTACTATTTATATACTCGTCCTAGTCCCCAAGTTCCGAATGAAAAGTCAACAGTTATTCGGTACTTTACAACTATGTAGTCTTTCTTGTGCAACTTCATCTCATTGCCGACTGATGTTTCTTTTTCAGGCTTACATTACCCAGACTGATGAACTGTTGGCAAAGACCAATGAACTCCTGCAAGCTGAAACAAAACTCCGTGAAGACCTGGAGGCCAACGTCAAGGAGTTTTCCAATCAGTGCAAGAAGTATAAGAAGAGACTCCACGCTGCTGAGGAGCTTTTGAAGAAACTCTCGACTTTCATTATAACTCTCGTCTTGAGTATCACTATCTTACTAACTAAATTTCCCATTTTAGAGGGTTTTTGACCCGAATCTCACTATCTTACTTTTCTTTTTGTGCTGCAGGTCCGGGTGAAGTTGCTGGGGAGCATGATGATCTCAAAAAGCTGAAAATACTCAAGACTGTCATTCGACAATTTTTGGCAGGGACAAAGTGGACCCTTGAAGCTGTAAAGTGGACCGGCACTTGCGCTAGTGTATCACAAATTCTTGAAGCATACTCGACAATCCCTGCCTGGATTGACATCTGGAAGCGCTCAGCATGCCGGGTTGGAGTGATATGCAGCCTTGCGCTGGCTAAAGATTATTACCCCAAGATTGAGCCAGCAAAGCTTGTGAACGGGTTTCCCGAGTTTAACACTGGTGGTTCTAAATTCACGGGAAAAGACCTGAAGGCCATCAATGCCCAAATCCGTCACTCGGCCAGCTTGATTGCCGAAAACCTCGATGTGAACAAGCTTACCCCCCATATAATGCTGAGGATAAGCCGGTGCCCTCCGAATTCCCTGCTCCTTTTGATATATTGACTCGATACAAGGAAGAGGCCGCCAAGAAGAAAGCCGAGGCCGGTTCTGCGCCAACTTCATCGACTCCGGTTATTCCTCCTCCAGCTCGCGCTGAATCCGCGGTTGACCCGGACATTGCGGAAGAGAAGGCAACAGAGGAGAATACCGAAGACCCGGCCGCCAAGACCACTCATGATGACTCGGCTACAGCAGCCGAGTAATGTTCTCCTTTTTACCAGCAAACAATCATTCGGCCAATAGGCATTGTAATATGCCTTTTATACTTGTTATTTGATAGTGCCCCTGTGCACTTTTGATACTATTCCTCTGGTTTGTAATACGTTTAAACTCCTGTGGTTTCGATGACCCTTCTGGTTGTCACCTTAATATGTCCGTTACAAACTCATTTTGGCATAGCCTTATGTTGCTGAGTCTTAGTCTTAAGATTGTGAAAAATTTCTCACGAGTCGCCAAGACCCGGATTCTGGGTCTTAGGAATCTTAGCTTGAGAATTTTTTGTTTCTCAAGTCCCCAAGTCCCGAATTTTTGCTGTTATATACTTATACATTTTGAAGTTGCGCACAATATGAAATGAGCTTTCGGCTGCTGCCTTTGCGCACTTATGGTTTAGATGACCCTTTTGGTTATAAGTCGGTTTTCGCATGGATTTTCAATGTTGCTACAACTCTAGTAAAAACAGGGCCAGGCAAGTCCCCATGGGCATCATGACTGATTGAATTTATAGGTTAGCAAACACGCCATTTTGGTGCGAGTTACATCAAGCTTAAACGAAAGAGGTCAAGAAAAAATTTGGATCTATTGTCCGGGTTATGAGATTGTAACTGTACTTATTACAAGTAATCAGTCCCCACAACCGATTGGCATCATGGCTGGGTCTTAGTGTACAACTGTGCTATTCAAGCAATGAGCCCCCAAGACCTAAATATATGCACTATGCAACAGTAGGCCTTCTGCTCTACCGTCTTACAGATAACTTGGGTACTAGAAAGGAAAAAATATGCAAATTATACTCACTAAATCATATTTAACTGAAATAAATCATCGGTAAATAGAGGGTATGATTTATTTACAGAAAATATGCAAGAAATTGACAAAATTCAAAGAACAAAATGACTATCATGATTTAACCGTTTCTTTATTGATATGAAAAGGTTAGGTCAACAGACCGCCTCATTAAAAACCCTCAAGTCCCCTTAGGTACCCTGGATAGGAAAAGAGTGCGTCTGAAACCTGCTGCCTGTTACATCGTGGAATATAATTTTTAAAACCGAGTCTATGCTAAGTATAGTAAGGACGTAGCTGGGCCACGTTCCATGGTCGTTCACGCTCTTGCATGTCAGAGGTGGTATGAGCACTATCATTGACATAATCTGACTCTTCTCTTGCATCCACCAGATAATACGATCTGTTGTGTTTTCCTTCCTTGGACTGCGCCAAACGTAGCACCAGGTCTCCTTCTTGAAAAACACGCGTCTTGACCCGGCGGCTATGGTATCGCCGTAAACCCTGTTGGTATATTGCGGACCGCTCCAAGGCTTGTTCCCTGTGCTCTTCTAACATATCCACAGCGTCTTGCCGGGTCTTCTCATTCTCAACCTCAACATAAGCCGACACTCGTGGCGAATCATGGATAATATCACTTGGGAGAACCGCCTCTGCACCATAAACCACAAAAAACGGGGTCATCCGAGTAGACCTGTTAGGTGTAGTGTTGATTCCCCAAACAACAGAAGGTAACTCCTCCACCCATGCCCCAGCAGCTCTGAGACACGGGACTCGCAGTCGTGGTTTTAACCCACGCAGTAGCTCTTGGTTTGCTCTCTCCACCTGACCATTGGCTTGCGGATGGGCTACCGAGGCTACGTCAAGTCTAATACCATTGTTTCCACAAAACTTCTCCATCTCTCCTAAGGACATGTTGGTTCCATTGTGTGTGATTATGCTGTGGGGGTATCCAAACCGATATATGATCTTCTTCAAGAATTTCACAGCTGTGGCCGCCTCACAGTTCGTCACTGGCATAACCTCAACCCATTTTGTGAACTTATCCACGGCTACCAATAAATGAGTCTTTTTGCACGGGGACATATGGAAAGGGCCTACCATATACATACCCCAAACCGCAAATGGCCAGGTCAATGGGATTGTCCGCAACTCCATACCCGGTACATTGATTTGCCGAGCATACCTCTGGCATCCATCGCACCTTGCAACCAGACGTTCTGCATCTGCCAAAGCTGTAAGCCAAAAGAAACCATGTCGATACGTCTTGGCCACAAGAGATCTTGTGGAGGCATGGTGTCCGCAATCACCTTCGTGAATTTCCTTCAATATTTGCCGGCCTTCCTCCGGATCTACGCAGCGTAAAAAGACACCTGTAGCACTTCTCTTGTAAAGCTCACCACCAATGATAGAATAATCTTTTGCCCGTCTCTGGATTTGCCGGGCTACGACTTCCTGCTGTGGTAGCTCGCCCCGCAATAGAAACGCCAAGAACGGCTCAGTCCACTCTGGGATAGTACGTACAGCTGCCACAAATTCCAAATCCGGGCCTTGGTGAGCTATTTCTTCTTCTGACTCGGTTTTGACGGAAGGCCGCCATAACTCATCCAAGAAAACGTTAGGTGGAACCGGCTCTTGACGGGAGCCGAGTCTCAACATGGCATCTGCAGCTTCGTTCTTTCGCCGGTCAATGTTCTCCACCTGGTATCCTGAGAAAGACCCGGCAACATTGTCCACCTCTCTGCGGTAAGCTGCCATTATTGCATCCTTCCTGTCCCATGTTCCTGAGACCTGTTGTACAACAAGATCCGAGTCTCTGTAGCACATTATACGCTTAATTTTCATCTCCTTTGCTACACGCAATCCATGTAACAAGGCCTCTTACTCAGCTACGTTGTTAGAAAAATCAAAGTGAATTTGCAAGACGTAACGTAACTTATCTCCTTTTGGCGAAGTGAGCACAACACCATCTCCTGATCCTTCATATTGCTTGGAGCCGTCGAAATGCATAACCCAGGATTCTGAACTTGGCACCAACAAGGGTACGCTTGTCTAAGTCCAATCATTAACAAAATCAACCAGCGCCTGAGACTTGATTGCAGATCGGGGCTCGTAATTGATATGATAGTCACCCATCTCGATAGCCCACTTGGCTACCCTTCCTGTAGCGTCCGAGTTTCTTATGATATCTGCCATGGGTATGGAACTTAACACCGTAATGGGGTGTTCTTGTAAATACGGCTTCAATTTCCGACTGGCCATGAATACCCCGAAAACCAGCTTCTGCCAATGTGGATACCGTTGTTTTGCTTCTGATAAGACCTCTATTACATAATAAACCGGCCATTGCACCGGGTAATCTTTTCCATCCTCTTTGCGCTCAACCACGACTACTGCACTAACTGCCCGGGTGAAAGCTCATGATCCCTCTAATGATTTTGGTGATGATAACAGCACGGGTATCTACTCTCTAACAATGATGTTTAAGTCTGTGTAGCTGATCACTCAGATGATTATTGATATATTCTCATAAAAAGTTCAAAGAGGAGGTCTGTATTCTGGATTCACTGCCACCGGATTATTTAGTGATTACACCGGAAATTCCGGTGCTTATGGGGCGGAATATCAGGCCCAAGCACCGGAATATTCCGGCCTTTCTGGCAACATCGAAACGACTAAGTTATTCTCCAACTGCCCGTGCATAGAAGCTAGGGCGGATATTTGCACCGGAATATTCCGGGGCAAATTTCCGGCCCTCTGGTCCTTAGCAGAAATTGGAGCTGTCCCAGCTGCCCGCGCACAGAGAGGGGGGCGGATTATTGGCCGGAATTTTCCGTGCCCGGATTATTCAAATATCCGCCCCCGGATAATTCAAATCTCCGGCCTCTGGTCCTTAGCCATTTTCAGCGCGCGGCTGCTGCCCGCGCACAGAGATGGGGGCGGAACATTGGGCGGAATTTTCCGCCTCCGGAAGATTCAAATTTCCGCCCCCGGACTATTCAAATATCCGGCCAGGTCACACCGGAAATTTCCGGTATTAACACCGGAATATTCCGGCCCTGGCACACTGCAACGGTCAGAAATTGGAGGAGCCTATAAATAGCTGTCTTCCTCCTCTAGATTGCTAGTTCGTCCATTCCTCTCTCTCCTCCATTGTTGTAGAGCTCAAAACGCCCCGATCTCCCTCCTCCTCCAACCAAACTCGATGCCCTTCAAGGATCTCATGGAGGAGGACTAGATCTACCTTTCTACAAAGCCAAAAATTGTATTCCCACACCATACCTCTTGGGATCTTGTAATCTCTTGGTTGCTTTGTCATCCAAGAGAAACCCTAGTGCTTGTAGCTTCCACCTTGTAGCAAGAAGCTTCGGATTGTTGAGAGCCTCCATCTCACTTGTGGAGTAGTCTCAACCACTTGTAAAGGTTTGGTAAACGCCTTCAAGTCGACCTCATAGTGGAAACGAGAATCTCCCTAACCGGAGAAGCTCAAGGAGAACAAGGTGTGCACATCCGTGCTATTAAGGAGCGCCTAGGTGGCTCCCCACCTCTCCAGCGTAGACGTACTTCTTCCAAGAAGGAACTACGGGAAACATATCCTTGTCTCCGTGTTTTTCTCTTGTGGTTATCTTGTGCCTTGCATTTACTTCCGTTGCTACTCGTTATTTGTCACATAGGGTTTCTACTTAGTTGCACATCTAGATAACCAATTTATTATCATTCCAAAGCCCCCACTAAAATTGAAAAAGGATTAAAATTTGTAGGTCACCTATTCACCCCCCCTCTAGTTGACCTTTGTGTACTTTCAATTGGTATCAGAGCCTCGGATCCTTTTATCGGGCTTAACCGCCTAAGAGTATCATGGTCAACAGAGATGATCCCGAATCTTCTAAGGAGGAGCTCTCCAAAATGGCCGTCACTATAGCTAACCTAGAGACAACGGTTTGTACTATCCAAACCCAATTGTCCAAGGTTAGCTCTAGTGTAGGCTCGGAGGTTTCCTCCATCAAGAAGATGTTGGAGAACATGATGGGTAAACCTAAGGGGCCATCGAACTCTCCCCATGTCTCCGATGAGGATAGTTCGAAAGAGGAGACGATTCCTGACGATTCCCAAATCGAGGAGAACATTGACAAAGCTAAGGCTAAAGCCACACAAAAGGCTAAAGCCAAGGAAAAGGAGAGTTCCGGTGGCTCCAAGTCTCAAACGGCTAATGGTTCCGGGGTCCACGCACAAGTTCCACCTCCTCAAAATTATGACACCATTCACCCAATTGTTTCCATGCCACACATTCTTAATGTTGGACTTCCTCCCATGCTTAACACTAATGAATTCTCTTCTTGGAAGTTTGAAATGGAGTCCCATATTTATGGATCGTGCACCGCATTGTGGAGGAGTGTGATTCATGGATTTCATCCGCATGACCCGAGCAACTTGACTCCAAGGGAGGATGTGGAATCTCAACTCAACAAGACTGCTCTCGTTATTATCTAGAAGGCTCTCCCAAGGGAGCATCTCACTCACATTTGTGGTTGCAAGACCGCCAAGGAAGCTTGGGAGAAACTTGACACCTAGTTTCAAGGAAATTCTAGCATTCAATCTTCCAAGTATGATGTGGCCATTGACAACTCCGAGAACTTCGTCATGCAAGAGGATGAGACTCCCGAAGAGCTCTATAGAAGAGTTGTCACTCTCGCCAACCAATTGAGAGACTTTGGAAAGGAAGAGATCTCCGATGAGTGGATAAAGAGGAAATTTGTCAAGGCCATCACACCCTTTGAGAAGAATCTCTCCACTAGTATCCGGAGAAGAGCGGACTACAACACTCTCAACTCCATTGGTGTTCTTAGTGAGTTCATCGCCATCTCTCTATGACACAAGAGTGCGGATGATGCTCTAGCTCGCTCTAGAGGGATGGGAAAGTCACCCAACCTCGCATTGAAGTCAAAGGCAATGGCTCGAGTTGATAAAAGTGAAGAAGAAGATGATGATGAGGAAGACTATGAAGACACCTATACGGGAGCTCACAAGTGCATTGCTCTCGCTATGCATGGATATTGGAAGAGATGGGAAGCTCACAAGGCCGGCTCTCCAAGACCTCCACGAAACAAGAACTACAAGAAGAAGGGGGAGCGCCCAAGGACATGTTACAACTGTGGTAGCGCAAACCATTTCGCGAAGGAGTTCCCCTTTGAGCCAAGAGAAGAAAATGAAGGCAAGCTTGTTCGCAAAAACAAGGTCAAGGCTCCACAAAACAAGAACTTCGCTAGAAGAGTGCCAAGGGCCCTCTATGTTCAAGAAGGGGCGGTTCTAGAAACCTATATCTCCGGAGATGAAGGAGAAGATGAAGTGGTGGGAGTGGCCCACGTCGCCGTTGCCATCGTGTCATCTTCATCGATTTCTCTATTTGAATCCCCCAATGATATTGTGGCTACCCGCGCATTGATCCGGCAGCGAGACCCGCCCTGGTTGTAAAGCGAGCCGTCCTTCCTTTCATTCGTTGCTTTGTCTTCGGTTTGCTCCGCGTTGGGAATGGCGTACGTAGTACGGGTGGTATTTCAGTGAAGAAGAATACGCCTGCTTGAGAATGCCCTCTTGTTGTTCTCGAAAGATGGAGGGGGGGGGGGGCAGATTTCACTAAGGAAAGGAACTAATGGACGAGGAGGAAGAGAATATAGAAAAATTGCCGACATTAAAGCATACTGTACCCGGGCCCTGTACACACCGCCCGTCACACCCTGGGAATTGGTTTCGCCCGAAGCATCGGACCAATGATCACCCATGACTTCTGGTTACGACCACTGAACAAACTTGGTTGACGAACATGGTTTATGCGCCGCTAATCTAGCGGCTTGTCAAGCATTTGACAAACTCACTGGCGCCGATCAGCGAAAGCGAACCCTTCAGTACATCGCGTTCGGGTTTTCTGAATATCTCTCTTCCGGCAAAAGAGGTAAGTTTGTTCGAGATCGCGCATAGCTAATACGCCGTTGGGCGAGAAGGGAAGACCGGGCTTCGCAGTCCAGTAAACTAAAAACTTTTATCTCGCCTAACTGATTCAAAACTGGAGGGAACTACCGAGAAAAGGCAAAAAGACAATAAGTAGATACATAAGATCGAGTCTCTTAAAAAAAGGCGCATGATAACCGTTTTTACTAGACGGTTTTGACTCAAAAGCCGTTGCATATAGGTTAGATTGGTCAGCCTAAGGTCTTATTGTTGGAGGAATCGACAGCTCAATGAAAGATCCACTAATTTTGTCTAAGAATTGTGAGTCCCAATCGTGATTTTTTTCCATGTTCGTGCTGCTACTTTCTTTCAGCTTAATGAGCGGTGGAGTGACTGCCAGGTTAAGGGAACTACGTGGCTCAAATGACAACCTTTTTCGGTTGAGAAGACTCCCTAGATATATTTATGTATTACCTATGCCACGTAAAGATAACAAACAGGGAGGGACTCATCCTTTAGTGCTCGGCGAGATCGGAGGTATTTGGCCCCCAAAAAGGGATTGAGGTTTTAGATCCTTGGGAAATCCCTCTTCTTAATACCCCTATTCTCCTATTCTGTGACCATACATTCCGCAATGGAAACGCGGTAGCCGAACTTCGTCCACTTCAGCCAGAGCTTACTGCGGATCACTCACCTTGTTGAGTCTAAGATATAAGTAAAGGTGGGGCTAAGACCTCTAAGTCAAAGAGTGAGGGCGTTAGCGGGACCGATTGGAAGGGCAGGCCAGTCTGAGGCTCTGGGGATGCGAGGCCATTGAAAGTGAGTATCCCATATTCTATGACGGAGATAGAGCATTAATTGCAGCGGAGAACCGGATTGGTGGCTACCGTGATTCTGGTATCTGAAGGAGTTTCAACCCGCTCACTCAAGAAAACGGGTCTTAGTAAAGATAGCGAAGAGAAGGCGAAAAAGCGCCGCCGAAGCAGCATGAGCAGGCTTCTATTGCTACGCAACAATAGAGACCTTTTATCGAAAAACTCCGGATCCCGATAAGTTTTGAAGATGGTGCTCCTGTTATGTTACTTCGAATGGAATCCATTACTCAAATCTGGCTTAGAAAAAGGTGGCTTAACAGTTATGTCCCTATTTATTGGACAAATCTCCCCTACACCGTAAGCCCACAAAAGTATGATGCAACATCATTTCAGGCAGACTTTTTCTCATCTCTTCACAGCACAAGGTTCTATTAGGCTTGCAGGGCTTAAAAAAGAATGAGCTAGATCGCCTTTTTCAAGACAATAGGTATTGTTCCCTACCGAGACAAGGGACAGGACATACAGAAGACTCGTAAACAAAAGGACTACTCACGAACTCGAGTCGGACTCATTCACTGCTTTCTTTTTTGAGGATCGTTTTCTCTTCTGTCTTGGAAAAGTGAGGATTTCCTATCGGGAAGGAAGTTGCTGTGTCAAATCGGTTTTCTCTTTTTATATTATTATTCGAGTTAGGTGGTTGAGATGAGGCAACTCTGAACTAAGCTCAGGGGAGGGGTAGTAGGTATGCTTCAAACCCTCCAGCACAGCTTTCTGGACGCACTGCTTGAACACCATGGAGCAAGATAGAGAAAAAACTCCGAACCTCGAAAATGGAAAAAAGTTACCGGTGCGTCAAATGGTTTATCACGATAGACATTCCAATCAATGGTTGGACGATCAATACACACCACACCTGAACTTGATACATGAGATATATCTACACACCACCCGCTCTGTCGGATCGATGGTAGTCTAAGAGATCAGAGATCTAGTAACCTCCGACATTTTTGACAACACGCTTCCTGCTTCCATTTTGAGTTGCGAATCTTTGTCAGACACAGAGCGTCATACTTCTTTATATTGTGATGGTTGAGGAGTTTCTTTGGCGTATGCGGCACAGAACTCACGGCTTCCCTGCCTGAAAGCTAAGACAATGAGGAAGGTAACGTACGGATTCCAATGTCAGGGCCGATAGATCCAGGGTCCCCAGGTCCAAATTCTTTCCAATCAAGTACGAGTTCAAAACTGAGTTTTCCGGGGCTATCGATTCGTAGTTTTCGAATCTATCGCGCCTTCCTCCATCCCGTCCTTGTATAATGCTCTGGCGGTCCCCAGACGACAAGTGTGTGATCAGAAGACGTCAGTTAAGTCTCTACTTGCAAAAGTAGAAAGTTCTAAGTCAGGCTGGTTTGAGGATATGCCTGGGTTCAGATCACCATTTGGCATGCTGTAGTGGTCATGCTGAGTTCTAAACGCAAGGAACTTACACATATTAGTACAAGAATAGGAAAGGACCCTAAACTTGGAATGGATGGCGGAGCGTAGGTGGCTCTATTAAAAGGAAGCAGCCCATATTATAAAAATCCATGCATCCCCTATTCATTGCTTTACCCAGATGCATACTCCTCAGAGATTTCTCAAGAGTTGGTGGTTTGAACTCAACCCTTACGAGTATGCTAACTTGGTCAGGGAGCATTTAGACGGTGCAGTTAGTATTGACCACTACCGCCAAGTCCGCGCTCTAGATACGATGTAGACTCCATCAGATACATATCGATTTCTTTCTGATGGATCCCATCTATTTAATGCAAAGAAATTATTATTGGAATTTTATGAATTCATTCTATTCTATACAGGTAATTATTGAATCGGACTTGGCTTCTTTTTCGGCATGGGCAAAGGTTTGGCAATTCCACCATTAGCAAAGGTTTGATCGGTTGACGGTTTCATCGTCCTCTAAGGATATATCTTCTTAACTGACTTCATCACCACCACCGTTTACGGCTATTTAACGGTCTTCTGGTATGAACCAATAGAAAGAGCTCCAACGGCTAAAATCTTTTAGCTCCGACCTACATGTCTTATGGAAAAAGCTACTTCGGTATGCTCTCCTAACTCTAAGACCATTACCACTAACCCTCCTTCATTATTGGATTGTGTTGATAATGTTTGTGAGGATGATAGTGAGGCCAAAGAGTTAGGCATTTGGCTAGCTAGCCTCAAAGGTGAGACTAAGGAGAAAGTAAATGCCCTCTTACGGCAACTTGACGAGGCTAACTCTCTTGTAGATGAAAAGGAGGAAATTATCATGACCTTAGAAAGCCATGGAGGTCACTCTTGCAATGACAAAGAGCTAGAAAAGGCTCTTGAAAATGAGTGTTCCATTCGTGCATCACTTGAGGAGAAATTGTCTAGTCTTGAAGAAAACTTTGCCATGAGTGTCTCTAAGCTTAGGAATGATAACACACAATCTCTTGCGATAATTAAAACTCTTGAACATGAAGAGTTGAAGCTAGGAATTGTTCACGAGGAATTAGTTGCTAGTCATGAAAAACTAAAAAAGGAGTTCATGTCTCTTAAAGAAATTCATGACAAGCTAACCAAGTCTCGTGACAATCTCCTAGCTCAACAATCAAACAAGCAAGCTATGTCATCCTCATCTACTTGCATGAATACATTGCCTATCATCTCGTGTAGTGCAACTAATCTTGTAGGAAGTGAGAAGAATCTCAATGATGTGACCCCTCAACAAGTCACAAATGGGAAGGAGGGACTTGGCTATGTAGCCAAGTCAAAGAAGAAGTACAAGAAGAAGAACAAGAAGAAGGTCACCTCTTCCTCACAAGAAGTAAGATTTGTGAAAAAGGAAGAGGTGGCCAAGGAAATGGAGACCAACACCATTGTGGGTGGTGAAACCTCTAGGGGGAGCACCACTCATAATGACTTTGCCGAAAAATACAACCCATCTTATGTTCTTATGAAATCTAGAGATGGTCATGTGTATGCTAAATATGTTGGTACTTCGTATGGTGATGATTATCATTGGAATATTTGGGTTCCAAAGAACCTTGTCGCTAACAAAAGAGGACCCATTCAACAATGGGTACCTAAATCAAGACACTAATCTTTTGTAGGGGAGTGCTTCCGGTTCGAGCAAATGGACGGTGGATAGTGGTGCATCCCAACATATGACCGGAAGCAATGACGCAATGAGTGATCTACATCCTCCATTACCTCATCTCAATTGCGTCACTATTGGTGATAACTCCGAACTAAAGGTATTGGGACGAGGCAAGGTAGCAATCTCAAATGACTTGTCAATTGAGAATGTTCTTCTTGTTGAGTCCCTTGGCTATAATCTCATATCGGTTCTTCAACTTGCTAAAAGTGGTTTTACCTCGTTCTTTAATAAAGAGAATGTGATTGTCACTTGGGAAACGACTCTTAAAGTAGCTTTTGTTGGGCATGTCGAGAACATCATGTATGTAGTGGACTTCTCTAAAGGAGACACGTGTGCCGCGACATGCCTAATGGATAAAGTTGATGTGGGTTGGCTATGGCATCGCCGATTAGCCCACACCAATATGAGGACGTTGCATGACCTACAAAGTGGCAATCATGTTCTAGGACTAACAAATGCTAAGTTTGCCAAAGATCGTGTTGTAGCTCTTGCGTTCTTGGAAAACAACATGGAGAAGCTCACCCAACC